>SKCR01024903.1:0-587274 GCA_019454045.1 Zanthoxylum bungeanum | reverse complement strand
GGTACCACGGCTTCCCGTCATTGACCTCTACTTCCAAGATTCTACTTATCTCATAGACTGGCTTTTTTGCCGTTGTCAACACAAGCGGTCTCATCACCAGTTTCTCTAGATTTTCCCAAGTTGCGGCTAGTGTTGCCAATGCATCTGCCATCTGATTCTCCTCTCTCGGCAAATGCTGAATTTTACAATCGGGGATAGTGTACGCCAGACTTCTGAGATGGAACAAGTACGGCTTCAACCGTTCTTCTTTCAGTTCCTATTCTCCTTGCATCTGTCGGATCACCAACATCGAGTCTCCGAAAACTTCAACATTCTTAGCCCTCAAGGCTATCAGTGCAGTCAACCCAAACACACATGCTTCATACTCAGCCATGTTGTTAGTCACTCCGAATGTCAATCTCTTGGCCATAGGCAAAGTTTCTCCTTCAGGGGTGACTATTACAATCCCGATTCCGGCTCCTTTGTAGTTCACTGCTCCGTCAAAATACATCTTCCATCCTTGGACTGCTATAGCTTGGATTTCTTTGTCGGGGAACTCAAACTTGTACTAATCCCCTTCAACAGGTTGCAAGGCCAGGAATTCTGCCACGGCTCGCCCTTTGATTACCTTGGAGGTGAGGTATTCGATGTCAAATTCAGTCAGCAGCACTAACCATATGCCCAACTTCCAACCAGCGAGGGTACTGAGTGCAAGTACTTCAAAGGATTCTCATTTGCGACCACTTGGATCTTGTAAGACTGGAAGTAGTGGCGTAACTTCCTGGATGCCATACTACTGCTAGACAAATCTTCTCCATTTCTGATAGCGAGCTTCATACGGAAGCAGCTTCTTACTGAGGTAGTAGACAGCATGCTCGACTCCTGTCTCATCGGCTTGTACCATCATCGTCCCCAGCGCTTCAGGTTCAATAGCCAAATAAAGTACCAAAGGCCTACCCTGTCTCGGAGGTTTTAACACATGAGGTTTCACAAAATATTCCCTTATCTTATCGAAGGCTTCCTGACACTGCTCATTCCACTGCACTCGCTGATCTTTCCTCAACAGCTTGAAGATGAGCTCACATACTGACGTCAACTGAGCAATGAACAGACTAATATACTGGATTTTCCCGATGAATGCTCTAACTTCATTTTCCTAACCCAACGGGTATCTATGATGGCTTTTAAGACACAAGGGTTAACATGATGCATGTATGCATGAGATGCATAAGATGTATGCGATGCATGGAATATATAAAATTATAAAAAAAGAAAACTTAAACTATTTGGCCCATTATCATTTCAAAGTATTCAATCACACCATCGCGCGGTGCAAACTCGTTCCAGTTGAAAAGGCCCAACAGGTTTACACTTTACGATGATATGGCTAAATGACTTCAAATAATAAGAGGCCCATTCACGAAATGGCCCACGGGTATTTTAGAAGCTTTTGGCACAACTGTCAAAGGACATGAACTCGTCCCAGTTTAAATGGCCCAACAAGTTCACATCTTTTGACAAAAGGTCCAACTGGATCCAAATGACGGTGGTCCACCACACTAATAACAAATAACTTCTACTGGTTCTTTATGGATAAGGTTCACGAGTGGGTTCACGGGGCGCGGATAAAGGCTCTCGCGACGAAGGTTTGCCCACAACTAGGACTCCCCACTCAAGGGTTCAAACGACCAAGTGAGCGCACCTTTTTGATACCTTATGGTACGTGCCAACGAGTTATGGTGTGTGACTAACTGTCGAATGGATTTCCCATTGTAGATTCCCTAGAGGGAGGGTGGAGCGAGGCTCTCTTAAGTACCCAAGCCTCTTAGGCTCATATCGCTTGGTGTCAGGAATAAACAACGAGTCCTCCAAACTAGTCTGTCACAACGAGCTACGGGTAATGATTATATCGGTGCCTTCACAGCTTTTCCTTATGAAAAGGTAATGAATGAATGAAGACATCGAACCATCACCTAGCCTTAAGAATGCCTTTGATCAAACCCCTTTTAACCCACTATAGACACGGTCAACTAAAGCACAAATCATAAACACCATAAGACATGATTTCGGGGCCGATTCTCTATCCCCAGTGGAGTCGCCAGACTGTAGGACACAGAACTTGGGCGACGCATGTTGTTTTAGACTCAGGGCCTAGTTGAGAGTACGGAGTAGTCCGTGGGGAACTAAACCGGAGAATAATGGAGTCGCCACCCGGTGTGAATCGGGACAAAGATTTAAGGCCGCACTCACCCCTCACAAGGGAAGACCTCAAACCGTTAGGTTCGGAATGGTCCCTTACTTATGTCATTATGATGATATAATTTATGCAATAAATCGACCACATCTACTCAATAATCATGTTCAAAGGTCACCTAGATCTAATATGCTTCCGTCTAACGAACTCCTAATCTAAGTTTGCATGCTTGAAAGTAAGTCTTTAAACAACAAACACGCAATATCACACATCGAACATATTAAGCCATCAAACCAACGTAAACAAATAATTACTTAAACATAAATATAAACTAAACTAAATATCATGCATAAAAAGAATATAATCATACTTTAAAATTAAATAACAAAACTAAATTAAAGCATGCTTAAAATAATAAACGAATAACCTAAGGACTATAACATGCTCAAATACGAATTTGGATGAGACGAGATACATGTATCTTAAGTGGTACGTGGCATTGTATCCCGAATGCAGACCATACTACCGTCGATTCGGAATCGGTTATGGAATTTACGTCCGGGTTTCCATCCGATATACCACAAAAGGGAACACATGTCCCGCTCATCCAACAATCAAATCATGCCTCAAACGACTCTCATGCAATAATATTTTAAAATAAATGAAATAAAACGAAAGAAGATAAGTAAAAGGGTGTCCTCAGGTCTAACCTCTTTTGTTGTCTCAAGAAAGGGCGTTACACGTCCGTTGGAAGGGCGAATGATCCGATACTTTTCCGATTTGTTTTTTCAATGTCTTTCCTTGCTGTTTTGCTGTTTGGGCTGCTGTTTTTGGTCCATTTTGCTGCTGTTTTGCTGCTATTTTTCAGGTCACTATTTTGGTGATTTAGTGGACTGTTTTGGGTGATTTTGAAGGCTTAGGGGGGTGCTTTTGTAAGGATTTTTTAGGGAAACTTTATGGAGGTTTTTGGGATGGTGTTTAGGTGATTTTAGGACTGTTTTTTGGGCTAAGGACGCAACAAAAACTGACCAGAACAGTAAGCTAAACTCGGCAGTCCACTAGTGCAGTGAAGCCGTTTTCAGGGCTGACTTGGGCGCACAATTGGGCTGCTTTTGGGGGATGTTTTACACGACATTAAGGCTGTGAATAAGGTTTATTTGAGGGTGTTTTGGGGCTGTGAATGATGGCTGGAACTCGGCAATGGAGGGCTGTGTTTCAGGCTTGGGCGTGAAAGGGGATTGGTGAAGGAGAGGAGATGCGGCAATAGAGATGTCTCGGCTTGGTGTTGCGGTAATGGAGGCTTTAAGGAGGGCTTTGGGCGTGTGATGGAGGCTTCACAAGGTGCTTGGATGTGCTTGAGAGGGATATGTGAGCTAGGGTTGTGAATGGGGGTGAAGGCCTCTTTTTATAGGCAAAGAGAGAAGACTTTCCTAATTTGAATAGAAAAGAATCTCCTAATTGGTGTCTAACAAGGAATGGATCTCCTAATTTGGATTTGTGATTGGATTTGATTTGGTAGGGATTTGATTTGATTTCTTTTATTTAGGTAAGGATTTTACATTATTTGAACATGTGATAAATATGCATATACCTAAATAAGAAGGCCTTGGGCGTGAATCACATCCCTTGGGCATGGGCTTGGTTTGACTTGGGTATTTTGGGTCTGGTTTAGGCTTTGGGCCTTAGGTAAGCTTTGAAACGGAAGTCCAACAAGCAACCGAAGCTAAACAATTTTGGATAAATCCACCAAAAATTATGGTTTCCAACTTTACCCTTCCAACGTCCGTTTCCCGCGACTTTCATGACTAAGGAAGTAGTTGTCTCCATACGAGACTCATCATCGGGCTGATATGCAAAAATACAATGCCTACAAATACAGAACTGGTTCTCTAAAGGGTTGCAACCATCGGGATAATATGACTTGGTCATGATTATCCGATAATAAAGAGACTAGTTGCTTATCATCTGATATATGCTTCGTATGGGGCAGACACTGAACCAGCCTCAGGCCTTGCATGTGATCATCCGATACTGGATCGAAATACGCAATACTAAGTATACTACACCTGATACAGATCACTATATTCCTGTAAGGATATTTCTGGAGAATTGGGTAGGCATGGTGCTTTGCTAGAAGCCAACATTGTCTTGTAAATCGGTATAAATGTAGTACTAGGTACGTATGTGTTCGGATAGTCCGACGACCGGATTTACTGCCAACATATCTGGGGATCTCATGGGTCGCTTCCCGAAGATTCACCGATGACGTATGACTCGCACTTTATTAATCTGAGATTAATTAGATGAGGGAGAAAATTAATCTGGGATTAATTGCGGAGATATTTTATCTGGGATAAAATATCATTTAAAGAGAGATAACGATTAAATTGGAATTAATCGATAAATTAATATATTCGATGTATTAAATGAAATTGGATTTCGATACAGAATTAAAATTAGATTTTAATTCGGGTGAACGAGTTAATTTATAATTAAGTCGTTAGCGACGTGAATAGTAATTATGCTTGGCATGATTATTTAATTAAATTAGATTTAATTACGACGCAACTGAAAATTCGTTAATTTGGAATTAACGAACCCGAGCCTGAGATTATTTGCGAGCGCATTCGCATTTTGAATTCGAGTGCGACACGCAAGTCAAATCAAGCGTCAAATCATTAGTCGCATCAAGCGTCAAATCGCTAGTCACTTCAAACATCAAATCACTTGTCACTTTGAGTGATGTGACTTGACAACTTGATTGATTGAGTGATGTGACTTGATGAGAGTTGTTGGAAGCTTTTTAAAGCTTGTACTTGTAGACTTTTTAAAAGTAATTTTGTGTATATGATTTTTTAGAAAATCATTTACCATTTTTCAATTAACAAAACACAACTCTCTCTCTTTCTTTCACTCATCTCTCTCACGCCCTTTTGGGCATTTTTCTTCATTATTTTTCTGGGCAAAACCGTGAGCAAGGGAAGCAAAGTGTGGTGATTTTGTTGTAAAATCATCAAGAACTAGCACTCTGAGAGACATGTGAAAGTGATAGGGAAGTCCACCCATGAGCTTGGAATCACCATGACAAAGCTTGGAGCTTGGTGGAGGACCAAGATGGCCAAAAATGGAGGACATCCAGCACTCACTGCCGTGACTACGAGTGGGCAGAAAGTTGAATTTTTTTCGTTGCCGCATCGCTCGATGTAAGTATTCCGCAACTTCGTTGAATGTATTCACATGTATTTCATTGCTTGTTATTCGATCCTCGGGACCGTAGAAATCCAACATCAATTTCATGAAATATTGTTTGAAATAATTTTCCCCAAATACTTGGCTTGGCCGAATTAGGGATGAACCCTAAGGTCATGTTATTTTTTGATTTTGATCATTGGATGAGTTGGAATCATATTGGGTAATGTTGATTTAGGATTCAATTGGATTAGAATCGGAATCGGACTACTAAAACCCTAATGGCCATGCTAAGGAAGCATGAAATGATGTTGATTTTTGATTAAAATGTGTTGGACATATTTTGATGTTAATGAGCATAATTAATTGTACAAATTTGTGTTTTGGAAATGTTAATTTGGGTAATTAATTATGGCATACACTTTGGTTAATTAAGTTATAAAATTTGGAATTTGGTAATTTAATTAATTGGGCCTATTTTGGAAATTGGGCTTTAAAAGTTGTAATTTGGCTTAATGGGCTTGGTTGGGCCAAGTGTGGTTTAGGAAAATTGGTTGGATCCAATTGGTCCCAAAACCATAACCATAAAGTCCAAATATGACGATTAGGCCTTTAAAGTTTAATTGGGCCGAAATTGATTTCTAGGCTTATGGGGTTATTCCTTGATTGGGTTTTGGTTGCCGAAGCCCATGCCTTAAGAAATTAATTGAAAGCCCATTGGACTTTAATTAAACGACATTGGATATTTATCGGGCTTTGAGGCCCGTAACGATTAGATTTAGAATCTAAGTTGTACAGGTTCGTTAACAAAGTGTAATATTTAATTTGGAGTTTAATAGTTAATTAGTATTAAATACATTTTAAATTGGATTTGATGTTGTATTTTAGTATAATTCAAGAATTCATACTTTGAGTACTTATTCGCAAAACGAGTTTGACTCGCGCAAAATCAAACCGTTGTTTAAACATTGGATGGTCATTAATATTCAGATTAATTAATTGGATTAGATTGATTGATAACATGCTTGTGTGAATACATGATTGTGATGCATGAATAAGGTATATCAGATGGATATTAGATGGGTGGGGCAATTTTGGAAATTATTGTAATAAATTTAGAATTTATTAAATTGGACCTGCATGTCCAGCCTATTACCTCCTTACTCTTTGTATTTCTCTTCTCACCTATTCCCCTCAATGTAAATGAGGTTTCTTTAGAAGTGTTATGTAATCGGGTAGAAGTAATACTTGTGCTAGCGGGAGAGAGGAAAGTGAGAGATTTGTTCTAGGAACAATGTGTTTAAGTATCCATCCGTATATCATTATTATATTTACTTAGGCGCCTTATTATGTGTTTAGAATGCATGTTTAAGGGTGTATGATAATGAGACCTTAACAAAGATAATAAATTGGTTGCCAATTTGCACGTGAAAAACCCTCACATAATATTAAGCATTTTTCCTTCCATTGAGTGATTCTTACTCAAGATCCAAGACTGGCATTGGTTTGATGGCCAAAGTCAAGAGCTTTGTCCATCGCGGATGTGTTTGAATCATGAAGACTTTGTTCCATATCGGTGTCTTGTCCAAGTCGTGATTTGTTGGCCAAAGTCAAGATCACTTCTTGTCCATCGACATTGATTACGAAGCTTTCCAAAGTCAATGGGTTCCGTTTAACTGGGATCATTAAGTAGTTGTGCCAAAGCCAAGGCTTAATTGATTCAGAGGAAAAAGGTTAGGGAATATATTGGATATATTGGCATATATGAGATATATGTTTCGGACTTGGATGTCCACCTACTGCATCTAAGAATTGGATGAGACCCAATTGATCTTAGAGATCTACCTAGTTAAGTATCATGCAATTTGTTGGCCAAAGTCAAGATTGTGTGTTATTTAACGGGATCCTAGCCCACTAGGAAACTAGGTTTCCCGAGTACTCAACAGAGGGTTAGAGGCTCGCCGAAAATTAGTGGGAGGCAGTATTAAATTTTTAATTTCGTTTAGTTACTTGCCATACGCGCTCATTTCAAATATTTTGTCAAATAAATTAATATATATTAGTTGGACTAATATTTAATGTTGTTTTAATAAACAGTTGGACTGTATTCAAACTATTTTAAATAATAGTTGAGTTTAAAATTGGATTATAGTAATCAATATAGTTGAATTTAAACAAATAAAAGTATAGTTGATTATGTAGTTGGACTATAGTAATCATTATATTTAAAAGTACCTGAAATCATTGATTAAATAGTTAGACTATTAGAATCAAGATAAATTGAAAGATTAACGTTTAGAATATAATCTTGGGTGAAAATGTGTTTAAACGACTTTAATTTTCAAATTGGGAATTATACCTCAAGATAGTCTTGAGAATCGAGAAGATATTTTATTTGATAAAATAACATCTCGGGCCTAAGCCCGGAGTTAAGCAAATAGTAGAGCATGATCTTTGGAAGATTCATGTGATGATAACTTTAGTGCTTAATCATTTATGCTTGCCATAATGACTCCTTAATTTCATCATCATAATTAAGGATTAGATCTTTAAACTATGATGTTGAAATTGAAGGATCTTCATAGATTTATACTTAAGTCTTAGAAGCATTAATTGTAACAGAAGACTCTTGGAGAGTTAATGGCTATGTTCAAGGAGCCAAGCCAAAGTTTGCAATAGGGCAAGAAGTGCAAGGCGCATCTTACTTTGATATTCTAGAGGGCCAAAACTTGGCCAAAGGCTTCTGGGATGTGAAAAATGGCAAAGGCAAAATCATTAGAGTCTTCTAGGAAGACAAAAGACATATCCCAAGATGCTGCCTAAACTGTGGAAAATGGAGTTACTGGAAGCGTAACTGCCGTATGGACAAGGCAGACATGAAGGAAGTAAAGACGGGGCAAGGCTCTGACTTTAACTTTGTTTATCATAAACATGTTCACTACTAGTTAAAATTAGATTTTAGATACTAAATAGTGGTACATAAATATGTTCTGATGGGCAGAATCTACTATAAGCAGGATACTGACTTCAGATGAGATTAATCTGCGAATCGGAAATGGGACAACAGTCGCTGTTTTAACCATAGATACCTAAGTTTAGGAACTACCCTTCGGGTGTGTACTTAAATTAGGAAAGTGTTATAATGTAACTAGTTTGACTAGAAACATTATCTCTATATCGAGTATAACTCGTTACGAGTATACCTTTATATTCCAGAACACTAAAGTGTTTTATTGTATAAGGATGATATTTTGATAAACACATTAGATGTGAATAACAGTATTTATATTTTGAATATAAATAAATCTCAAACATATAACATAACAAACAAGTAGCTCATACTGATTTGATCAGATAAGACTTATATGTGGTAGTGTTGTCTGAGACACATTAAACAAGACTCGTATATCCACACTTTCAAAGAGTGGGTACTAGGACAAATTTGATTCCATTCAAATAATGTCTATGAATCTAGTTTATTGGGCAAAGTGCCTAAAATACCTTTTACTTGATAAAAGTGTAAGTGCCACTGATTTGTTAGCCCTCGTTCATAGTGACGTAAGTGGGCCCATGTCTAGCTAGGCTAGATGTGGATATGAATGTTTCGTGACCTTTACGGATGTGGCATCGCGTTATGGTTATGTGTTTCTTTTGAAACACAAATCAGAAACTTTTAGAGTTTCGACACAAAGTAGACAAACAGATCAGCTAAAGTTTTATTTAGTCACGGTTAAACCATGATAAAAATACTTAAGCAATAAGTTTCTCGCATACTTGAAAGAGTATATTATTTTTTTCAATGAGGACTCCTCCTGGAACACGTCAATTTGACGGTGTATCCGAATGGAGAAACCGAATTTTGTTAGACATGATAAAGTTAATTATGAGTCGCTCTAAGCTACCATTTTCCTTCAAAGGGATAAGCATTAAACAGTGCAATACTTATTTTGAATAAGGTTCCATGAAAATCTGTTTGAAAAAATTCATATTGGATATAAACAGGAAAGAAACCGAGTTTTCTAATTCCTACATATTTGGGAATCCTAGGCATATGTTTGGATAATACCAAACTAAAACTCGAAATGGATAAGTGCCTATCTGTAATTGGTTATCCTAGGGAAACCAATGTACAGTATTTATATTACTCACAATAGAACAATTTAATTGTTGCTCTCCATGCGGTTTTCCTAAGAGGAATACTTATATGCAGTGGAAAGTGGAGGATAGTAAAACTCGATGAAAATCAGAGTAATACTGTTCAAGGCACCGAGTCCTTAATGGAACACAAACAATTCATCAGGGATGAAACTGTACCATAATCTTCAAATACACAAGAACTACGTAGTTGGAGAGAGTCAGAAAACAACCTAGGAGGTATGGGTTTCTGATCTCACCTCATAAAGATGTCAATCTTATTGAGAAAACTAACTACGTATAAGGAAGTAATACAAGGTATCGACTACCTAATTATGGCAAAGTGCCATGATGTCCAAAATGGATTCCATGTATACCAACTATGTTTGGATACTAGTTGTTGTACCACAAGGCATTGTGCCTATTGGTACTATGTGAGTCTTCAAGGAAGACATACATGGATGGCAACAAACAACGTATAAAGCTAGGCTTGTATGGAAAGGTATCGTTATCAACATAGTGTTGATTACGAAGAAATCTTTTAACTGTTGCCATGGTTAAATCCATTTGGATAATGCTTGCTAATGCTGCATGTTTCATTTATGAAATATGACAGTAGAACGTCAAAATCGCTTTCCTTAAAAGGAAACCTTTTGGAGGATGTTTATAACATTCTGACGGTTTTGTCGTACCAAAACTAGCAAACAAGGTTTGCAGGTTATTCAATCCATGTATGGATTGTAGTAAGCATTATGTTCTTGGAACAATCATTTTGATGTAATCATAATGATGTATGATTTAATTCAAAACGTAAATAATTCTTGTGTATATAAGGAGGTTAGTGGGAGCGCACTGACAATGAATGTCCTAATAATGATGATATGTCATTTCTTGGAAATGATATTCCCATATAACAATCTGTGAAAGCTTGGCTTTCATGAAAGATTCTCCGCAGAATTCTTGGGAGTAACAACCTTTATTCTAGGAATAAAGATCTACTGGGATAGATCTAAAGGTTGTTGGCACTCTCCGGATATTCGTACATTGAAAAATGTACGTGGCCTGGTGTCTCATACGCTTTGAGCATATGGAGTCACAATAAGGTCAATCCAAGTGATAGTCATTGGATTGATGTTAAGAACATCCTTTAGCTTCTTAGATGAACTAAGGATACTGTCTTAATCTATGGAGAAGGAGAACTTGAAGTGACTGGGTTCACTACTCCAAGTTTCCTAACCGATAAAAATGACTGTAAGTCGTAACAAGGGTACTATAAAGTTTGAATAACGGAACAGTGAGGTGGAAATCTTCCATGCAAGATACTGTTACCGTATAAACAACAAAAGTGGAACTTTGCTGCGATTTTCGCAGCAATAGTAGCATCTTGGATCTAAATAATTCTAATTAGATTAGAAATGTTAGCAGCTGAGTTAGGCTACAATATAGGCTAAAGAATTAACGGTCTCATCAACGATCCGATAAGTACTTTAAATTTTTTTTCATCTGATTCGTCGGATCATACATCATGGTGATATGATGATCGCATAAATCACATCAGATGATAACCTTTTAAATCCGCAGACGAAAGCTGTATTCTCAGTAAAAATTTGAGCCACCCGTACATAGTTCAGGTGTAAAGCACTTGAGTGACTGGCTATAGGCCAAGTGGGAGATTGTTGGACAATTATGACCCGTAGCGTCACTATTTATACAGATCATGGTGTTGTTGTACAAATTAACTATGTGACAAAGGAAATCGCTCTTTTATCATTTTTGATTAGATCACCAAGATGTATAAATGATAGAAGGTCCTTATGATTAGCTCTTGGATTGAGATGCTATGAGACAGTATCAATCCACGAAGGTTTAATCATTAAAAATCCCTAGTCGTAGTATTATCGAGATTGGACATCGATAATGTGGAATATACTAGTATTACACTTGTGCGTGTTATGGGAGCATAACAGTTTCTCATATATTTGAGTATAGAATACTCATGCAAGTGTATAGGAGGCAGTGTTTTACCGATGGTACAGAAATAGCTTCGCTTTGGATAGACCCCTTCGGAATTCCATTGGTAGTATAACTATATGTCTATGGAAGTCCGAATTCAGGGTAGGTGTATTTGGTCTTAACCTGAGACTTGCACTGCTAATACTTGCGACAATCAATATACTTTGGTTTTGGTCGTCCAGGACTTTAACCGGTTCTGTGTACGCCTCTTCTGGGTATATTGAGAATCGTAGTGTATTGGGTGTGATGTCAAGATGGAAGTATCACTTCAGTTATAGTGGAGATGATGATCACATAGGATACGGAACTTGTTCTCTTATATGCTGCAGCTATCGGGATATTATGACTAGGTCATGTATATCTGATTATAGAGACTAGTTACCAGACATCCGATATGTGCTTCGTACGAGGCAGACACAATTCCAGCCCCAGGCCTTGCACGTGACGATCCGATACTGGATCGACATACACATATACTACGTATACTACACCTGATATAGATCGCTTATTCCGGTAAGCATGTTTCTGGAGAATTGGGTAGGCATGACGCTTTGTTAGAAGCCAACCTTGTCTTGTAAATCGGTAAAAATGTAGTACTAGGTACGTACATATTCGGATAGTCCGATAACCGTATTTACTGCCAACATATCCAGGGATCTCATGGGTCGCTTCCCGAAGATTCACCGATGACGTATGACTCGCACTTTATTAATCTGGGATTAATTTGATGAGAGAGAAAATTAATCTGGGATTAATTACGGAGATATTTTATCTGGGATAAAATATTAATAAAAGAGAGAGAACGATTAATTTGGAATTAATCAATAAATTAATATATTCGATATATTAACCGAAATTAGTTTTCGATGCGGAATTACAATCGAATTTTAATTCGGGCAAACGAATTGATTTAGAATTAATTCGTAAGTGACGTGAATAGTAATTTTGCTAAACATAATTATTTAATTAAATTAGATTTAATTACGACGCAACGGAAAATTCGTTAATTCGGAATTAGCGAATCCGAGCCCGAAAGTATTTACGGAACCATTCGTATTTAGAATCGAAGTGGGACCCGCAAGTCATATCTAGCGTCACATCATTCGTCAATCAAGTGATAGATGTCTTTCACTTTGAGTGATTGACACCAGTCACTATTCATGAGTGATGTGAATAGTAATAGATGTTGATATGTTGAAATATATAAATCATTATTTTATGTTTTTGGTATTTGACTTTTCATTATTTGATTTTTGAAATTCAACCAAGTGTATAAGATACACAAAAACCAATAAAACAATTACAACTCATCTTCCTCTCTTCTCTCTTCCTCACGGCCTAGGGCCAAATTATCTCTCAAATTCTTCTCTTGCCCGAGAGCCATAAGCAAGAAATAGAAGATTTGTTGTAAATCTTCAAGAGTGCTAGCACACATTAGAGTCCATACAAGGTGATAGGGAAACCCACCCATGTGCATGGAATCCATTGATAAAGCTTAGAGCTTGAAAATCATCTATGGAGGACAAAGTGGAGCTTGGCCGAATACAAGAAGAATAGAGTACAAAAGTTTTGTTCTTCATGGCATCCAATCCGTTCATTGTGAGTATGATTCCGCCATACTTCTTTGTGTATTCACATGTGTTTCTTTGCTTGAAAATGATCCTTGGGACTTAATAGCATCCCAACAGTTACGTATCCTCATCCCCCAAGCTACTGAACTAGAACTGGGGGTGCGGATCTATGCTACCCTCCAAGCTCTGAATCTAAGATCTAGGGGCATCTGTCATCCATAGGCCTGAACTAGGATCTGGGGGCATTACATATCGTCGTCCCCCTAGTCTTATATATATACACATGTCATCCGTCAATTCCATATCTGTATCAAGTTACATACTGAGGTGGGTTTTCCCACATGCCTCGAAAACACAAAATCATGCTATTAAAAAAATCTTTCTAAAACATCATTATCTGAAAAAAAATATGTAATAAAATTTTGGCTAACACCCTTAGCGAGGAAAAGTAAGTTTGTGAATAAAATATTACAAAGAAAAATCAATCAGAAAGAGAGTGTCCACTCACTGATTTGGAGTTCCGCTAGCATAACATCACTTTACCCAAAAATTTTGTGGTTCCTGCGATAACCTTCAAAGGACAACTTGATTAGAATTCATGTCGTAGGATACATTCTGAAATTATCGTCACTATATGATGTTCTTCATTTGTGTTATGGTAAATCATATGTATATAGAATGATACAAAGCCCTTTAGGTGGTTTATAATGTTCTGGGCTAAAATTGGATTGGCTAAAATTTTTATCCTGATAAATGGTCGCACATCGCGACGTGTAGATTTGTTCGTCACGACGCGGCCTGAAAAAGGTTGAGACAGGGAGCTTGTTTTTGGTTCGCATCACGATGCGCATATCACAGAATCGAATATGGGCTTATTTTCCAGAACATGTCGTGATATCAGGTGCATGGCGTCGCGATGCAAGGCCAGTTTCAAGGGCTAAATTTCACTTTTCAACTCTACACCCAAACAATCCTCACACTTTTAATCTAGGACTAACAAATAGGTACTTCTCCAACCTCAAAACTCATCAAATATCACCACCCATACACAACCCATTTTCTAAAATCATTCAATCACCAAGCATAATATCCTCATCATATTCACACACAAATAAACATCATTTAATGCTAATATCATCATGACACTTATCAAAACACATGACAACCATTTATTAATGCCAATTCTAACAATTCACATCATTAGGGTATGCAATATTCGAAATGAGGCTTTGGTTTTTCCTTACCCAAAACTGAAAAATAGAGAAAAGAAAGGAAGTTAGAAGCTTACTTGTCATAAAATATGCTTGGAAACATCATCAATCTCTCCAAAGGTAGCGTGAGAAAAGAAAAAAAAATAGAAAGTTCTCCCCAAACTCTCCCTTATCTCCCTCACGTTTTGGCTCCTCAAGAGGATGAGTGAATAGTGCTCTATTTATAGAGCAAGAGTTGATTTTTTTGTTGCAAATGAATGGTCCATATTTTGCCACATCACCAAATTCTACTTAATTCCTGAAATTATTGTAGTAGTTGCGGAAATTACAATTTTTGACCCACTTTAATTCTAAATTTGGAAAAGTATTCAACACAGAAGTTGTTGCTCTCGGTCTAACCTTTTCGACGATATAAAATTAATAAATATTGGAGATTTTATGAAAAATTTACGGCCCAATTACTAAAAGTCATTCGAGGTGGAACGTAAACTAAGCTCCGCGTCAAAATTTCAAGAAATCTTCCGAATGTCCCAAATGCCATTTTATGATCACGTACTTGCTCGAACATGATTTATATCAAGTATTATGTCTCTGAATCATAATAGTCGTCAGGCTTTGGTATCGTACGAGTCGTCAGGTTCACCAGATGTTACATAAAATTATGTGTGTTTTTATTCAAATTATGAGTAGCTAATTTTTTTTTTTTACTGGGGTAAAGGGAGAAGATTTTAATATTAAAATATAGATTAATCTAACTTATATTATAATATAAATATAAATATAAATATTTAATTTAATTATAGATTAATTATTGACAAACTTTGTTACCGCCTATATGGCTGGTTTTATTTATTTGATATAATTAAGTACCTAAGTGGACTTGTTATAGACAAAGCTATCACCTCCTTTATGGCAAGTTTTAAATATTTTGGCATAATTAATTCCTAAAATAAATTAATTGGGTAATAATGACAATTTATATATTATAAAACGTGAGATTTCAAAATTTGAAATATTAAAAGTGGATCCCCTAGCTCCAGCATTTTATTTTAATGTTGTAATCTAATATAAAATTTATAATAATTTCAAATAAATTTAACTTTTTTATTTCACCCAAATTGTTAATTTATTTTACTAAATCTATTCCCTGTGGATCGACCCTTGAATTACCTGGTTATTTTATTACTTCGACACTCTTATACTTGGGAGTAAAGAATAACTTTTGTAACATGTCAAGTTTTTAGCGTCGCTGTCGGGAATAAATTTATTAGATAGAATAATCATTGTATATAAATTTATTTATTTTTTGTACTTTTGTATTTTTTTTCTACATCTCATTTTCTTTTATCTGTATATTTGTGTAGATCCAAAATGTCTTGATTGATCCTAAAGCTAAAAATCTCACATACAGACAGACATTGTTCTTAATTCTTCAAGTTATATGAGACAGAAAAAATAATTAAAATGAAGCTTACATTTTGCCAAAAAAGTTATTGAACCATCCATATCTAGAGATTCTTCCATAATTTTTTGTGACAACCTAATTCGAGAAATCGAGACAGCTGAATAAGAAATTCAATAGAGACCTGAATTGAAAGAATCAGAGACGTGTTTAGATCTAAATCATTACATTTGTATTTTATTTATTTATTTCTCTTTTTTTCAATTTTATTTTTATTTTCATTTTTCGCACTTTTTTATTATTTTCCTTTTTGTAAGTATCGTATTTGCATTTTTTAAAAAAATTTAGCATATAATTTATATTTAGGTTGCATGAAACATTGGTCTCGATCATCTAGCTGTAAATTAAATAGAGAGTTTTCATCATTAGTCAAAATGGCCGAGAACCAAAATGAAAGCCCACCAGCCCAAGTTGAAAATCCAGCTGATCAGGAAGAAAATGAGTCTCAGCATTACGATCTTAATCATCCTAGGACACTCAGACAATTCATGAATCCCACTAGGACATGATCACCATCTTGCATTATTTTCCCTCATATGAATCACGTTTAAATTTTAAGTCAGGTGTCATCCAACTCTTACCCATATTCCATGGTCTAGAATTAGAAAATCTTTATCAGCCCTTAAGGGAATTTGAAGAGGTATGCAAAACTTGCACATACCAAAATTACAGCACGAATATAATTTGATTAAAGTTTGTTCCCTTTTCTTTAAAGGATAAAGCTAAAATTTGGCTACAGAACCTTAAGTCATGATGCATCCAAACGTGGGATGATTTGCAAGAATAATTTCTAAAAAAATTATTTCCCTCTCACAGGGCAAACTTCTTTAAGAGGAGAATCATAACTTTCACATAATAGTCGGGGGAAACACTTTACTAATGTTAGGAGAGGTTTAAAGATATGTTGAATATTAATCCACACTACGAGTTTGAAACATAGAGGCCAGTCATCTACTTTTATGAGGGTTTAACACCTCAAGGTAGACAAGTAGTGGAAATGATGTGTAATGGTGAGTTTAGGGACAAAAATTTTGAAGATGCACTAGATTATCTAGAAACATAGCAGAGAATGCACAACAATAGGATACAGCTGGCACTGATGAGCCATCTGTAAAACCACAGCCATCTGGTAGATGTATGGTTAACCTTAGGGAAGACCATGACCTTTCTGCTAAGTATGTATCTCTAGCTAAAAAAGTTGAGGCATTAGAAATAAGGAAGAGTGATCATGTCAAGTCAGTTCAAGAAGTCATATGTCAAATCTGTAATTCAAATGAACATGTCACACAAGTTTTCCCAACCTTGCCAGCCCTGCAAGAATGTCTTCATGACCAAGTCAGTTCCATAAAAAATTTCAATAGACCAAATCCAAACTCATACTCCCAAACCTATAATTCTGGTTGGATAAACCATCCAAACTTCAATTAGAGGAATGATAATCATGCAAAACCATCACAACAACCTCCTCAGGTACACCGGAATTTCCAAAATTCCCAGAATTATGCACCATATGTCCCACCACTTATGAAAACCCTTGAGGATACCTTGCATGTATTCATTGAGAAATAGGAAGCCATCTATAACCAAAATATACAAACACTGATTGATCCGAAAGATACTTTTTCCAAAATCACTCATGCATTGACCATTAATGAGAAATGAAAGTTTCCTACACAACCACAACCAAATCCCAAAAGTCATTAAAACCCTCACAGGGGTAGTTCTGGAAGTCAATATATAGACCATGCCAAATCTATTATTACTTTTCGCAGTGGTAATGTCATCCACATACCTATTCTTGAACCTTGTGAAACTGAAAAATAAATCAGATTCAGAGGGTAAAGAAAAGGTTGATGAACCATTACCCGTCGTTGATGATAATAATTTCTCTCATGCACCTTCATTTCCCCAGGCATTAAAAATAAAGAAATTGAACCATTCTCCAGAGATGATATCCAACAAATAGCATCTTATGCCAAATTTCTGAAAGACTTGTGCACCGTTAAAAGAAAACATCAAATAAGAAAGAAAGTTTTTCTAGCTGAATAGGTAAGTTCCTTTCTCTCAGCCAATAATGCATTAAAATACAAAGATCTTGGTTGTCCAACTATTTCATGTATTATTGGAAATCAAAAAATTTGAACATGTTTTGCTTGATCTTGGACCCAATGTTAATTTGCTTCCATTATGGGTACAACTTAATATTGGCGAGTTAAAACCAATATGAACTACTCTTTTACTTGCCAATAGACTAGTCAAGGTATTGAAAGGAATTATGGAAGGCTTTTTATTACATGTAAATAAATTCATATATCTTGTGGATTTTATTATCTTGGAAACACAACCTATAGCAGACAGTTATAAGCCGAATCTTGTAGTACTTGGTCGTCCATTTTTAGCAACAACTAATACATTAATAAATTACATGAATGGAATCATGAATTTTTCCTTTGATAATATGACGATGAAGCTTAATGTTTTTAATATATGCAAACAACCATATCGTGACATCCCGCATAAGCCAGGATGTTATCGGCATGAGACAGGCTAATCCTACCTTCATAAGCCTCTGATTCTGATGAAATTTTGGCATGTTGCAACCTGGCTTATAGCCAGCACCTTGAGACAACCTGTTATGCGATTCAAAACATATGCAACCATCATCTTGGCCTCAAGCCAAAACACAATGAATAGAATGTAAATCACTTGGCCTCCAGCTAGAACTCAAAACAATATTATGCTATTACATAAGAAATACAAGTACAAATACAAAAACAATGAATCGTGAAGACCCATAACTCGACCAAGGACTCAATGATTCTCTTGACTGTAATGGGGGCGATCCACTGTCTTCAAGTTTTCACCGAAATTCTGCTGGCTCAGTATGACTACTACTGACCTACAAAACTAACAAACTATTGTGGTGTGAGTCATAAGACTCAGTAAGTAACCATGCTCATACCTTGAGTGTCAAACACACACAAAGTCTGAATTTCATTTATGTGTTAACTTGAGTTATCTATGTGAACATGCAATTGTGTATTAGGTCTGAGCTAACTATCTAATTCTTATCCATTTACAAACATATTACTTGTTACTGATCCTCTTATCTGATCACTCACATACATTAAATTATGTTTATCATTTATAGTTTTAAACATCTTAATATATATATATATATATACACACACACATAAATATCAAGTTCTATATCACTGTCAACCATGTCAAAACCCAATCATGCTTTCACTGTACTTCTCTGATATCATTTTTCCTTCCTGATCATTCGATGCTAATCTAGATCAGTCAATTAATAAAACTTTCTACTTTCACTTTCTTGAAATAGCATCAAATCGGTATAATACAATACCCTTTCTATCAACCTCTAATACACAAATATTAACCATGCATACGTATATATAATCATATTATCATGAACTTGTGTCTTACAAATGTTCTTCTGTATAACCATTCGATACATACCATCATTAATCATATATATATGCATCTAAATGCAATCATGCTATAATGTATTAATATCAACTATATGCATATCAGATGAATTACTAGAATATATGATTTATATGTATGACTTGTAAACCATACTCTAGTTTAACGTGTCATACTATTTAGAAGATACTTCTTGAAAATCGTTTCTGAAAAACTATTTTCTGAAAACTGTTTTCTGAAACTCTGTTTAAAACTTATCAATCTGAAAACATGATTTAAATCTCTGGTTTCTGGAAACTGTTTCTAAAATCTATTTTCTGAAAACTGTTTACTAAAATCCGACTTTTGAAAACTACGTATTGATGATCTGAAAATAGTGTACTGAAAAATCTGAAAAATTGAAAACTACTCTATGCCCATGACTATAACTCAACTGGACGTGTCCGGGAATAACTCAACCGTGTCTCTGAAACTGGTAGTACTCTATGTCCAGGACCATAACTCAACTGGACATCTCTCTACACCCAGGATAATGACTCAACTGGGTGTGCTCTAAGTCCAGGACCATAACTCAACTGGGCATCTTTGAAATTGGTGGTGCTCCACGTCCAGGACCATAACTCAACTGGACATGTCACATTACAAACTAGAACTGGGGGTGTGGATCAATACTACCACCCAAGCTCTGAAAACCAAGATTTCGGGGATCAGTCAACCCTAGTCCTGCTTAACGTGTGCACACAGACCCAATCCGTCAATTCCATGATATCCGTCAATTTCATCTCTGTAATGGTTACATACTGGGGTGAGCTTTTACCTCATGCTTCGAAAAACATAAAACCATCTTCTGTATCTCAAAAAATTAAAAACACTTCCTGAAATACGATTCTTTCTACGGTATTTGAAAAATGTCCTTTAAAAATCTTTGGATTTCAAAATCATTCTCATTTTCAACTCAATTTATGAAAATCGTAATGCATAATCATGCATCTACATTTCATATGCTTTCACTTTTCATAGCCATGCTTTCTTATGTACTTATCTTTAAAATATAACTAAATATATATGTGTTCATGTGTAACTATAATTTGATGATATATGCATTCTATTACTTATATGCTTATCTTATATTAACATGTATTCATTCATGCATACTTATGACACATTGAAATCATTCATACACATGCACACTCTATGCACACACAAAACTTATCTTTATATAGTCATATTTATATATACTTAAATACATATATATCATGCTCAAGTTAACATGTGTTAACATTTCAACCAATATTATCATATCATAATATTTTACATTCTTCTTTTCTATATCAGTTAACGGCTATACTAAATTTTACCCATACATCTGAAGGCATTGCTCATATCAAGTTAATGATTTCATAAGATGCTATATACACATTTACATTCCTCACTATTATGCAAACTCATAACCTCAAATCACATGCATTCATGCTACAAGAATGTTTATGCAAACACTTCTCATACCAACTCACCAATTCCATAATTATGCTTATACATGCACAATCAAAGCTCTTCTATTATACCAAACTTCACACATATACAAACTTCAAATTCTTAGTTCTTAAACCTATTTAACCATTTCCCAGATATCAACTTGCGCTCAAACATCTCATTTACATATATTCCTATACACATGTACTCTTTATTCATTTAAACATGCATCAAGATACTTGTACACAAAACACATACTTACCATATATAAGCTTACTTATTTCTCCATGCATACTGACCCGCTTTTTGTATTTATATGCTTACTTCCTTATAATTTATCATTCTTTAACTTTAATCTCATTCCATAGGGTGCAGTTTCTACAACTCCTAATCCCAAGTGTCCTTATATTATACTCATGTGTAATTACTCACATATCATGTATACATATACTTCATCATTCTTATATTTTCAATCTCAGACTTGCTATTATCTTACTTGTTTATACATATACATATATATATATATATATATATGCTTTCTGTTTTATGGTTATACATATATTTATAAAATTCTTTATTATCTAAATTCAAACAGAACACGTCACAAGGAATCATCGCATGGGTTACTTACTTGGCTAGGCGGACACTCATGATTCTGGTCTTATTTGTAAAAACAAATAGCAAAACATGATCAGAACCGCTATTTACGGAACTTTCTATTTATCTATAATAAACTTTCAGACCTTCCCGGAATACACGAATCCTCTTTGATTCTACGGTTTAAACTTCATTTTTCTAATATATATTTCTATACTATTCTAAACTAGCTAGATAGCATAGATTCTCATTTTACGCGTTTGCGGAAAATTTTATGGAAAAGTTTCTGCAAACGCTGCGGAATGATATTGGACCTCCGAACTTATCCGAAATTACTCAATTACTCTCGCAATATCATATTTATGTCATATCCATAGCTACGGTCATCAACACTCAGTCAGAAACCCCTTTTATCTGCTAGATCAATCAAATCTAATCTGTTCGATCAAATCTAATCTGTTCTCACTTGGATTCTACTACAAGCACGTATCCAACATACTAAAGCTCAAATAACTCAAATTATATCATTACACTACTCTACGAAGCTACTGGAAACATTCGAATATGTAGCGAAAATCTTGAAATTAATGACTTTTTATCGAGAGCTATTACCAAGATTTCGAGCCATATACGGACTCCAAATGATTGCTCGAACGTTCTGGAATCAATGAAATTCTGATCGGAGCAACTGTCCACGTCAAAGTTATTGTTCACACATGGCTTTCCTCCTCGTTTAGCGTGATTCAAGGCACGAATCGGAGAAACCATCACCACAATCTCATAGTACTCGTCGAGGGTTTCAATTTAGCGGGTGGCTCGGGCCGTGAAACGAACCGATGAGCGGGAACCATGAAACCCATTCCACGCCATTCTCCTCTATTTTACCCCGTTTTCGGCGATCCTCTGTGATGAAGTCGGCCACCAGCAGATGCACCGTCTCCGAATGCTTCAGGTGCCGGTGGTCCACCGGCGTGATACTGGCCGGAGACCACCGACAACAAGTTTTTTTCCTTTCTCTCTCCTTCATGTTCCTTCTCTTTGGTTTATTCTTCTTTTCATTTTTTTTTTGTATTTGCTTTATTTTTCTTTTGGATTGAAAAAAAGTGATACAAAATATCTCCCCTCCAAAAATTACTAAAATACCCTCACTTATAAGGGTAATTTCGGAAATTAACATTTTAGAAGCCTTTCTAATGTGCTTTTCGAAAAGTGTTCAACATGAAAGTTATTCGTCTCGAAAAACTGAGTCTGGACTTAAAGAGCAAACTTTACGCATAACTGATTTTTGAGACGACGCGTCTTCTAATGCGATAAATCTTCACTTTATATTATTCTGACCCATATATCGTCTCTTGAACTCTTATCATTTATTATCACCCTATTCTAAGACTATAAATACAGTATGGGGACCTTCCAGAACTATCCCGAAAATCTGGGATATTACACATACGATGAGGACAATGAAGACGAGAGCATACAACTAATTGAACGGATTATGAATGAATATATTCAGGGGAGTTTATCTGATCCTATAATAATTCATACAGCTAATTTTCTTGAATCAACTGCACAATTAGATTTAGATATTCCTAATTATTTTTTACTTGATTCTACACAAGTACTAGAAAATGATGGAGAGAAGCAAAATCTTAAGGAACTAGGAACACTGGAAGAAGAAAAACATGAGGAAACACCCAATTTGGAATTGAAGACTTTTCCAGAAGACTTGAAGTATGCATTTCTTGGAGATAAACAAACTAAACCTACGGTAATTTCTTCTTCTTGGACAAGCAATCAAGAAGGTAAGTTGTTAATTGTGTTGAGAAAACATAAACAGGGAATTGGATAGACTTTAAAAGATATAAAAGGCACTATTTCTTTAAAATAGACACGTAAAATATATTTCGAAGATAATGTCAGGACACGTCGACCATCCAGAAAAGTGTTAAACATTTAAAAAAAAAAAGAAATGGTTAAAATAAGAGTCCTTAAATTCTTGATTCATTCTTCTATTACATACCTGGTTTGGAGAAAAGCACTTATACTAAGAAACATAAAGCTAAACAATTAGGTATTTGTTATAAATACGCACATTGGACATGCAATACTCGTTATCGTTATTTGGGAATAATGTCTAATAATCGCGAAGAAAAAAATCAATCTATTAAAGATGGCTTGAGTAAGGAGTCATTAGAGAATATATCATTTCTTTTTTAGACGCATCCTTGTAGATTTGGTAGATTTATTCACAATTTACATACATAATTTCAAACAGAAAGATAACAAAACAGTCTCGGGAATCTAACTTTAAAAGACCTTATTTGCCAATTTATAAGAAAATTGGATGGGAAGCATATCCTCGACCCATAGAAGGCATTTAAGCCGTTACTGGACATAAAACCAAAGGAAGATGTGAGCCACAATCACAACTATCAGTACATATCATTTACTGTTCTGATTTCCTTTTAATATTTTAATATGTAACCTTTGCTTTTAGTGGCAGTGTCGTAGATTCAATTGTCAATTCCACACTAATCAGGTGATGTCTTCTAATCCACACTAACCAGGTGATGTCTTCTAAACTCTACTTCTTATTTTTCGGACATTGAGGATAGTTGACTAGATAGTTTTTATTTTTATGCTTCGTTGCTGTATTTTTTGTTAAAAAAAATGTCTTTTTATGCTGTTTTTGCTTTGTTATTATTTTGTGTGAAAAAGGGTATTTTTTGTTGATTTATTTTGTGCTAAAAAAACTAAACACAAACTAATAATAAATTTTTGACTAATCAATTGGAATTATTTTTTGGAGGTGGCTGTATAAGGAGTTTTCGCTCCTGAGATGCATATCAAAATAATTCGTAACAAGTTATTTTTTTCTTTTCTTTTTGAATCTTTTAAATTTGTGAATTCTCCATAATATTGATTAAATTTGACAGATATTATCAACATACACGGTAACATATGATCATAAGTTATAAGTGAAATTTTATAATATTCAGTTCTTTAATTTGTTGGAGGTAGCACCTAAAGGCAATGGAATTTTTTTTTAATTCAAAAAAAACTAACCTTGCTTGTACTTAGTAACCGAACATATTGCTTTAGCAAGCGGTGATTATTCGAGTAAATTAGTAGAGCTTGAGTTAGTTTATAAAAAAAAAATGTGTGAATAAGTTCGATTTCATAGTCCCTCTAACTCGAATAATTAAGTCTTTATGGGTGTTTTAATACTTAGTGTCCTAAAGTCAACTAGTCTGAGAGTCACTGGCCCAAATCTCGTTACATGAGTTAAAGAGAAAGCTTAAGGAAATCGAACAATTTTTCATTTTAATTTCTGAGATCTGAGCAATTAAGTCTGCTTGGGAGTTGTAGGCACTGCATTTTTACATGTAAGTCCCGATGATGAGTCTCTTACAGAGGCACTCCTCTTAAGTTTTAGAAGTCGCGGGAAACAGACGTCGGAAGGAAAAAAAGTCAGAAATCAATACCTTGTTGGATTTAATTCGTTGCTTAGCTTTGGGTTGCTCGTTGAACATCTGTTTTAGAATTCATCCTCATCCTAAACCCCCGTAAGCCACACACCAAGCCCACCAAAGGAAACCAAATGCACGCCAAAACCTCAACATACACTCCCAAAGCCTTCCAAAATAACCAATTCACACATTAAACACATGCTGAAATCAAGCCAAATCACCTTCCCAAATTAAAAGATTCAAATCAAATCTCATCATCACCTCCTAATTAAATTAAATCACATTTCTAAACTAAATCAAATCAAATCAAATCGAATCGAATTACCTTCCTAAATTGACGAGATTTTTTCCTTATGACACACGAATTAAATATTCCCCCATAATTATACAATCTCGGTTTTCCTACCCGTATAAGGTAAACCTAAACCCTTGCCTATAAAAAGAAGCATAAACCCAAACCTTAGGACCCCTAGCTCATTCACGCCCTCCTCTCTCTCTCCCTAGCATTCTTGCCTAAAGCCTCATGAATTCCCCTCCATTACCGCAACGAACAAGCTCTAAAATTCCCTTCCATATCACTACAAATCAACCCCCATAGAGCCCTCTTTATTCACGCAAATCAATCCCATACAGCCTTATTAACCACCGAAATAGTCCCTCACTCAGCAGCCCTTATTCACGTAAATCAGCCTCCATTAGCCCTCTGCATTCACCAAAAATCTGCGCCCTTGAAACCCCTCCTTAATCACAAATCAACTCCATGAACTGCACCTTTTAACCACCGAAAATCAGCCCCTGAACTGCACCTAAACTACCGCAGAAACTGCCCAAAAACCACCTCTGAAACTATCGAAAATCAGCCCAGAAACTGCCATATTACTACCACAACAACTGACCATGAACAACCTTTTATACTATCGAAAATCAGCCCTGAAACTACCCTCTTACTACCGCAGAAACTGCCCTCTTACTACAATAAAAACTGTCCAGAAAATCTGCCTTTCATCACCGAAATTCTGCACTGAAAAAACTGCACTCTTACACCGCAAAAACCACCTAAAACATTCCCTAATTACCGTAAAATAGTAAGCCAAAATCGTGACCAGAAACAGCAGTAAAACAGAGGAAACAGCAGCCCAAAACAACGAGGCAACGAAGGAAAATAATGAACCAGTGAACCGAAAAAGTTACGGAGCATCGATCCTTCCGACTACCGCGTAACGCTCTTCCAAGAGATGACTTAAGAGATTAGACCTGAGGGTACCCTTTTATCTATTTTTGTTCTTTTCCTTATTATTTATTATTATGTATTCGTGTGTCTATTGTTGATCTATGTATGTTATGGCTATGGGATGAATGAAATATGTGCTATCTCTCGTGGTATATCAGATGGAAACCCAGACGTTAATTCCGTAGCCGAATCCGAATGAACGGTAGTGCGGTCTGCACTCGGGATAAAATTCCACGTACCACTTGAGAAACGCATATATTTCGTTCATCCGATTTTGCACTTATTCGTTGTTTATTAGAAATATTATGTTATTTTTTATGCATGATTAGGTTGTTTAGCATATTATTTTCAAGCATGATTTAATTATTTCTTTCGTATTAGGAATTTAATTATGTCTCTTCTATGTTTATGTTTAGATTATTGTTTATTTATATTGTCATGTTTGTCGATTTAATGCGTTCATGTGATTACGTGCTAGCCGTTATACCGACTTACTTTTATGCATGTAAACTTAGATATAGGTTTTACTTTTATGTATGCAAATTAGATGTAAGCTATTCTCGTATATGTAGGTTGCGTAGACTTGGTTAGATTATTGCACAAATCTTTTCATTACAAATGGCATAAGTAAGGAACCATTTCGAACCCAACGGTTTGAGGTCTTCCCTTGCGAGGGGTGAATGTGGCCTTAAATCATTTTCCCAGGTCACACTAGGTGGCGACTCCATTATTCTTCGGTTTAGTCTCCTGTAGGCTATTTCGTACTCCGAACTAGGCCGCAAGCTTAGAACAGCGTCGCCGATTTATGTGTCCTACAAGAGTCTTAACACCTAGTGCCCTAAAGACAACTGGTTTGGGAGTCACTGGCCCAAAGCAAGTTACAAAGATTGAAGATGTGTTATTTTTGCTTTTAAAAAAATAAAAAAAAATATTTTTGTATTTATAAATAAACTTTCATTGCCAAAAAGTGTGAACTCTAAAGTAATTTTAGGAAAAAAAAATATTACTCTTTTTTCAACAAGACCTGCGAATATTGTGGGCATAATAAATTGATTGATATCTTGTTTTATGTGTGTATGGAAGAAGGGTAAACAGTACATGAGATTTTACTTGTTTGCTCATTTATAAAGAAAGAAAACAATTATTAATTTGGATAAAAATTTGACTTTTTAAAGTTTTTCGCTTATATTACTAGGGACTAGTAATAAGTTGGTTGGGGGTGTGATGAACACTAAAATGTGCACATTTATTAAAAGAAAAATCAATCATTTTAATTTTTACACTTGTAGTTTCATTAATCTCCTTAATTTAACGTATTAATTACATTTATATTATAATATATATATATATATATATATATATATATATATATATTTGATTTTTATCTTTCATGTAAGTGAAATAATACTTTAGATGCATATCTAGAAAAATGCACTTGACTTTTGGGTTGGGTTTTCTAGGTCAAATCTTGATCATATTAAGCATTTAAATGTGTGACTACAACAAAGTTAAGTTGCGGAAATACTCACTTTGATCGGATTTGTAATGCGATGAAACATAAAAATTTCTTCCACCATGGATGAAGCTCTCGGCCATGCCCTTTGGTTGTGCTCCTCGTTGAATCTTCAAGATCCAAGCTTTGTTGATGGATTCCATGCTCATGAATAAGTTTCCCTATCACCTTTGTATATACTCTATAATGTGCTAGCACCTTGAGAAATTTGCCACAAATTTTCCCTTGAATTTCTTCATGTTCTCGGCCAAGCAATAAAATGGAGAAGAAAATGGCCTTTGGCCGAATGGGAGAGGAATGAGAGAGATGAGATGAGTTGGTGTGTTGTGTAATCTAATACACAAAAATGAAAGTCAAATACCAAATAATAAAATAATGGTAAATGTCTTTTAAGCCATTAAAAGCCTTCCATCAACTATTCATATTTTAAGCCATTAAAAGCCTTCCATCAACTATTCATATCAATCAATGATGACAAGCATCACTTCACTCAAAGTGATGTGACTTCCATCACTTGATTGACTAATGATTTGACGCTTGATGTGACTTGTGGGCCCCACTTGATTTGAAATATGAGTGGGCCCGCAAACACTCCCACGCTCGGGTTTGTTAATTCTGAATTAATGAATTTTCCGTTGCGACGTAATTAAATCAAATTTAATTAAATAATTATGCCTGGCAAAATTACTATTCACGTCGCTCGCGAATTAATTCTAAATTAACTCGTTCGCCCGAATTAAAATCTAATTTTAATTCCGCGTCGAAATTGAATTTCATTTAATATATCGAATATTTTATTTTATCGATTAATTCCAAATTAATCGTTCTCTCTCTCTTACATGAATTTTATCCCAGATAAAATTCTCCGTAATTAATCCTAGATTAATTTTCTCTCTCTCATTAATTAATCCCAGATTAATAATGTGCGAGTCATACATCATCGGTGAATCTTCGGGAAGCGGCCCATGAGATCCCCGGATATATTGGAAGTAAATCCGGTCATCGGATTATCCAAACACGTACGTACCTAGTACTACGGTTTTAACGATTTACAAGACATGGTTGGCTTTTAGCAAAGCACCGTGCCTACCCAATTCTCCAGAAATATTCTTAAAGGAATATGTAATCTATATCAGGCATAGTATATGTAGTATTGCGTATTCCGATTCAGTATCAGATGTAACATGCTAGGCCTGGGGCTGGAATTGTGTCTGCCCAGTACGAAGCACATATCGGATCTCTGGTAACTAGTTTCTATAATCGGATAAACATGACCTTGTTGGACAATTATGACCCATAGCGTCACTATTTGTACAGATCACGGTGTTGTTGTACAAATTAACTATGTGACATAGGAGATTGCACTCTTATCATTTGTGATTAGATCACCTAGATATATAAATGATAGAAGGTCCCTATGATTTGTTCCTGGACGGAGAATGATATGAGACAGTATCAGTCCATGAAGGTAAATCATTAAACATCCCTAGTCAGAGCATTATCGAGATTGGACATCGATGAATACGTAAAAGACTAGCATTACACTTGTGCGCGTTGTGAGGGCACAACGGCATAATTCTCATATATTTGGGTATTGGATACTCATGCAAGTGTAATAGGAGGTTGTGTTTACCGATGGTACGGGAAATGGCTTCGCTCTGGATTAGACCCCCTCGGAATTCCATTGGTAGTATGACTATGTGTCTATGGAAGTCCGAAATCAGGGTAGGTGTATTAGTCTTAACCTGAGACTTGCACCGCTAAGACTTGCGACAATCAATATACTTTGGTTGCGTTCGTCCAGGGCTTTAACCGGTTCTGAGTACGCCAATACTGGGTATATTGAGAATCGTAGTGTGTTGGGTGTGATGTCAAGACGGAAGTGTCACTCCAGTCATATGGAGTTGATGATCACGCAGGGATACAGAACTCGTTCTCTATATAAGGTTGCAACCGTCGGGATAATATGACTTGGTCATGATTATCCGATTTTAAAGAGACTAGTTGCTTGTCATCCGATATATGCTTCGTACGGGGCAGACACTGTACCAGCCCCAGGCCTTGCATGTGATCATCCGATACTGGACAGAAATACGCAATACTACGGTATACTATGCTTGATATAGATCCTTATTCCTGTAAGGATATTTCCGGAGAATTGGGAAGGCATGGTGCTTTGCTAGAAGCCAACCTTGTCTTGTAAATCGGTAAAACGTAGTACTTGGTACTCACGTGTTCGGATAGTCTGACGACCGATTTGACTGCCAACATATCCGGGGATCTCATGGGTCGCTTCCCAAAGATTCACCGATGACGTATGACTCGCACTTTTAATTAATCTGGGATTAATTAGATGAGAGAGAAAATTAATCTGGGATTAATTTCGGAGATATTTTATCTAGGATAAAATATCGATTAAAGAGAGAGAAACATTAATTTGGAATTAATCGAGGAATTAATATATATGATATATATAACGAAATTGGATTTCGACGCAGAATTAAAATTAGATTTTAATTCGGGCGAACGAATTAATTTAGAATTAATTCGTTAGCGACGTGAATAGTATTTTCTCTAGGCGTAATCATTTAATTACGACGCAACGAAAAATTCGTTAATTTGAAATTATTTACGAGCGCATTCGCATTTCGAATTCGAGTGCGGCACGTCAAATCAAGCGTCAAGTCGCTAGTCACATCTAGCGTCATATCAAGCGTCAAATCATGTCACTTTGAGTGATGTGACAATTGATTGGATTGATTAAATGATGTGAATGATGTAACAATTGATTGGATTGATTAAATGATGTGAGTGATGTGACTTGATGTGATTAGGTGATGTGTGTGGTTGGCAATTAAAGCCAAATGTGTTTGAAATGAATTGGATTTTAATTTCATGTGTATTAGATACATAAAAACAACCAAAACCGTATACACACAAGACATCTATTTTTCCCTCCTCTCTCCTCTTCTTCTTCTTCCTCTCATCACTCACACCATTTCTCTTTCTTTTGAGGCAGTGAACTGCCGAATTTAACAAAGATAAATGGAGGGAAGCAGGTATGTTTTGTGGCAAAACAAGAGTGCTAGCACACTCCGAGATCAATGCGAATGTGATAGGGTAGTTCACCCATGAGCCGGGAATCAAAATGATGAAGCTTGGAGCTTCAAATCTTGTTGATGATGGCCAAAATTCACTATTCACAGCAGCCCACTGCCGCCCAAAAAGTGAGCAGAATTTCAGTTTTGTTGCCTCTGCATCGCTCAACCGCTCGATGCAAGTATTCTGCAACTTCCGTCGTTGTATTCACTTGTGATTCATGCTTAAGTTTTGATCTTGGGACCTTTAAAAACTCCAACAGACCTAGTCATATTATCCCGATGAATGTAGTACATAAGAGTACTAGTTATGTATCATATGTGATCATCATCTCCACTATAACTGAAGTGATACTTCCATCTTGACATCACACCCAATATACTACGATTCTCAATATATACACAGAACCTGTTAAAGCCCTGGACGACCAAAAGCAAAGTATATTGATTGTCGCAAGTATTAGCGGTGCAAGTCTCAGGTTAAGACCAAATACACCTACCCTGATTCAGACTTCCATAGCACATAGTTATACTACCAATGGAATTTCGAGGGGACTATCCAGAGCGAAGCTGTTTCCGTACCATCGGTAAACACAACCTCTTATCATACTTGCATAAGTATCCAATACCTAAATATATGAGAACTATGTTGTTATGCTCCCACAACACGCACAAGTGCAATACTAGTCTATTCTGCATTATCGATGTCCAATCTCGATAATACTACGACTATGGATTATTTAATGATTAAACCTTCATGGATTGATACTGTCTCATATCATCTCAATTCGGTACTAATCATGAGGACCTTTTATCATTTATATATATATCTCGGTAATCCAATTACAAATGATAAAAAAGCAGTTTCCTTTGTCACATAGTTAATTTGTACAACAACACCATGTTTTGTACAAATAGTGATGTTATGGGTCATAATTGTCCAATAATCTCCCACTTGGCCTATAGCCAATCACTCAGGTGTCTTACACCTGAACTATGTACAGGTGGCTCAAACTTCTGCTGAGAAACAGCTTTCGTCAGCGGATTTAATAGGTTATCATCTTATGCGATTTATTCAATCATCAGATCTCCACAATGTATGATTCGACGAATTAGATGAGAACAGTTGAAGTACATACTTGGATCATTGATGAGACCGTTAATTAATGATTAACCTTACTGTGTCCAACTCAATTTGGTTTCTTTGTTCGGACACACCATCTCCACAATGTATGATCTGACGAATCAGATGAGAACAATTGAAGTACATACTTGGATCATTGATGAGACCGTTAATTCATGATTAACCTTACTGTGTCCAACTCTGTTTGGTTTCTTTGTTCGGACACACCATCAGTATTGAGGTGTTTCGGGAAGAGTCCACTATGAAAGAATACTATACTCTTTCATGTAGTCAAGAAACTTATTGCTTAAGTATTTTCCACCACGGTCTAATCGTGATGTTTTAATACTCTTGCCGATCTGTTTTTATACTTCGTGTCGAAACTCTTTGAATTTATCAAAAGTTTCTGATTCGTGTTTCAAAAGAAACACATAACCATAACGCGATGCCAAATCTGTAAAGGTTACGAAGTACTTATATCCACCTCTAGCCTAGTTAGACACGGGCCCACTTACGTCACTATGAACGATGGCTAACAGATCAGTGGCACTTACACTTTTACCAAGTAAAAGGTATTTTAGGCATTTTGCCTAATAAACTAGATTCGTAGACATCATTTGAATAGAATCAAATTCGTCCTAGTACCCACTTTTCAAAAGTGTGGATATATGAGTCTTGTTTATGTGTCCCAGACAGCATTGCCACAAATAAGTCTCATCTGATTAAATCAGTTTGAGCTATTTGTTTGTCACCTTATATGTTTGAGATTTGTTTATATTCAAAATATAAATACTGTTATTTATATCTAATGAAATTATCTCAATATCATCTTTATAAAATAAAACACTTTAGTGTTCTAGAGTATAAAGGTGTACTCGCAACGAGTTATACTCGATATAGAAATAATATTTCTAGTCAAACTAGGTATATTATAACAGTTTCTTAATTTAAGTACATGCCCCAAGGGTAGTTCCAAAATTAAGATTTCTAAATTAAGATTTCTACGGTTGAAACAGCGACTTTCTTCCCGTTTCCGATTCGCAGAACGATCTCATCTGAAGTCAGTATCCTGCTTAGTAGCAGATTCTGCACGTGAGTACTTATTTATGTACCACATATAGTATCAAAATCCAATTTTGAAACTATTAGCGAACATTTTTATGATAAACATACTTGAAATCGAAGCCTTGCCTTGCCTTCATTTCCTTCATGTCTGCCTTGTCCATACGGCAGTCACGCTTCCAGTGACCCCGTTTGCCACGGTTTAGGTAGACATCTTGGGATATGTCATTTGTCTTCTTAGAAGACTGAGATGATTTTGTCTTTGCCCTTTTCACAACTCAGAAGCCTTCGGCCAAGCCTTGGCCTTCTGGGATGTCGAAGTAAAATGCGTCTTGCGCTTCTTGCCCTTTTGCAAACTTTGGCTTTGTCTTCTTGAGCATATCCATTAACTCTCCAAGAGTTTTATATTGCAATTAGTACTTCTAAGATCTAAGTATGGATCTATGAAAATCCTTCAATTTCAATATCATACTATAAGGATCTAATCCTTAGTTTTGACAAAGAAATTAAGGAGTCTTTGCGGCAAGCATAACGGATTGAGCACTAAAGTTATCATCATATGAATCTTCAAAAGATCATGCTATACTATTTACTCAACTCCGGGCTTAGGCCCGAGATGTCATTTTATCAAATAAAATAACTTCTCGGTTCTCAAGACTATCCTGAGGTACTATTCCCAATCTGAAAATTGGAGCCATTTAAAGACATTTTCATCCAAGATTATGTTTTAAACGCTAATCTTTCAGTTTATCTTGATTCCAATAGTCTATCTATCGAATCAACGATTTCGGGTACATCCGAATATGATGATTACTATAGTCTAACTATATAATAACTATAATTTTAATTTGGTTAAATTCAAATATATTGATTACTATAATCCAATTATATAATCAACTATAATTGAAGCAGTTTGAATACAGTCAAACTGTTTAATATAAAATAACATTGAATATTAGTCCAACTAATATATTAATATAAAATAATGACGAAAAAGAAATGAACGCGTTTTGGCAAGTATCTAAACGAAATTGCAAATTTAATACTTGCCTCCCACTATTTTTCGGCGAGCCTCTAACTCTCTGTTGAGTACTCGGGAAACCTAGTTTCCTAGTGGGCTAGGATCCCGTTAAATAACACACAACCTTGACTTTGGCCAACAAACTATATGATATTTAACTAAGTAGATCTCTAAGATCAATTGGATCTCATCTAATTCCTAGATCCAGTAGGTGGACATCCAAGTCCGAAACATGTATACAATATATATGCCAATATATCCAATATATTTTCCTAACCTTTTTCCTCTAAATCAACTAACCTTGGCTTTGGTACAACAAGCTTAATGATTCTAGTTAAACGTGACCCATTGACTTTGGAAAGCTTCGTAATCGATGTCGATGGACAAGAAGTGATCTTGACATTGGCCAACAAATCACAACATGGACAAGACACACGATATGGAATAAAGCCTTCATGATTCAAACACATTCACGATGGACAAAGGTCTTGACTTTGGCCAACAAACCAGTGCCAATCTTGGATCTTGAGAATGAATCACTCAATGGAAGGAAAGCGCTTAATATTTATTAAGGGTTTTTCGCGTAATTGGCAGCCAATTAATTATCTTAAATTAGGTCTCATCATACACCCTTAAACATGCATTCTAAAAGCATAATAAGACGCGATAAATAAAATAATAATGATATGCAGATGGATACTTAAAACATTTTGTTCCTAGAACAAATCTCTCCCTTTCCTCTCTCCTGCTGGCACAAATCTTACTTCTACCCAATTACATAACACATCTAAAGAAACCTCATTTACATTGAGGGGAATAGGTGAGAAGAGAAATACAAAGAATCAAGAGGTAATAGGCTGGACACGCAGGTCCAATTTAATAAATTCTAAATTTATTACAATAATTTTCAAAATTGCCCTCACCCATCTAATATTCATCCGATATACATTATTCATACATCACATCCATGTATTCACACAAAGCATGTTATCAATCAATCTAATCCAATTAATTAATCTGAAATTAATGATCATCCAATGTTCAAACAACGATTTGATTTGCGCGAGTCCAACTCGTTAAGATAAGTACTCAAAGTACGAATTCTTGAATTATATTAAACTACAATATTAAATCTAATTCAATTTGTATTCAAAACTAATTCTTTATTTAATTCCAAATTAAATAATTACACTTTTAATGTGCATTTGCGACTCAAATTCTAAATCTAATCTTAACGGGTCTCAAAGCCCATTTAACATCCAATGTTGTTTAATTTAAAGTCCAATGGGCTTTCAATTAATTTCTTAAGGCATGGACTTTGGTCAATATGGGTCAAACCCAAATACCAAAGCCTAATTAAGGAATTACCCTATTTGCCAAGAAACCAATTTCGGCCTATTAGGCCCAATTAAACTTTAAAGGCCCAATAGTTATATTTGGACTTTATGGAAATGGTTTTAGGCCCAATTGGATCCAACCAATTATCCTAAACCAAACTTGGCCCAACCAAGGCCGTTAAGGCCAAATACAACTTTACAAGCCCAATTCCAAATTTAGCCCAATTAATTTAATTACAATATTCCAACTATCACAATTAAATCAATTTAAAGTGTATAGCCATAATTAATTAACCAAATTAACATTTCCAAAATATCAATTTATTCAATCAATCATGCTTATCATCATCAACACATGTCCAACAGTATTGAATCAAAAATCAATTCATTTCCCATGCTTTTGGTCATGACAATTTGGGGATTTTTGTCCAATTCCGATTTCAATCCAATTGAATCTCAAATCAACATTTCCCAAGTCTTTCAAACTCATCCAATGATTCAAAAAACAAAAATCACCATGACTTAGGGCAACCAACACCATTCGGCCAAGCCTAACTTTTGGGGAAAATTTATCCAATTCAATTTTCGTCAAATTGATCATGCATAACACTATGTTATCATCATTCAAGCATACTTAATCAAACAATTTCACAAAATCATGCTCAAATCAATTTTACCCAAATTAAAGTTAAGAACCCTAATTTCCATTTTCATGCTTAATCATGGCTCTGATACCATTGTTGGGTTTTCCAGGTCAAACCAAGATCATATTAAGCATTTAAATGTGTGAATACAACAAAGTTAAGTTGCAAAAATACTCACTTTGATCGGATTTGTAATGCGATGTAACACAAAAATTTCTTCCACCATGGATGAAGCTCTCGGCCATGCCCTTTGTTTGTGCTCCTTGTTGAATCTTCAAGCTCCAAGCTTTGTTGATGGATTCCATGCTCATGAATAGGTTTCCCTATCACCTTTGTATATACTATATAATGTGCTAGCACCTTGAGAAATTTGCCATAAATTTTCCCTTGAATTTATTAATGTTCTTGGCCAAACAAGAAAATTGAGATGAAAATGGCCCTTGGCTGAATGGGAGAGGAATGAGAGAGATGAGATGAGTTGGTGTTTTGTGTAATCTAATACACAAAAATGAAAGTCAAATACCAAATAATAAAATAATGGTAAATGTCTTTTAAGCCATTAAAAGCCTTCCATCAACTATTCACATCAATCAATGATGACAATCATCACTTCACTCAAAGTGATGTGACTTCCATCACTTGATTGACTAGTGATTTGACGCTTGATGTGACTTGTGGGCCCCACTTGATTCAAAATGTGAGTGGGCCCGCAAACACTCCCGGGATCGGGTTCGCTAGTTCCGAATTAATAAATTTTCCGTTGCGACGTAATTAAATCAAATTTAATTAAATAATTATGCCTAGTAAAATTACTATTCACGTCGCTAGTGAATTAATCCTAAATTAACTCGTTCTACCGAATTAAATCTAATTTTAATTCCGCGTCGAAATCCAATTTCATTTAATATATCGAATATATTATTTTATCGATTAATTCCAAATTAATCGTTCTCTCTCTCTTATATGAATTTTATCCTAGATAAAATTCTCCGTAATTAATCCTAGATTAATTTTCTCTCTCTCATTAATTAATCCCAGATTAATAATGTGTGAGTCATATGTCATCGGTGAATCTTCGGGAAGCGACCCATGAGATCCCCGGATATGTTGGCAGTAAATCTAGTCGTCGGACTATTCGAACACGTACGTACCTAGTACTACGTTTTTAATGATTTACAAGACATGGTTGGCTTCTAGCAAAGCACCGTGCCTACCCAATTCTCCAGAAATATTCTTAAAGGAATATGTAATCTATATCAGGCGTAGTATACGTAGTATTATGTATTCCTATCCAGTATCAGATGTCACATTTTAGGCCTGGGGCTGGAATTATGTCTGCCCCGAACGAAGAACATATCAGATCTCTGGTAACTAGTCTCTATAATCGGATAAACATGACCTAGTCATATTATTCCGATGACTGCAGTACATAAGAATACTAGTTCTGTATCCTTTGTGATCATCATCTCCACTATAACTGAAGTGATACTTCCATCTTGACATCACACCCAATACACCACGATTCTCAATATACTCAGAAGAGGCGTACACAGAACCTGTTAAAGCCATGGACTACCAAAACCAAATTATATTGATTGTCGTAAGTATTAGCGGTGCAAGTCTCAGGTTAAGACCAAATACACCTACCCTGATTCGGACTCCCATAGACACATAGTTATACTACCAATGGAATTTCGATGGGTCTATCCAGAGCGAAGCTGTTTCCATACCATCGGTACACACAACCTCCTATCACACTTGCATAAGTATCCAATACTTAAATATATGAGAACTATGTCGTTATGCTCCCACAACGCGCACAAGTGCAATACTAGTCTATTCCGCATTATCGATGTCCAATCTCGATAATACTACAACTATGGATTATTCAATGACTAAACCTTCGTGGATTGATACTGTCTCATATCATCTCAATCCGGTACTAATCATAAGGACCTTTTATCATTTATATATATCTCTCGGTAAGCCAATTACAAATGATAAAAAAGCTGTTTCCTTTGTCACATAGTTAATTTGTACAACAACACCATGTTCTGTACAAATGTGATGTTATGGGTCATAATTTTCCAACATTTTGGATTTTGAAGGCCATAAATTTAATAGGGCGTTCTAATAGTGTACAACTTTGGAAATCCATACCCTGCGTAATGTTCTTATTTTGGCCATAATATTTTACTCTGTTATCGGATTGAAGTGATTCCAGTTTTAGAAGAAAAAAGACTCAAAGATCTACAACTTTATTGTTGACAAGAGTTTCTAATTCTAAAATTTTCGAGACCGCAATTGACAAAGAATCCAAAGTTTGTTATATCTAAAAGTCATTGTCAAATAAAAAAAATTTGGAAAATGACAACCCACCGAAAGGTGGGCATCATTTTAAATTTATTCTTCAAAGTCTTACAACTTTATGACTTTGAAGAAATAATAATAATAAACTAATACTTTAAATAACTTCGAGGTGCTAAAACACATGTATAAATTGAGGGGCTCAGCACCTTAATCGGAAGCTTCCTCTATAAAATTCTCTCTGAGGTTTTGTGAAGAGATCCAAATCTTATGTGTTTTATTTTTCTTGTAATTTTTTTTCTTTCAGTTATAAAATTATTTGTGTTTTTATTCAAATTATGAGTAGCTAATTTCTTTTTACTAGGGTAAAGGGAGAAGATTTTAAAATGAAAATATATATTAATTTCACTTTTATTATAATATATAAATTTTAATCTAAAGATTAATATTTAATTTAATTCTAAATTAATTATTGACAAACATTGTTACCTTCTATATGAATGCTTTTATTTATTTTGCGTAATTGAGTATCTAACTGGATTTGTTATAGACAAAGCTATCACTGCATTTATGGCTGGTTTTAAATATTTTGGCGTAATTAATTCCTGAAATAAATTAATTGGGTAATAATGATAATTTATATGTTATAAAAATGATATTTCAGAATTTGAAATATTAAAAGTGGATCCTATAACCTCAACATTTTATTTAAAGTTGTAATCTAATATTAAAAGTGGATCTCTGATAAGTGCATGAAAATGTACTTTGAGCATCGTTAACTTGGCTTAATTATCATGTATTTAATCTTAATTAGAGTTTATTTTGTGCTTTGTTATTAGGAGCAATGAAATATAAAGTTTGAGCAATTACTTTTGTTTCATGACCTTACGAATGCATCGGAAGCGCGCGGGAACATCAGAAGCACAAAAAGCAACAAGTCACAAAAGAACCAGCAGGCACCACAGGGCCCAAGTTCTAGCACTGCGGTGCCCTCCAGCAAACATGCCCATACATTTTTCCCGAGGATTAGGCACTGCAACCCCTACTTTCTAGTGCCCCAGAAAAGTCCCAAACAATTACTTTAGTCGTGTTTTATGCATATATAGACTCTAGGACTTCTCTATATAAACCTAACTTCATCCTAAACCCTAAAAAATAGAGAGAAACAGAGAGAAAACACACAACAAAAGCGACAAACATAATTTTGAGAGAGAAGAACGAAGAAGATTCAACCACGACAGGATGTCTCTCCTATCTATTCAGGCTTTTTCTCTTCTACATGGAGAATCAATCTCATAGGCAAAGCTAGGGATGAACTCTTTATTAGGATTGGTGCTGGGAGTGCCAATCCGGATCATATTTATGTCTGATTCATGAATACGAACAATTCCCTTTTCCATAATATAACTTACTTAACGGTGGCACCTCTTGCTTTTATATACATTTTCAATCTAATTACGAAGATCGAAACTAAATATGATTTAGTGATATGTATATATTAGACAAAAACTCGATAATATATTATGTAGTGCGCAGTTACAAAGTAGTTTGTAATTGACAGTGGGAAGTGTCACTACTAGAAGTATATTATCAAATAAAGTTCCTGGTTAAGATTTACTAACAGGGGTCGGTTAGTAAAATTCGATGAGACCAGTATATGTCGCATATTGTAATTGGTCCGATGGTTTATCCCAATGAACCATGAGTCTTAGGAGACTCGTATAGACGTGTAAGTGTTTATTTGATAAACACTGAATGACTCACTGAAGATTTCCTAATAGATGGTACACCAATATCAATAGGATTATTCTCGAGTCGAGTACTATAGTGGTCCTTCGACTTGAGATACCACTATAGATATATGAGATATGCTCCATACTTTAATGGCAGTCACGTCACCTATCTAATTAGATCAGACATCCGCCTATTCGTTGGATGTGGACTGATGCTCATGATATCCTGTGAGTATCAGATAGAATCTTTCAGTTCTATGTACAGAGCATAGGTATCCGGTACGTATTTGCGAAGTAATTCCATGATCATGGTATACTTCGGAAGTGAGTTTCGAGTGTTATTTAGAGATCATAAATTTGAAAGTCGACTATATTATACCTTAGGGATTTGACGTTCTTATCTATATCCCCGTTATAATATTGATAGCCTGTGACGGAGGAATTATATGTATACAATGACCTCGACTTGTATAGTTTAGAGATATTATCTGTGGTCGTCATAATTCATAAGTGAGTGGATTATAGATACGAAATTGAATTCCGTGACGGATAAACCTAAACTTAGAGAGTCTCCCAATATGAAGTGTAGTAGTTGAGAACTTGGGTAACTTGTTATGAATAATATAGATTATTTATAATACTTCATCGGATTAAATGAGTTAATTCGAATCGTTTAATTTGTTAAACGAAAATACAAGCATTATGGGCATTTCGGTCAATTAATAATTGATGTGTATTTATTTTTGATAGAAGATTTGATTTTATGCATATTAATTAATTCTCAAATGAGACTTCAACACGTGTCATTAATATATGTATTTGTTATTTAATGTAAATAAAAATACATATATAATAATAATCACATTAATTAATTAATTATTTCGATATTTAAATGTTAAATATCTAGGTAAATAAATTATTTCAATATTACCTAAATGTTATGCAATATGTTTGATTATTATTGGTTACATATGGTATGGTTTTATTAAACTTAAAGTTTACAAATTAGATTTATTTTCTTAAAGTTTATTATTATTTAATTTGATTAAAATAGTCAAATGACCATTTTGCCACTCCAAAGTCGGCAAAGGCTTATTTTTAAGTTAAAAATTTTTATTTTTCATTTTAAGATAAGCCATGGCCGAACTCAAAGAGGAAAAAAGTTCCCAAAATTTTCTTAAAGATACAAGGAAGAAAGTGAAGAAATCATCTTAAACTTAGAAAGCTTGTTTCTTGTTCTTAAATATCTAGAATAGTTTTCGGGTTTCTTCATTTCTTAGATTTTGGGGCTTTTTGATTTTGAGGATGGATTTGGAGGCTTGATGCATGTGTAAAGTTAGATTGGATGATATTACTGTAATATTAGTTCAATTTTATCATTTGATGACTTGTTACAATTCTAGAGTGTTATGATCACTCTTGTAACTCCTAGAATTATTCTTGAGTTTTTCATTTGTGGTGACTTTGGTTGGTGTAAGTATTAATATGATTAATGTTGAGAAAATTGGATTTAAAGTATGAAAAATGATATTTTTGGTTACCAAATCAGATCTGGAAATTCTGTGATTTTGGTGATGAAAAGTATGTTGTATAAATGTATTGGATGTGTTTTGGTCATTGGTACATTGCCAGAAATTATTTCGGAGTTGAAATATGCGAAAATGGCGAAAAATGGTGTTACCGGGTGAGTTTGGGGCTTACTGGGTGTCCGCTATCCAAACAGTGAATTGGTCACTGTTTGGGCAGCCCATGAACTACCCAAGTACTATTGGGGCTGACCTGGGCTGCCCTAATGTGTTTTGTTTGGTCGGTTCGGATAAAAATGCATTTTATGCCATTTTACAGAAAAATATTTTCGTAAAAGTTTCACGATGTTTCTAACCTATTTATGTCGTTATTTGATATCGAATAAATATGTTTAAATGAAATATGAATGAATTATTCATATTGGATATTAAAAAATTATTCGATAAATTTAAAAGTTTTAAATTTATGATTTCGCCCGAACTGCGTGTTTCTGCTATGCTCGCACTAAAATCCCAACAAAAATGGTATCAGAGCAGGTCTGATCCTTCATCCATTATATTTTTCATGCTTGATATATGATATATAATCCAATTTTGATATTTTCACATGCATGTAATTTAGATGTTTCTTAGTTTTTCGGTTCTACGCTAATGGAAACCATAATGGAAATTTAATGGTTAAGTTAAGTTATGTTTTCCTAGGTAGAATTGAACTCTTGAGAAATTGATCTAGATTAAAATCTACATTTGATGTAGAGTAAAGCTCTCTTTAGGAATATCCCCGCTTAAATAAGGCATTAAAGTAACTAATATTATGAATACTTATTTATTGGTCCATATTATCAGTACAGATGCAAATGATTTCCTGATGCTGTAGCTGTATTGTGTGAAAGGTGTGCAGTTATGGCTGATGGTAATTCATTTGCACCGGTAGAACTTATATGATAAGGATAAAGTCAAGTGAAAGTGAAAATCCTGAACGTGCTAAAGCTATCAGGACTACATCGGTAGCTTGAGTTTGTCACTGAAAGTGAAGCCTTGATACGCCTTCTTGTGAACGTGCAAAAGCTGTCATAACGAGAAACGGTCAGGACCAAAATCAAGAGTCATAGTGAGTATGATTGACAATGAGTTGTCTACCTGTGAATATATATAGGCGAGAACGAGCCAAAGCAGTGAGTTGAAATATATTTATGGGGTCCGCTTTTCAGTATGGAATTCAATTTAATTATTGAATTCCCATTTTTCGTTGGGGATTACGGTATTATATAAAGTAGTGGGAGGCAATGCTAGATTAAAAATCAATAACTAAAGCAGTGTGTAATATTATGAAAATTGCCGCTTATGTTTACCTTATTCTATATTGTTGATAGAATTGAACTTCTAATCCATTGCATGCCTATCATTTGTATATGTTTTCTGACTTTCCTTATGGTTGCAGATTTCTAGAATAGGTTCTAGATTTAGAGTAGACTTGGATATTGTTAGATTAGACCAAACCATCGGAAACTGTTTTTCCAATTTTCTTGGAAAATCAAGATGGTTAGTGACTTAGTTACAAAGTCACATTAGGTAATCTAAATATATATTTGTTTTAGGATATAATAGTCTAAAGAGAATAGTTTCTTTTGAAGTAAGAATTGACCTGAATTAGTTCATATCTCGAGAATCTTGACTGACATTAAGAAAACCCTATTAGGTATTTGTTTATCTGATAATGACGTTTCTTGGCTTTAGTTACCTTTAGAGGTAGTGTGTCAGACACAGTTTGCTAATCAATTATCTACAATTGTCGTGAATAGTTGAATACAAATTATAAAGCTAAAGAAAGGCGATGTGTATAGTTATGTATAGAGAATATCGATTCTCTCAATAGAAAAACTATAGGTATTGGATACAGATCTCTCGTCTAGTTATTTAAAATATTATTTAATGATTATTTTGATATTTGATATCAGAACTTGTGACTATTGGGTAGTTACTTGTTCTTTATAAACAGTTATTCATATTTTAATATGACTAGTAGTGTCATTGATGAAGAGATAAACATTAAGAAAAATATTCAATCAAGTAAATAACTTAGAACAATGTTTTATGAGATTTTATCACTTAAGCATTAGATGTTTATTCTGTATGGTAAATGATGGTTTGATACGAGATCACACCATATATCCTTATCCAGTTAATGAATATTGTATTCGGGAATGTGATTAAATCTCATTTAACCAATGACTGTCATTTGACCACAGATTTATTAAACTAATTCATTGGATGTATGTAGTTTAAGGAATTATAAATTGCCTTGGATAGTTTTCTTTACTTCGTAACTGGTTTAATGAGTTGTCATGACTTAGTTACTTGTTTATAAAAGAGCGCATATTGAACGTCTTGAATGGTTTGAGAACTTTCAATACGTTTCTGTTGCTTTGACTGGTTCAAAGATATTCAATTTGAATTTTGAAAACTGTATCTTTAAAATTCATCATGATTCTTTGAATTGTTCAAAGATGTTTGATATGATTAAACATATAAATTTATGGCAATTAGTTCTAAGGTTATTGTAGGAACATATATCGGCGACGCTGTTCCAGGCTCATAGTTCGATCGGAGTACGGAGTAGCCCGCGGGGGACAAAACCGGAGAATAAAGGAGTCGCCACCTAGTGTGAACTGGGAAATGATTTAAGGCCGCACTCGTTTGCCCGAATTAAAATCTAATTTTAATTCCTTGTCGAAATCCAATTTCGTTTAATATATCGAATATATTATTTTGTCGATTAATTCCAAATTAATCTTTCTCTCTCTTCAAATAGTACTTTATCCAAGATAAAATTTCTCTGCAAATAATCCCATATTAATAAAGTTCAAATCAACGTCATCGGTGAATCTTCGGGAAGAGACCCAAGAGATCTCCGGATATGTTGGCAATAAATACGGTCGTCGGACTATCCGAACACGTACGTACCTCGTACTATGTCTTTACCAATTTACGAGACAAGGTTGGCTTCTAGCAAAGCGCCATGCCAACCCAATTCTCTAGAAATATTCTTATTAGAATATACTATTTATATCCGGCGTAGTATACCATAGTATTACGTATTGCGATCCAGTATCTGATGTCACGTGCAAGGCCTGAGGCTGGAATAGTGTCTGCCCCGTATGAAGTACATATCGGATATCAAGAAACTAGTCTCTTTGAATCGGATAATCATGACCTAGTCATATTATCCCGATGGTTGCAACACTATAGAGAACCAGTTCTGAATCCCTGCGTGATCATCATCTTCATATGTCTGAAGTGATACTTCCGTCTTGACATCACATCCAATACACTACGATTCCCAATAAACCCAGCAGAGGCTTACAGAGAACCTGTTAAAGCCCTGGACGACCAAAACCAAAGTTTACCGATTGTCGCAAGTACTAGCGATGCAAGTCTCAGGTTAAGACCAAATACACCTACCCTGAAGCGGACTTCCATAGACACATATACATACTACCAATGGGATTCTACGGGGTCTATCCAGAGCGAAGCTGTTTTCCGTACCATCGGTAAAACACAACCTCCTATCGCACTTGCATAAGTATCCTATACTTAAACATATGAGAACTATACCGTTATGCCCTCACAACGCGCACAAGTGCAATACTAGTCTATTCCGCATTATCGATGTCCAGTCTCGATAATACTACGACTAGGGATATTTAATGATTAAAACTTTATGGATTGATACTGTCTCATATCATCTCAATCCGGAACTAATCATATGGACTTTTGCCATTTTTATATATAACAAAGTAAATGAATCACAAATCGGTAAAAGGCAATTTCATTACTACATAGTTAATTTTGTACAAGAACACAATGTCTTTTACAAACAGTGACGCTATGGGTCATAACTGTCCAACAATCTCCCACTTGGCCTATAGCCAGTCACTCAAGCATCTAATACCTAAACTATGTACATGTCGCTTAAACTTTTACTGAGGAATCGCTTTCGTCAGCGGATCTGCCATGTTGTCATCAGATGCGACCTTCTCAACCTTCACATCGCCACGATGTATGATCTCACATATCATATGGAAACGTCGAAGAACATGCTTGGATCGTTGATGAGATCACGGTTCCTTAGCCTGCGTTATAGCCCCGTTATAGTCACAATACAATGGAATGGGCTCAGCTGCTAACGGAACAACTCCTAATCCAATTAGGAATTTTCATATCTAAACCGCTTCCTTTGCTGCTTCAGCTGCAGCAATGTACTCCACTTCAGTTTTTGAATCGGCAACAGTCTCTTATTTGGAAGATTTCCAGCTCACTGCTCCGTTATTCACACAAAATATGTACCCTGATTGCGACTTACAGTCATCTTTGTCGGTTTGGAAACTTGCATCTGTATACCCAGTTACCTCAAGTGCTTCATCTCCATAGATTAAGAAAGCATCCTTATTTCATCTAAGATATTTAGGATATTCTTAACCGCCATCCAGTGACCTACACCTGGATCGGCCTGATAGCGACTACACATACTCAAAGAATAGGAGACATCAGGTCGAGTACATATCATGGCATACATGATCGATCCGACTGCCGAGGCGAACGGTATCCGACTCATGTTGTCTCTCTCATCTTGAGTTTTAGGACACATGTCCTTAGATAGATAGACGTCATGTGACACTGGCAACAGTCCTTTCTTGGACTAATCCATGTTGAATCTCTTCAACACTCTGTCAATGTACGTACTCCGGGAGAGTCCAAGCAGCTTCCTAGATCTATCCCGGTAGATCTTTATTCCCAGAATAAAGGCTGCTTCTCCCAGATCTTTCATGGAGAATTTCAATGAAAGCCAAGCTTTCACCGACGTCAGCATGGGAATGTCATTGCCTATTAGCAATACATCGTCAACATAAAGGACAATAAAAGTCAGTGCTCTCCCACTAACATTCTTATATACACAAGGATCATCTTCGTTATGAATGAAATCATATTCTTTTATGATCTCATCAAAACGTTGGTTCCATGACCTCGATGCTTGCTTCAGTCCATAAATGGACCGATTTAACTTTCAAACCTTGTTTGCAAGTCTTGGCACGATAAAACCGTCAGGCTGTTACATATAAACATCCTCCAAAAGGTTTCTGTTAAGGAAAGTGGTTTTAACGTCCATTTGCCATATCTCGTAATCGAAATATGCAGTAATTACAAGCATTATCCGAATGGATTTAATCATGGCAACGGGTGAGAAAGTTTCGTCGTAATCGACACCATATCGTTGACGATACCCCTTCGCTACAAGCCTAGCTTTGTACGCTTGTACGTTGCCTTCCATGTCGGTATTCTTCTTGAAGACCCATTTGCATCCAATAGGCTTTACGCCTTCTGGTGCATCAACCAGTGTCCAAACTTGGTTGGTGTACATGGAATCCATTTCAGACTTCATGGCCTCTTGCCATAAAGTGAAATCGATATCTTGTATCGCTTCCTCATACGTAGCCGGTTCGTTATCCTCAATAAGATTAATATCTACATGAGGTGGATCAGAAACCCATACCTCTCAGGTTGATTCCTGACTCTCTCCGACCTACGTGGTCCTTGTGTAATAGAAGATTGTGGTACAGTCTCTTCTCAGATAGACTGTTCATGTTCCGTTGAGGATTCTATGCCAGGAACAATATCACTTTGATTTTCATCGAGTTCTACTTTCCTCCCACTAACCACTGCATTTAGGAATTCCTTCTCAAGGAAAACCGCATGTAGAGCAACAAATACTTTGTTCTCTCGTGGGTGATAGAAGTAATATCCTTTGGTTTCCCTAGGATATCCTACGAATAGGCATTTATCCGATTTGGCTTCAAATTTGGTACCTTCCAAACGTTTGACGTATGCCCAGCATCCCCAAATCTTTAGGAATGAGAAACCCGGTTTCTTTCCTGTCCATATCTCATACGGAGTCTGTTGAACAGACTTTGACGGAACTTTATTCAAAATAAGAATTGCACTGTTTAATGCATATCCCCAGAAGGAAATAGGTAGCTCAGTGCGACTCATCATAGACCTAACTATGTCCAAAAAGTTCGGTTCTCTCGTTCGGACACACCGTTTAATTGCGGTGTTCCATGAGGAGTCCACTGTGAAAGAATACCATATTCTTTCAAGATAATCTAGAAACTCATTGCTCAAGTATTTGCCACCATGGTCTGAGCGTAATGTCTTTATACTATTGTCGGTCTATTTTTCAACTTCGTGTCGAAACTCTTTGAATTTCTCAAAACTTTCCGACTTGTGTCTCATGAGATACACATAACCATAACGAGATGCATCATCTATAAAGGTTACGAAGTATTCGTATCCACCTCTAGCCTGGCTAGACATGGGCCCACAAACGTCATTATGAACAAGGGCTAACAGTTCGGTGGCGCGTTCACCTTTACCGCTAAAAGGTGATTTAGGCATTTTGCCTAATAAGCAAGATTCGCAGACGTCATATAAATTTGGATCAAATCCGTCCAAGTACCTACTCTTCGAAAGTGTGGATATACGAGTCTTGTTAATGTGTCCTAGACGACAGTGCCACATATAGGTTTCATCTTTGTTACTCATTTTGAGCCTTTTGTTTGTTATATTATATGTTGGAGATAGATTTATATTCAAAATATAAAGACCATTATTTGCAACAGCAGTGCAAATTTCTACATCATTTTTATATAAGTAACACCCAGTGTTTCTAAATACAAAAGTATACCCACATTGGGTTAACATAGATACAGATATAATATTCCTAGTCAAACTAGGTACATAATACAGTCATTAAGTTCAAGTACATGCCCCAAGGTCAGTTCCAAAATAAAAGTGCCCACGGCCAAAACAGCAACAGGTATCCCGTTTCCAACACGTAGATCAATCTCCCTGAAGCCAGTCTCCTGCTAATCTACAGATCCTGCACATCAGTACATATATGAGTACCACAACAAATCAAAAACAAAATCCAATTTTTAAAACTAGAAGTAGTCATGTTTATTTCAATAACAAACATACCTGAGGCCGGTGCCTTGCCCGCCTTTGTCACCTTCTGGAGTGCCTTGTACTCACGGTAGTCACGCTTCCAGTGACCCCGCTTGCCGCACTGGAGGCAAACATCCTGAGATTTATCCTTAGGCTTCCCAGAAGCCTTTGACGGTTTGGCCTTGCCCTTTCTATTATGATTCTTCTCTTTACACCTCCAGTTGCCTTGGGCCCAGCCCTCAGTGTTCATCAAATTATAGTTTATGATGAACTGTCTCTAGGAGTCGGGGAGAGATTGCAAGACCATGTCTATGGTAATCTCAGCCTCAAAGACTATCCCCATAGTAGCTAGCTCATCTATGTCAGCAATCATCTGTGCCACATGGGACTCAACAGACATGTCTTTAACATTGAACGTGAACGGAAGAGCTTCTTAACTAACTCATATCTTTGCGACCTCTGTTAGATCGGTGAAGATCTTGCAACCTCGCCAACATGTTATAAGGATCCAAGTCTCTGTTTTGTCGACGGAAATGCTGAGTCATTGAAGTAAGCATAATAGACTGAGCAGTATCACAATCATCGCTGTGAGTCTTCCAAAGCTCCAGCTCAAGTGTCTGATTAGGTGCGGGTTTAGGCCCAAGAGGTGTCTGTATGTGTACAACATCCTCTCAGCTCCAAGGACTATCCTTAGATTCATTTCCCAATCGGCAAAGTTCGTGCCCTTAAAGACATTCTCGCCCATGATAATGTCTCGGACATTTCCCTTTCCTGTCATCTTGACTACGATAGTCCAACTATCTAGTCAACGATATTTGGGTACAGTCTAACTGTTACAAGAAAAATAACATTATATTAGTCCAACTAATAAAATAATTTTGACGAAATAATTTGAAAGCACGTAATGCTAAGTATCTGAATGAAATTGCAAATTCAACACTAGCCTCCCACTATTTTTCGGCGAGCCTCTAACCCTCTATCGAGTACTCAGGAAACCCAGTTTCCTAGTGGGCTAGGATCCCGTTAAATAACACACAACCTTGACTTTGGCCAACAAGCTGTATGATATTTAACTAGGTAGATCTCGAAGATCAATTGGATCTTATCCAATTCCTAGATCTGGTAGGTGGACATCCAAGTCCGAAACATATGTACAATACATATGCCAATGTATCCAAACATTTTCCTAACCTTTTTCCTCTGAATCAACTAAGGCTTGGCTTTGGCACAACAAGCTTAATGATTCCAGTTAAGCGGAACCCATTGACATGGAAAGTTTCGTAATCAATGTCGATGGACAAGAAGTGATCTTGACTTTGGCCAACAAATCACGACTTGGACAAGACACCGATATGGAACAAAACTCTCATGATTCAAACACATCCACAATTGACGAAGGCCTTGACTTTGGCCAACAAACCAATGCCAATTTTGGATCTTGAGTAAGAATCACTCAACGGAAGGAAAAATCGCTTAATATTATTTTGAGGATTTTTCGCGTAAATTGGCAGCCAATTTATTATCTTTGTTAAGGTCTCATCATACACCCTTAAGCATGCTTCTAAAACATAATAAGGCGTGGAAAGTAAATTAATAACGATATGCGGATGGATATTTAAACAGATTGTTCCTAGAACAAATCACTCTCTTTCCTCTCCCCCACTAGCACTATTCTACTTCTACCCAATTACATAATACAATAATAGAAACCTCATTAACATTGAAAGGAATTAGGTGAGAAGAGAATACAAAGAATCAATAAGAGAGAAGGCTGGACACGCATGTCCAATTTATAAATTCCAAATTTACAATAATTTCTAAAAAATTACCATTTCCCTTCTAATATCCATCTGATATACGCTATTCATTCATCACATCCATATATTCATTCAAGAATGTTATTCAATCAAACTAATCAAATAATTATCTTTGAATATAAGTGATCATCCAATGTTCAAACAATGATTTGATTTTGCGCGAGTCCAACTCGTTTGAGAATAAGTACTTAAAGTACGAATTCTTGAATTATATCGAACTACTCGTTAAATCTAATTTAATCTGTATTCAATACTAATTCAATTTAATTCCAAATTAAATATCTACACCTTTTAATGCGCTTTAATGACTTAGATTCCAAATCTAATCCTATCGGGTCTCAAAGCCCAACTAACATCCAATGCTTCTTTAATTAAAGTCCGATGGGCCTTCAATTGATTTTATAAGGCATGGGCTTTGGTCAATATGGGTCAAACCTAATTACCAAGCCCAATTGAGGAATCACCCTCATTTGCCAAAAATCAATTTTAGCCCATAAGGCCCAATTAAAATTTTAAAGGCCATTTATTACATTTGGACTTAATGAAATGATTTAGGCCCAATTTGGATCCAATCCAATTGGCCTAAACCTACTTGGCCCAACCAAGTCCATTATGCCCAAATATAACATTTTCAAGCCCAATTCAAAATCAAGCCCAACTAACCAAATTTTAATATTCCAAATTTTAAAATTCAATTAATTAAAGTGTAAAGTCATGATTAATCCTTTTAAATCAATATTTCCAAAACACTAATCTAACCATTAATCATACTTTTCATCATCAACACATGTCCAACATATTTGATTCAAAAAATCATCTCATTACATGTTATTAAACTCTCGGCCAAGGTAGGATTTTTCCGATTTCATTTTTCAATCCGATCGAATTACAAATCGACATATCCATATCGTTTTAAGTCATCCAATGATCATCAAAACAAAAAATACCAAGCCTTCCAAGGGTAAAAGACATTCGGCCAAGCCTCATTAATGGGGAAAAATTAATCCAATCACAAAATTGATCATGTATAACACCATGTTATAAATATATAAGCATACTTAATCAACCAATTTCATCAAATCATGCTTCAATCAATTTTACCCAAATTTTACCCTAATAAATTTCATGCTTAAACAAGGCTCCATGATACCATTGTTGGTTTCTAAAGATGTCCCAATATCATTTTAAGCCATGAAAAGAATGAATATAACTTAGAAGTATTGCGGAAACATACTTACAAAGATCGGTTTGGATGTGAAGCTCAACAAAAATTCCTTCCAATGAACACCAAGGTTCGACCAAGATGGGTTTTGTTGATGAAGATGAAGCTCCAAGCTTTATGGATTCCAAGCTCTAAGATGAGGTTCCCTATCACCTTCCTTTGATCCTTAGTTTGTGTTAGCAAAAATGAAGAAAAATAAATCTTTCTTCACCTATATCTATGTTTGCATGCATAAAAGTACGTCGGAATAATGGCAAGCACATAATCTCATGAATGCATTAAATTGATAAGTGCGGAAACATAAATAAATAACAATTGTCTAATCATAAAAATTAAAGAGAGATAACCAAAATCATGCATGAAAATAACATACTATTCCTGATAAACAATGGATAAACATGAGACTAGATTAAACGAAATATGTTCATTTCTCAAGCGATACGTGGAATTGTATCCCAAGTACAGACCACACTACCGTCCATTCTGATTCGGCTACGAAATTTACGTCTGGGATTCCATTCGATATACCGCGAGAAATAACACAAAATCATTCATCCAACGGCCACAACATACATAAACCAACAATACGCATGCGAAGAAATAATAATAAATAACAGAAAAAGAACAGGAAAAATAAAAGGGTGACCTCAGGTCTAACCTCTTAAATCGCCTCTTGGAAGTGTGTTACGCGGTTGTCGGAAGGGTTGATGCTCCGTAACTTTTTTCAATTTACTGGTTCGTTGTTTTCCTTCATTGCCTCTCTGTTTTGGGCTGCTATTTGCTCTATTTTTGTTGTATTTTCCGGTCATTGTGTTTGGTTATTATTTTCGGTCTTTAGACAGTTTTGTACGGTTTTTGGGGTATTTTTATTGCAATTTTTGTTGTTATTTGAGGCAGTTTTTGGGCAGTTTTTACGGTGATTTATAGGCAGTTTGCTGGGCAGTTTTATGGTAGATTAGAGAACAGTTTGCTGGGCAGGTTTCGGTGATGTAAGATGCAGTTTTTCTGGGCAGTTTTTCGGTAGTTTAGAGGGCAATTTACTGGGCAGTTTTTCGGTAGTTACTAGGCAGTTTTCTGGGCAGGATTTTCGATAATTTCAGGGCAGGATTTTCTGTAGTTACTGGGCAGTTTTTTGGGACTATTTTCGGTAGTTATTGGGCAGATTTCTGTGACTATTTTCGGTAGTTACTGGGCAGATTTCTGGGACTATTTTCGGTAGACTGGTTGGTGCAGTTTTGTAGCGATTTCAGGGCAATTTTTGGGGGATAGTTTTTTATGGTAAAATTGGACTGTTTTGATGGTGTTTCACGGTGAGGTAAGGGCTGTTCGCGGGACTGTTTAGGGTGGTTTCTTAGTGTGGTTTCTAACAAGACATTATTTCGGGGCCGATTCTCTTTCCCCAGTGGAGTTGCCAGACTATAAGACACAGAAATCGGCGACACTGTTCCAGGCTCGTGACCCGATCGGGAGTACGAAGTAGCCCGTGAGGGACTAAATCAGAGAATAAAGGTGTCGCCACCCAGTGTGAACTGGGAAATGATTAAGGCCGCACTCACCCCTCGCAAGGGAAGACCTCAAACCATTTAGTTCGGAATGGTCCCTTACTTATGCCAGTTGTAATGAAACGATTTGTGTAATAATCTAACCAAATCTACGCAACATACATGCGCAAGAAAAACCTATATCTAAGTTTGCATACAACCTATATCTAAGTTCACATAAGACCAATATCTATGTTTGCATGCATAAAAGTAAGTCGGAATAACGACAAGCACATAATCTCATGAACGCATTAATTGATAAGTGCAGAAACATAAATAAATAACAATTGTCTAATCATAAAAATTAAAGAGAGATAACCAAATTCCTAACATGAAAGAAATACCAAAATCATGCATGAAAATAACATACTATTCCGAATAAACAATGGTAAACACGAGACTGCATGAAACGAAATATGTGTGTTTCTCAAGCGGTACATGGAATTGTATCCCAAGTACAGACCGCACTACCGTCCATTCGGATTCGGCTAAAGAATTTACGTCAGGGTTTCCATCCGATATACCGCGAGAGATAACACAAAATCATTCATCCAACGGCCACAACATACATAAACCAACAATACGCATGCGAAGAAATAATAATAAATAACAGAAAAAAGAACGGGAATAAATTAAAGGGTGCCCTCAGGTCTAACCTCTTAAGTCACCTCTTGGAAGTGCGTTACGCAGTTTTCGGAAGGGTTGATGCTCCATAACTTTTTCCGATTTACTGGTTCATTGTTTTCCTTCATTTTCTCGCTGTTTTAGGCTACTGTTTGCGTTGTTTTCACTGTATTTTTTGGTCATTGTGTTTGGTTGTTGTATGCGGTATTTAGGTAGTTTCGATGGACAGTTTTGTGCGGTTTTGGGGTATTTTTGTTACAGTTTTTTATGGTTATTTGGGGTAGTTTTTAGGTAGTTTTTGCGGTGATTTATGGGCAGGTTTACGGTAGTTTAGAGGGCAATTTGCTGGGCAATTTTCGGTGATGTAAGATGCAGTTTTTCTAGGCAGTTTTTGGTATTTTAGAGGGCAGTTGCTAGGCAGTTATTTGGTAGTTACTGGGTAGTTTTTTTGGTAGGATTTTTGGTAATTTCAGGGCTTATTTCTAGGCAGGATTTTTAGTATTTACTGGGTAGTTTTCTGGGCAGAATTTTCGGTAGTTACTGGGCAGATTTCTTGGAATATTTTTGGTAGTTACTAGGTAGATTTCTAGGACTGTTTTTGGTAGACTGGTTAGTGCAGTTTTGGTGCGATTTCAGGGCAGTTTTTGTGTGATAGTTTTCAGTGGTAAAAAGGGATTGTTTTAATGGTGTTTCACGGTGAGATAAGGGCTGTTCATGGGACTGTTAGAGTGGTTTCTTACTGTGTTTTTCGGTGATGGAAGAAAGGGTGTATGGGGCGTGAAGCTTAGGGCTATTACCTTGTGTATTACCGTGAATGAGCTATGGGAGAAGGGTTTGGTTTATGCTCCTTTTTTTATAAGAGAAGTTTAGGGCTTTCCTTATACGGGAAGGGAATGAATCATGTAATTATGGAGGATATCTTGCTACAAGGAAAAGATCTCTCTAATGTAGGGAGGTGATTTGTTTTAGTTTAGGAAAAGGGATTCATAGGATTTGATTTGATTTCTTTAATTAGAGAAGGTGATTTGATTTGATTTCTTTAATTCATGAAGGTGATTTTTTTAGATTTCAACATGTGTTTAATGTGTTAATTATTATTTTGGAGGGGATTGATGGGCTTGGGAGTGTGATTGGAAGGATTGGGCGTGTGGTTGGTTCTTTTGGTGGGCTTGGTATGGATTGCGAGGGTTTTGGGCCAAGGAAAAGTTTTAAAACAGAGGTCCAATGAGCAAAACTGAATCTAAGCAAACGAATTGAGTCCAACAAGGTATTGATTTCTGAATTTTCCATTCCGACGTCCGGTTCCCGCGACTTCTGCACTTAAAGGGTAGCGCCTCCGTACGAGGTGTTCATCGGGACTTATATGTAAAAATATAGTGCCTACAGTCGCCCCCACTTTGATGGGACTTGTGTGTTGGTTTCTAATATAGGTCCCAAGATTATGAAATCAAGAAAGAAAAACGCATGAATACATCAAAGGAGTAAGGCAGAAACATAACTCACATTGATTGGATTTGATGCATCAAACAAAACAAGCCTCTTCCACCATGAAGGAGCATTCAGCCAAGGCTTCCAAGAGCAGTAGATTGGTCGGTTTTGAGTGTCTTTGTGTCTCCAAGATTCGGCCATGAAAGACTCCATTGAAGCTCCAAGCTTCAAGCTTTCCATGCTCAAGTGAAACACTCCCTATCACCTTAGTAATCAACCCATAAAGTGTGCTAGCACTAAGTCTTCATGCTTGCTTCTCACGCCCAAAAAATTGGAGAAGAAGAATGAAAAAGGCTCCAACCGTGAGATGATGGAGAGAATGGAGGGCATCCCTTTTCTTTTCATAAAAAACGTGAACTCCATTGAGAAGAGAGAGAAAATAAAGCCTTTTTTATATGTTTATTTCATTTACCAAGTAAATAAATAAATAAACATATGTATTACTTTAATTCAAAAGTCAAAAAGGTACAAGTCTTATCAACTTTACACCCATCACCTTTTACTATTTGCATCAAGTCACTTTAATAAAGTGACAACATGTCATGTCACATCACATCACTCAAAGTGACAAGTGATTTGACGATTGATGTGACTAGCGATTTGATGTTTGATATGACTTGCGTGCCGCGCTCGAATTCGAAATGCGAATGCGCTCGCAATCACTCTCGGGCTCGGGTTCGCTAATTCCAAATTAACGAATTTTCCGTCGCGTCGTAATTAAATGATTACGCCCAGTGAAATCACTATTCACGTCGCTAACGAATTAATTCTAAATTAATTCGTTCGCCCGAATTAAAATCCAATTTTAATTCCTCGTCGAAATCCAATTTCGTATAATATATCGAATATATTATTTTATCGATTAATTCCAAATTAATCGTTCTCTCTCTTTTATTAATATTTTATCCTAGATAAAATATCTCCGTAATTAATCCTAGATTAATTTTCTCTCTCATTAAAATAATCCCAGATTAATTATAGTGCGAGTCATACATCATCGGTGAATCCTCGGGAAGTGACCCATGAGATCCCCGGATATGTTGGCAGTAAATACGGTCGTCGGACCATCCGAACACGTAAGTACCTCGTACCATGTTTATACCAATTTACAAGACAAGGTTGGCTTCTAGCAAAGCGCCATGTCTACCCTATTCTCCGAAAATACCCTTACAGGAATATATGATCTATATCAAGCGTAGTATACCGTAGTATTGCGTATTTCTGTCCAGTATCGGATGTTCACGTGCTAGGCCTGTGGTTGGAATTGTGTCTGCCCCGTACGAAGTACATATCGGATGTCTGGCAACTAGTCTCTATAATCGGATAAACATGACCTAGTTATAATATCCCGATAGCTCGAGCATTTAAGAGATCAAGTTTCGTATCCTACGTGATCATCATCTCCATGTGACTGGAGTGACACTTCCGTCTTGACATCACACCCAACACACTACGATTCTCAATACACCCAGAATTGGCGTACACAGAACCGGTTAAAGCCCTAATGACCTCAACTAAAGTATATCGATTGTCGTAAGTATATAGCGGTGCAAGTCTCAAGTTAAGACCAAATACACCTACCCTGATTGCAGACTCCCATAGACACATAGTCATACTACCAATGGGATTCCGCGGGGTAAATCCAGAGTGAAGCTGTTTCCCGTACCATCGGTAAAACACAACCTCCTATTACACTTGCATGAGTATCCTATACCCAAATATATGAGAACTATGCTGTTGTGCCCTCACAAATGTGCACAAGTGTAATACTAGTCTTTTACGTATTTATCGATGTCCAATCTCGATAATACTCTGACTAGGGATATTTAATGATTTATCCTTCATTGACTGATACTGTCTCATATCATTCTCGGTCCAGGAACAAATCATAGGGACCTCTCATCATTTATACATCTAGGTAATCTAATCACAAATGATAAGAATACAATCTCATTTATTACATAGTTAATTTGCACAACAACACCGTGATCTGTATAATAGTGACGCTATGGGTCATAATTGTCCAACAATCTCCCACTTGGCCTATAGCCAGTCACTCGAGTGTCTGACACCCGAACTATGTACGGTTGGCTCAAACTGCTGAGAAAAGCTTTCGTCAGCGGATTTGCATGATTATCATCTTGATGTGATTTATTCGATCATCACATCGTCACGATGTATGATCCGAACGAATCAGATGACTATGTAAGTATGTATCTGGATCGTTGATGAGACCGTTAATTCTTTAGCTTGTGCTGATGCCTAGCTCAGCTGCCAACAGAACTATATCTAATCTAATTAGATATGTATCGACCCAAATGACTTCTATTGCTGCTTCAGCTGCAACAACAACCCGCATTTGTTGTTTATTTGGTAACAGTATCTTGCTTGAAAGATTTCCAGCTCACTGTACCATTATTCAAACTTTATAGTACCGATTGCGACTTTTAGTCGTCTTTATCGGTTATAGAAAACTTGCTACAGTGACCCCAGTCACTTCAAGTTCTCCTTCTCCATGGACTAAGACAGCATCCTTAGTTCTCTAAGATACTACAGATGTTCCTAACATCAATCCAGTGACTATCACTCGGATTAGCCTGTTTGTGAATCCATATGCTCAAAGCGTATGATACACCAGGTCTTGTACATTTTTCAATGTACGGTTCCACGAAGAGTATTTCGAAAGCCAAGCTTTCGCGATATTTATTTTATGGGAATATCATTTCCAAGAAATGACGTATTCATTATTTTATAGGACAACCACTGTCAGTGCGCTCCCACTAACCCTTTTATTTACACAAGAATCATTTTCGTTTTGAATTAAATCTTAAATCATTATGATTACATCAAAACGATAATTCCAAGAACCTAATGCTTGCTTTAATCCAATCATGGATCGAATTACAAGCATTATCCAAATGGATTTACCGTGGCAACAGGTAAGAGGTTGAATCATAATCAACACAATGTTGATAACGATACCTTTCCGTTAAAAGCCTAGCTTTACACGTTGGTATGTTGCCATCCATGTACGTCTTCCTTGAAGACTTATATAGTACCAATAGGCACAATGCCTTGTGGTACATCAACTAGTATCCAAACTGGTTGAAATGCATGGAATCCATTTCGGATTATATGGCACTTTGCCATAATAAGGGAGTCGATACCTTGTATCACTTCCTCATACGTAGTCAGTGGTATTCCTCAATAAGATAGACATCTTTATGAGGTGAGATCAGAAACCCATACCCCAGGTGTTTTCTGACTCTCTTGATCTACGCGGTTCTTGTGTATTCGAAGATTAATGGTATAGTTTCATCCTTGATGAACTATTTATGTTCCATTATGATTTGGTGCCTTGAACAGTATTACTCCGATTTTCATCGAGTTATACTATCCTCTCACTTACCACTGCATATCGGTATTCCTCTTAGAAAACCTCATGGTGAGCAACAATCTAATTGTTCTCATGTGAGGTGTATAAGACAATACTTATGGTATCCTAGGATGACCTACAATTGGCACTTATCCTATTTGGGTTTTAGTTTGGTATCATCCAAACATATGCCAAGCATACCCAAATGGTCAGGAATGAGAAACCCGGTTTCTTTCCCGTTCATATCTAATATGATATATGTCAAACAGATTATTATGGAACCTTATTCAAAATAAGTTCTTGCACTGTTTAAAGCTTATCCGTTGAAGGAAATGGTTAGCTCAAAGCGACTCGTGATTAACCTTATTATGTCTAAACAAATCGGTTAATCCTGTTCGGACACACCGTCAAAATGATGTGTTCCGGGAGTAGTCCTCATTGAAAGAATACTATACTCTTTCAAGTATACGAGGAACTTATTGCTTAAGTATTTTCATTACGTCTTACCGTGACGGTTTAATACTTTAGCGATATGTTTGTCTATTTCGTGTCGAAACTGTGAAAGTTTCCGATTGTGTTTTTAAAAGAAACACATAACCATAACGCGATGCCACATCCGTACAGGTCACCAAAATATTCATATCCATATCTAGCCTAGCTAGACATGGGCCCACTTGCTTCACTATGAACTAGGGCTAACAGATCGGTGGCATTTACACTTTTACCAAGAAATAGTGTTTAGGCACTTTGCCCAAATAGAACTAGATTCGTAGACTTTATTTGAATAGAATCAAATCAGTCCTGGTACCCACTCTTCAAAAGTGCGGATATACGATTCTTGTTTAATGTGTCCCTGACAACTATGCCACAATAAGTTTCTTACTGATCAAATCAGTTTGAGCTATTTATTTGTCATGTTATATATTTGAGATATTATTTATATTCAAAATATAAATTCTGTTATTCACATCTAATGTGTTTATCTCAATATCATCTTTATATAATAAAACACTTTAGTGTTCTAGAATACAACGGTACACCCGTAGCGGGTTATACGCGATATAGAGATAATGTTTCTAGTCAAACTAGTTACATTATAACAGTTTCTAAATTTAAGTACTAACCCGAAGGTAGTTCCTAAATTCAGGTATCTACGTTTAAAACAGCGACTTTCGTCCCATTTTCAATTCGTAGATGAATCTCAATGAAGTCAGTATCCTGTTAAAACAGATTCTGAACATCAATATATATATTTATGTACCACACTACGTATTAAAATCCAATTTTATACTAGCTGTGAACATAATTATGACAATCATTTTTGATGTAAGAGCCTTGCTCGTCTTCAATTCCTTCTTGGGATATGTCCTTTTATCTTCCTAGAAAGAAATAATGATTTTGATTTTCCATTTTCAATATTCCGGTAGCCTTTGGCCAAGCCTCGGGTTTCTAGAATATTGAAGTAAGGTGTGCCTTGCACTACTTGCCTAATTGCAACTTTGACTTTGTCTCCTTGAGAATAGTCATTAATTCTCCAAGAATTATTTATTGTAATTTTAGTACTTGTAAAATCTAAGTATAGATTTATGAAAATCCTTCAATTTCATTATCATTCTTTAAGGATCTAATCCTTGGTTCTGATTCAGAAATTAAGGAGTCTATATTACAAGTATAATGGATTAAGCACTATAATTATCATTACATGAATATTCCAAATATCATATTCCACTTATTTGCTTAACTCCGGGCTTTAGGCATAATCATTATTTTATCAAATAAAATAACTTATTAATTTCCAAGACCATCTTGAAATTATTCCCAATTTGAAAATTAAAGTCGTTTAAATACATTTTCACCCAGGATTATGTTTTAAACACTAATCTTTCATTTCTATCTTGATTCTAATAGTCCAACTATTTAATCAACGATTTATGGTACTATTGATTATAATGATTATAATAGTCCAACTATATAATCAAATATAATTTAAATTAATTAACCTCAATTACATTGATTACTATATCCAATTATAAAATCAACTGTAAACTGAAATTAATTAATTCAAATATATTGATTAATATAATCCAATTATATATAATCAACTATAATACAGTCCAACTGTTAATTAAAACAACAATTTAAATATTAGTCCAACTAACATTTAATCTAACGATGACGAAATAATTTGAATGAGCACGTATGGCGAGTAATTGAATGAGTATTGCAATTCAATTCTTGCCTCCCACTATTTTTCGGCGAGCCTCTAACCCTCTGTCGAGTACTCGGGAAACCGTGTTTCCTAGTGGGCTAGGATCCCGTTAAATATCACACAATCTTGACTTTGGCCAACAAATTGTATGATAATTAACTAGGTAGATCTCTAAGATCAATTGGATCCAATCCAATTCCTAGATCCAGTAGGCGGATATCCAAATCCTAAACATACATTTTTGTGTATGCCAATACATCCAATGTATTACCTAACCTTTTTCCTCTGAATCAACTAAGCCTTCGCTTTGGCACAACAAACCTAGTGATCCCAGTCAAGCGCAACCCATTGACCATGGAAAGCTTCGTAATCAATGTCGATGGACAAGAAGTGGTCTTGACTTTGGCCAACAAACCACAACTTGGAAAAGACACTGATATAGAACAAAGCCTTCGTGATTCAAACACATATTCGACAGACAAAGGCCTTGACTTTGGCCAACAAACCAATGTCGTCTTAGATCTTGAGTAAGAATCACTCAATGGAAGGAAAGACGCTAAATTATTTGAGGGTTTTTCGCGTGCAAATTGGCAACCAATTTATTATCTTTGTTAAGGTCTCATGATCATACACCCTTAAACATGCATTCTAAACACATAATAAAGCGTATATGAAAAAAAATAATAATGATATGCGGATGGATACTTTACATTGATCCTAGATCAAATCTCTCATTTTCTCTCTCCAAAGCTAGCACATGTATTTACTTCTACCCGTTACACTACACTTCTAAAGAAACCTCATTTACATTGAGGGGAATAGGTGAGAAGAGAATACAAAGAGTATAGAGGTGATAAGGCTGGACACGCAAGTGCAATTTAATAAATCAAATTTTTTACAATATTTCCAAAATTGTCCCACCCGACTAATATCCATTCGATATACATTATTCATGCATCGCAACCATGTATTCATACAAGCATGTTATCAATCAATCTAATCCTATTAATTAATCTGATAATTAGTGATCATCCAATGTTCAAACAACGATTTAATTTTTGCTCGAGTCAAACTCATTTTGCGAATAAGTACTCAAAGTACGAATTCTTGAATCAAATTAAACTACATAATTAAATCCAATTTATACGCATTTACTCTAATTCACTATTAATTCCAAATTAAATATTACACTTTTTATAATAAACCTTTACGATTTAAATTCCAAATTCAATCGTTATGGGTCTCAAAGCCCGATTAACGTCCAACGTTTATTTAATTAAAGTCCAATGGGCTTTTAATTAATTTCTTAAGGCGTGGACTTTTGGTCAACTCGGGTCAACCAAATAACCAAAATCCAATCTGGGAGTTACCCCATAAGGTCCATTAAGTCATAATTGGACTTTATGGATGCGGTTTTGGCCTAATTGGATCCAACCAATTTTGCCTAAACCCAACTTTGTACAACAAAGCCCAAAGCCCAATTACAACCTATAAGGCCCAATTTCCAAAAAACAAGCCCAATTAATTAACTTATAAAATTCCAAATTCCATAATTAATTAACTTAAGTGTAATAACAATTAATCACCCAATTAACATTTCTAAAACATCAATTAGCATAATTAATCATGCACTTTAACAACAACAAATAGTGTCCAACACAATTTATTAAAATCAAACCCATTTTACATGCTTTAAAGTCTCTCGGCAATTTGGGGATTTTACGTCCGATTCGAATTCAATCCAATTAATTTCACAATCGACATTAAATCATATTCCCGAACGATTTCCAACACATCCAATGTTCAAAAATCAAAAAATTCCAAGACAATATGGGCTATATGTATTCGACCAACATAAGTAATTTGGGGAAAATTTGTTCCAAACTAATTTTCATCAAATTGATCCAAGGAATCCTCAATTAAACATACTTTAAGCATTCTAAATCATCCAATTTCATCAAACATGCTCAAAATCAAGTTTACCCAAATTTGTCAATTTTGGCCAACACAAAATTTGGGGAAAAATGGATCTAACCAAATTTCATGAAATTGAATATACACAACTTCAATTAATCAATATACAAGCATACTTAATCAATCAAATCAACTAAATCATGCTTCAATTGATTTTACCCAATTTGTCATGCCCAAAATTTGGGGAAAAATGGATCCAACCAAATTTCTTGAAATTGATCATGCACAACATCAATTCAACCTCATTCAAGCATACTATATCAAATAATTTAACCATTTGATGCTCAAATTGAGTTTACCCAATTTTAACCCTAACTTTTTCATGCTTTAACTAAGCTCTGATACCATTGTTGGTTTCTAATATAGGTCCCAAGATCATGAAATCAAGCAAGAAAAACGCATGAATACATCAAAGGAGTAAGGCGGAAACATAACTCACATTGATTGGATTTGATGCATCAAACAAAACAAGCCTCTTCCACCATGAAGGAGCATTCGGCCAAGGTTTCCAAGAGCAGTAGGTTGGTCGGTTTTGAGTGTCTTTGTGTCTCCAAGATTCAGCCATGAAAGACTCCATTGAAGCTCCAAGCTTCAAGCTTTCCATGCTCAAGTGAAACACTTCCCTATCACCTTAGTAATCAACCCATAAAGTGTGCTAGCACTAAGTGTTCATGTTTGCTTCTCACGCCCAAAAAATTGGAGAAGAATAAGATGAAAAAGGCTCCAAGCCGTGAGATGATGGAGAGAATGGAGGGTATCCCTTTTCTTTTCATAAAAAACGTGAACTCCATTGAGAAGAGAGAGAAAAAAAAAGCCTTTTTATATGTTTATTTCATTACCAAGTAAATAAATAAATAAACATATGTATTACTTTAATTCAAAAGTCAAAAAGGTACAAGTCTTATCAACTTTACACCCATCACCCTTTACTATTCACATCAAGTCACTTTAATAAAGTGACAACATGTCATGTCACATCACATCACTCAAAGTGACAAATGATTTGACAATTGATACGACTAGCGATTTGACGCTTGATGTGACTTGCGTGCCGTGCTCGAATTCGAAATGCGAATACGCTCACAATCACTCTCGGGCTCGGGTTCGCTAATTCCAAATTAACAAATTTTCTGTCGCGTCGTAATTAAATGATTACGCCTAGCGAAATCACTATTCAAGTCGCTAACGAATTAATTCTAAATTAATTCGTTCACCCGAATTAAAATCCAATTTTAATTTCGCGTCGAAATCCAATTTCGTATAATATATCGAATATATTATTTTATCGATTAATTCCAAATTAATCGTTCTCTCTCTTTTATTAATATTTTATCCTAGATAAAATATCTCCGTAATTAATCCTAGATTAATTTTCTCTCTCATCAAAATAATCCCAGATTAATTATAGTGCGAGTCATACATCATCGGTGAATCATCGGGAAGCTACCCATGAGATCCCCGGATATATTGGCAGTAAATACGGTCGTCGAATTATCCGAACACGTAAGTACCTCGTACCATGTTTATACCAATTTACAAGACAAGGTTGGCTTCTAGCAAAGCGCCATATCTACCCAATTCTCCGGAAATACCCTTACAGGAATATATGATCTATATCAAGCGTAGTATACCGTAGTATTGCATATTTCTGTCCAGTATCGGATGTTCACGTGCTAGGCTTGGGGCTGGAATTGTGTCTGCCCCGTACGAAGCACATATCAGATGTCTGGTAACTAGTCTCTATAATCGGATAAACATGACCTAGTCATAATATCCCGATAGCTCGAGCATTTAAGAGATCAAGTTTTCGTATCCTACGTGATCATCATCTCCATGTGACTGGAGTGACACTTCCTGCTTGACATCACACCCAACACACTACGATTCTCAATACACCCAGAATTGGCGTACACAGAACCGGTTAAAGCCCTGGACGACCTCAACTAAAGTATATCGATTGTCGTAAGTATTAGCGGTGCAAGTCTCAAGTTAAGACCAAATACACCTACCCTGATTGCAGACTCCCATAGACACATAGTCATACTACCAATGGGATTTTGCGGGGTCAATCCAGAGCGAAGCTGTTTCCCGTACCATCGGTAAAACACAACCTCCTATTACACTTGCATGAGTATCCTAGACCCAAATATATGAAAACTATGCCGTTGTGCCCTCACAAATGCGCACAAGTGTAATACTAGTCTTTTACGTATTTATCGATGTCCAATCTCGATAATACTCTGACTATGGATATTTAATGATTTATCCTTCATGGACTGATACTGTCTCATATCATTCTCGGTCCAGGAACAAATCATAGGGATCTCTCATCATTTATACATCTAGGTGATCTAATCACAAATGATAAGAGTGCAATCTCCTTTATTACATAGTTAATTTGCACAACAACACCGTGATCTGTACAAATAGTGAGGCTATGGGTCATAATTGTCCAACATTGTGCAGTGTGTGACAATGAAAATCCTATCAAAGTTATGCAATGCATTTTTACTTACCTGGCTCGCCAGTTGCCGCTTGACTTGCTTGTTGCTTAATTATGACCCATAGCATCACTATTTGTACAAATTATGGTGTTGTTGTACAAATTAACTATGTGATAAAGGAAATTACTCTTTTATCATTTGTAATTGGATTACCAAGATACATAAATGATAAAAGTCCTTATGATTAGTTGATTGAGATGATATGAGACAGTATCAATCCATAAAGGTTTAATCATTAAATATCCCTAGTCGTAGTATGATCGAGATTGGACATCGATAATGCGGAATAGACTAGTATTGCACTTGTGCACGTTGTGGGAGCATAACGGGATAATTCTTATATATTTAAGTATTGGATACTTATGCAAGTGCGATAGGAGGCTGTGTTTTACCGATGATACGAAAAACAGCTTCGCTCTGGATAGGCCCCGCGGAATCCCATTGAAAGTATGTCTGTGTGTCTATGGGAGTTCACTTCATGGTAGGTGTATTTGGTCTTAACCTGAGACTTGCATCGCTAATACTTGCGACAATCAATATACTTTGGTTTTGGCCATCTAGGGCTTTAACCGGTTCTGTGTACGCCTCTTCTGAGTATATTGAGAATCGTAGTGTATTGGGTGTGATGTCAAGATGGAAGTATCACTTCAGACATATGGAGATGATGATCACGTAGGATACGGAACTGGTGCTCTTATATGCTGCAGCTATCGGGATAATATGATAAGGTCATAGTTATCCGATTATAGAGACTAGTTACCATATATCCGACATGTGCTTCGTATGGAGCAGACACATTCCCAGCCCCAGGCCTAGCACGTGACATCCGATACTGGATCGATATACACAATACTATGTTTACTACGCCTGACATAGATCGTATATTCCTTTAAGAATATTTCTGGAGAATTGGGTAGGCACGGTGCTTTGCTAGAAGCCAACCTTATCTTGTAAATCGGTAAAATGTAGTACTAGGTACGTACGTGTTCGGATAGTCCGACGACCGGATTTACTGCCAACATATCTGGGGATCTTATGGGTCGTTTCTCGAAGATTCACCGATGACGTATGACTCGCACATTATTAATCTGGGATTAATTAGATGAGAGAGAAAATTAATCTAGGATTGATTATAGAGATATTTTATCTGGGATAAAATATTATTTAAAGAGAGAGAATGATTAATTTGGAATTAATCGATAATATAATATATTCGATATATTAAACGAAATTAGATTTCGACGCGGAATTAAAATCGGATTTTAATTCGGGCAAACGAATTAATTTAGAATTAATTCGTTAGCGACGTGAATAGTAATTTCCATTATTTAATTTGATCTTGGGAATGCTTAGAAACCCAACAATGGTATTACAGCCTAATTGAGCATGAAAATGATTTAGGGTTAAAATTGGGTAAAATCTATTTGAGCATGATTTGATGAAATTGTTTGATTAAGTATGCTTGAATGATGATTAATTGAAGTTGTATATGATCAATTTCATGAAAATTGATTTGGAACAATTTTCCCTAAATTGGGTTGGCTTGACCGAATACAATTGAACCCTAATGTCATAGTGATTTTTATTTTTTGATTCATTGGATGAGTTGAAATAATTTGGAAAATGTTGATTTAGGATTCAATTGGATTGAAATCGGAATTGGACATAAAAACCCTACTATTGCCGTGACTTAGAAGCATGAAAAATGAGTTGATTTTGTTTCAATTTTGTGTTGGACATGAATTGGAAATGAATGGCATGATTAGTTGAATTAATTAGTGTTTTGGAAACATTAGATTAGTTAATTAATTTTGGCTAATACACTTGAATTAATTAAATTATGAAAATTGGAATTTAATTAGTTGGGCCAAATTGGAATTGGGCTTGTAAAGTTGTATTTGGTCTTAATGGGCTTGGTTGGGCCAAGTTTGGTTTAGGTTAATTGGTTGGATCCAATTGGGCCTAAAACCATATCCATAAAGTCTAAATATGACTATTGGGCCTTTAAAGTTTAATTGGGCCTAATGGGCCGAAATTGGTTTCTTGGCAAATAAGGGTGATTCCTTACTTGGGCCTTGGTATTTGGGTTTGACCCATATTGACCAAAGCCTATGCCTTAAGAAAATAATTGAAAGCCCATTGGACTTTAATTTAAACGACATTGGATGTTATCGGGCTTTGAGTCCCATTTAGACTAGATTTAGAATCTAAGTCGCAAAGGCTCATTAATAAAGTGTAGTTATTTAATTTGGAATTAAATATGAATTAGTGTTGAATACGAATTAAATTGGATTTAATGTTCTAGTTTGATATAATTCAAGAATTCGTACTTTGAGTACTTATTCTTAAAATTAGTCGGACTCGCGCAAATCAAATCGTTATTTGAACATTGGATGGTCATTAAATTTTAGATTAATTAATTAGATTACATGCTTTGTGTGAATATATGGATGTGATGTATGAATAATGTATATCGGATGGATATTATATGGGTGAGGGTAATTTTGGAAATTGTTGTAATAAATTTAGAATTTATTAAATTGGACCTGCTTGTCCAGCCTATTACCTCATTTCTCATTGTATTTCTCTTCTCACCTATTCCCCTCAATGTAAATGAGGTTTCTTTAGAAGTGTTATGTAATTGGGTAGAAGTTAGAATTGTGCTAGCAAGAGAGAGGAAATGGAGAGATTTGTTCTAGGAATAATGTGTTTTAAGTATCCATCCGCATATCATTATTATTTTATTTACGCGCCTTATTATGCTTTTAGAATGCATGTTTAAGGGTGTATGATGATGAGACCTTAACATGGATAATTAATTGGTTACCAATTACGCGAAAAACCCTCACAACATATTAAGCGTTTTTTCCTTCCATTGAGTGATTCTTACTCAAGATCCACGGTTGGCATTAGTTTATTGGCCAAAGTCAAGACCTTTGTCAATCGCGGATGTGTTTGAATCATGAAGGCTTTGTTCCATATCGGTGTCTTGTCCAAGTTGTGATTTGTTGGCCAAAGTCAAAATCACTCCTTGTGCATCGACATTGATTACGAAGCTTTCCAAGGTCAATGGGTTCCTATGATCACTAAGTTTGTTGTGCCAAAGCCAAGGCTTAATTGATTCAGAGGAAAAAGGTTAGGGAATATATTGGATATATTGGCATATATAAGATATATGTTTCGGACTTGGATGTCCACCTACTGGATTTAGGAATTGGATTAGATCCAATTGATCTTAGAGATCTACCTAGTTAAGTATCATACAATTTGTTGGCCAAAGTCAAGATTGTGTGTTATTTAACGGGATCCTAGCCCACTAGGAAACAAGGTTTTCCGAGTACTCAACAGAGGGTTAGAGGCTCACCGAAAAATAGTGGGAGGCAAGTATTAGATTTGCAATTTCGTTTAGATACTTGTCATACGCGCTCATTTCATTATTCGTCATTTATTTAAATAATAAATATATTAGTTGGACTAATATTCAATGTTGTTTTAAATTAAACAATTGGACTGTATTTAAACTATTTCAATTAACAGTTGATTTTATAATTGGATTATAGTAATCAATGTAATTGAATTTAACTAATTTAATTATAGTTGATTATATAGTTAGACGATAGTAATCATTATATTAAATGTACCTGAAATTGTTGATTGGATAGTTGGACTATAGCAATCAAGATAAACTGAAAGATTGAGCATTTAAAACATAATCTTGGATGAAAATGTATTTAAATGGTTTAATTTTTAGATTGGGAATAAAACCTCAGGATAGTCCTGGAACCAATAAGTTATTTTATTTGATAAAATGACATCTCGGGCCTAAGCCCGGAGTTAAGCAAATAGTAGAGCATGATCTTTGGCTCATGTGATGATGACTTTAGTGCTTAATATGTTATCCTTGCCATAATAACTCCTAAATTTTGTCGTCATAACTAAAGATTATATCTTTAAACCATGAAGTTGAAATTGAAGGATCTTCATTGGTCTATACTTAAATCTTAGAAGCATAAACTGCAATAGAAAACTCTTGGAGAGTTAATGGCTATGATCAAGGAGACAAAGCCAAAGTTTACAAAAGGGCAAGAAGTGCAAGGCATGGCCGAAGGCTTCGGGGTATGTGGATAAGGGAAAGGTAACATCATCACAGTCTTCTAATTATGGCAAACGGGGTCACTGGAAGCGTGACTGCTGTTGGATAATTATGACCCATAACGTCACTATTTGTACAGATCATGGTGTTGTTGTACAAATTAACTATGTGACAATGGAGATTGCACTCTTATCATTTGGGATTAGATCACCTAGATGTATAAATGATGAGAGGTCCCTATTGTTTGTTCTTGGACGGAGAATGATATGAGACAGTATCATTCCACGAAGGATAAATCATTAAATATCCCTAGTCATAGTATTATCGAGATTGGACATCGATAAATACGTAAGAGACTAGTATTGCACTTGTGCGCGTTTTGAGGGCACAACGGCATAGTTCTCATATATTTTGGTATTGGATACTCATGCAAGTGTAATAGGAGGTTGTGTTTCACCGATGGTATGGGAAACAGCTTCGATCTGGATAGACCCCTCGGAATTCCATTGGTAGTATGACTATATGTCTATGGAAGTCCGACATCAGGGTAGGTGTGGGAACACAGCGGAACCTGGGCAACGCATGCTGTTCCGGGCTCGCGGCCCGGTTGGGAGTACGGAGTAGCCACGGGGGACTAAACCGGAGAATGATGGAGTCGTCACCCGGTGTGAACCGGGAAAATGAGATTTAAGGCCGCACTCACCCCTCACAAGGGAAGACCTCAAACCGTTGGGTTCGGAATGGTCCCTTACTTATGTCACTTGTAATGAAAGGATTTGTGTAATAATTTAATCAAGCCTAAATAACACTTATTTCCAAGAGTGCACCATAATCATAAGTTCACATGCATGAAGATAAAGTCTTTTTCAATAGCAAACATGTTACATCATAAGCATTCAACATTCATGTAAACATAAACGCAAGACAACCATAGCAATATTGGCATGCAATATAAAGGAAATCAAAATAACAACGAACATCTCATGTTATAAGCGCATTATAAAGGCATATGAAACAAGATCAAAATAACCGCATAATAAACAAAATCAACATAAGCGCATAACTTGAAGAGATTAAGAAAGATGCGAATTTAAACACGCAAAAGATAAACCACTAAAGATGCACTCGTACATTAAAGATAAATGTGCCATGATATAATGCCAAAGAGTGTGATTAATCATGATTGGAAGAAGAAAAAATGCAAAGAATGAGAGAGATGCAAGTGCGCACATGTGGACACTACAAATTTCTGATTAAGCATGTTATATGTGATGCGAAATATGATAACTAAAATGGGCACAAACATGCATGTGAATACTTTTCCAAGTGGTACGTGGAATTGTATCCCAAGTACAGACCGCACTACCGTCCATTCGGAATCGACTACGGAATTTACGTCTGGGTTTCCATCCGATATACCCAAGAAATAATGTCCACATGCCTTCACAACATGGGTGCATAAATTGTAATACATTGAACCAAGACTAAGGTAGATGATGCAACTATATGGAATTTCATAATACATGCATGAATAAGGCAATGATGTACAAAAGAATTGGTGACATGACAAGAAGCGCGGCGAAGCATCGTGGTAAGGATCTAATCCCTGTGAAACGGAGGGCCTTTAATCCGACTTACTAAGCCCATGCGCAATGAACATATAATATGCATAAAATAAAGGCATAATAACAAAGACAAGATATCGGACTTTGTATATCCGATTGAACACATCTCACGTCCAATCGAATGTACGTCATCCGGCGCGGCGAAGTATCGTGGTAAGGATCTTATCCCCGTGAAACGGAGGGCCTTTAATCCGACTTACTTAGCCCATGCGCAATAAACACATAATATGCATAAAGAAAGACAAAAGTAAACACAAAAATACTCGGCGCGGTGAAGCATCGTGGTAAGGATCTTATCCCCGTGAAACGGAGGGCCTCTAATCCGACTTACTAAGCCCATACGCAATAAACACATGATATGCATAAATAAATGCATAATAACAAATACAAGATATCGGACTTTGTATATCCGATTGAACACATCTCACGTCCAATCGAATGTACGTCATCCGGCGCGGCGAAGCATCGTGGTAAGGATCTTATCCCCGTGAAACGGAAGGCCTTTAACCCGACTTACTAAGCCCATGCGCAATAAACACATAATATGCAAAAATAAAGACAAAAGTAAACACAAAAATACTCGGCGCGGCGAAGCATCGTGGTAAAGGATTTTAACCTCTTCAATTAGAGGACCTTTCATCGCACTTACTAAGCCCATGCGCTTTTCTCATCATTACATAAATAAATAACGTGCAGAAAATTAAATGGCGGAATAATTAAACAACTCAAAATTAAACAAAAGAACATGTCGTTTACTCAAGTGGTACGTGGAGTTGTGGCCCGAGTACAGATCATACTACCGTCCATTCGGAATCGGCTATGAAATTTACGTCCGGGTTTTCATCCGATATACCTCAAGAGGCGACACGCCTTTCATTTTATCCAATGCCCACAACACACATCATATTCATAACACACACATATTTATCTACTCAAGGGCCGCAACATGCATCAATCCATAATAATCATGCAAACGAAACTCAATAAATAATTAAAAAAAAACTGAAAACGGATGTGAAAAATACCCTCAGGTCTAACCTTTTTACGTCGACTTTCGGAAGCGCGTTCCAAGTCCGTCGGAAGGGCTAATAATCCGCAATTCTTCCGGTTCACTGGTTCGATGTCTTTGCTCACTGTTTCGCTGCTCAGGCCACTGTTTTGACTTCGTTTCACTGCTGTTTTACTGCTATATTTTGGTCGCTGTTTTTGGTGATTTAGGCTACTGTTTTGGGTTTTTTTTGAAGGTTCAAAGTGCAGTTTTTAGTTACTGTTTTTGGTGGTTTCTGGACTATTTTTCAGTGCAATTGGGATAATTTCTGGGCAGTTTCGAGGGTTAAATTTGCGGTAGTTTGGTGCTGATTTATTGCTTCATGTGATGGGGGTTTTGCGACGTCGATTTGGTTCATATTGTTATGGTCAGTGCGTGGTTGAGTGGCTTTATTTGCTTGGTTACGTGAGTAGAGTATAAGGGGCTGTTGAAGTTACTGGATGAGGGCTTTGGTTGCGTGAAGTGTGAGGTGGCTTATGAGGAGTGTCGAGGGCTGCTACGGTCTACGTGTGATTGGATGAAGCAGTGAAGGGAAACACGTGGCTTTTAGGGTTGGTTAAGGGGCTGCTACGTTAGGTGCTAAGGGGTGATTTGTGATATGTGAGTGGTAGTCGTGAAGGGGGCTTTAGCGTGGAGAATGAGGGGCAGTTATCGTGAGCTAATTTGTTGAAGGGTTATTGGTTTTTTCGTGAGTTGAAGGATGAGAGGCAGTAGCGTGCAGGATGAGGGGCTTAAGGACGTGTTTGATGAAGGCTAAAGGCGTGAGTGATGAGGGCTGGACGTGAAATGGAGCTGAGTGCTGCTAAGGGGATGTGGACGTTATTTGAAGCTCTTCATGTGGTGAAGGGGCTGCTGTCGTGAGGTGAGTGGTTGTTGGAGTGTTAACGTGGAGGGGCTGAGAGAGAGGAGTTAAGACGTAAGGTTTTTGGTGAGATTCCTAGTGAGGTGTGTGGAAGGGCTGTTGGCTTGAGGACGTGAGTAGAGTCTTCTTCACGTGGAGAGTTAAGGGCTTTGAAGGTGGCTACGGTTTGAGGGCCATGTGTGAATTGGCTATGAGGGAACGGGTAGTGTTTTGGTGAAGGCTGTGTCGGTTTGTTGGCAGTGAGTGAGGAGAGGTGTGGTTTTAGGGTTTTTTATTATTGCCGTCGGTGAGAGGTGAGAGAGAGAGGGGAGAGATCGAATGCCTTAGGGTTTTTTTTTTGTCTGTGTTTGTGTGTTAGCCGTGAGAGAGAGGAGCCAAGAGAGAGGAGAGCTGAAAGGTGATTTTGTGTGTTGTTTATATAGTTTATCAAATTAGGGTTTGCATGCATGGATTTTATTTTAGGAAAGAAATCAATTAGTTAGGTGTATTGGTATTTGATTTTAATTATTTAGGCAATGATATTGTATTTTAGGTGGGTAATATTTAAATTAGGTGATTGATTTATTAAAGTTAGGAATGAATTGATTTTTATTTGATTTTAATTTGGAAGTGAATTATTTAATTTGTGAGTTAATTTCAATTAATTTTAATTGTGAGTTTAATTTAATTAAGATTATATTTTAATTGGTTTCAATGGATTGTAGTTTAATTCAATTTAATTTAATTTAATTTGTGTTTAATTTAGTTGGTTTTAACTTACTTAGATTTAATTTAAATTTAATTTGTGACATATATTTTAAAATTTTTAATTATTTATGGGATGTGATTTAATGGGCTTGGGCTAAGGTTAAGTTTTAAAACGGAGATCCAACAGCGAGCTCGAAGCTAAACACGTGAACAAAATCCAACAAAAAAACATCAATTCTTGACTCTTCCCTTCCGACGTCCGTTTCCCGCGACTTCCGCGACTTAAAAGGTAGTTGTCTCCAAATAAGACTCCTCATCGGGTTTCACATGCAAAAATGCAATGCCTACAGTCGCCCCCACTTTGATGGGACTTGTGCAGTGTGTGACAGTGACAATCCTATCAAAGTACATGCAATGCATTTTCACTTACCTGGCTCGCCAACTACCACTTGACTTGCCTGTTGTATTGAGATACTTTGTACTTTGGGCTTTGTTCCCAAACTGTTGAGATGAGGCTTTATTACTCCGAGCTTTATTCCCGAACTATTGAGATGAGGCTTTATTCCTCCGAGCTTTATTCCCGAACTGTGTAGATGAGGCTTTATTCCCTCGAGCTTTATTCCTGAACTGTTCAGATGAGGCTTTATTCCTTTCGAGCTTTATTCCCAAATTGTTGAGATGGGGCTTTATTCCTCCGAGCTTTATTCCCAAACTATTGAGATGAGGCTTTATTCCTCCAAGCTTTATTCCCGAACTGTGTAGATGAGGCTTTATTCCCTCGAGCTTTATTCCCGAACTGTTCAGATGAGGCTTTATTCCTTTCGAGCTTTATTCCCGAACTATTGAGATGAGGCTTTATTCCTTTCGAGCTTTATTCCCGAACTGTTGAGATGAGGCTTTATTCCTCCCGACCTTTATTCTTGAACTGTTGAGATGAGGCTTTATTCCTCCCGAGCTTTATTCCCGAACTGCTTACTGTGTAGAGATAGGGCTTTATTCCCTGATTGTTTGGACTGTGGGCTTTATTCCCGAACTGCATTGAGATGAGGCTATATTCCTCCCGAGCTTTATTCCCGAACTGCTTACTGTGTAGAGATAGGGCTTTATTCCCTGGTTATTTGGACTGTGGGCTTTATTCCCGAACTGCATTGAGATGAGGCTATATTCCCCATGACTGTAATGAATGTGGGCTTTGTTCCTGAACTGTACTGAATGTGGGCTTTATTCCCGAACTGAATTAACTGTATGGCTTTGTTCCTGAATTGTATTGAACGTGGGCTTTGTCCCCCTGACTGTAATGAATGTGGGCTTTATTCCCCAACTGAACTGAATGCAGGCTTTGTTCCTGAACTGTTGATTGTGGAGTTCGATCCTTGGACGCATCCCAATAACTGCAACTGACAACGGGGGCACCTCGACCCAATACCACTGACAATAGGGACCTCGCCCTCAATATGATGATGTAGTGAGCACCTCGACCCTGGGACGCATCCCGAAACTACAACCGACAACGGGGGCACCTCGACCCAACACACACCGCTGACAATAGGGACCTCGCCCTCGAACTGATAATGATGTGGGCCTCGTACTTGAACTGATATTGACGTGGGCCTCGCCCCTGAACTGATCTGACGTGGGCCTCGTCCCCAGACTGATGTGGGCCTCACCCCAGACTTATACTGATGTGGGCCTCGCCCCAAACAGATACTGATGTGGGCCTCGCCCCAGACTTATACTGATGTGGGCCTCGCCCCAGACTAATACTGATGTGGGCCTCGCCCCTATGTTGATACTGATATGGGCCTCGCCCTCAGAGTGCCATACCCGGCAAGACCGATTCTGATTCTAATGTGGGCCTCGCCCTTGAACTGATCTGACGTGGGCCTCGCCCCCAGACTGATGTGGGCCTCACCCCAGACTTATACTGATGTGGGCCTCGCCCCAAACTGATACTAATGTGGGCCTCGCCCCAAAACTGATGTGGGCCTCGCCCCAGACTAATACTGATGTGGGCCTCGCCCTCAACTGATACTGACGTGGGCCTCGCCCCAGACTGATACTAAAATGGGCCTCGCCCTCAAACTTATACTGATATGGGCCTCGCCCCTATGTTAATACTGATATGGGCCTTGACCCTCTGGGATTCATTCCTAAAAACTCTGACGGTGTAGGTCTCTGCCCTGGGATTCATTCCCTATGTTGCTGACAATATGGGCCTCGCCCCAAACTAATACTGATGTAGGCCTTGCCCCAAAACTGATACTGACATGGGCCTCGCCCCCAGACTGATACTGATGTGGGCCTCGCCCCCAGACGGATACTGATGTGGGCCTTCCCCAAATTGATACTGATGTGGGCCTCGCCCCTATACTGACACTGATGAGGGCCTCGCCCCTATGCTGACACTGATGTGGGCCTCGCCCCTATACTAACACTGATGTGGGCCTCGCCCCCAGACTGATACTGATTCATTTCTGAAACTGATGCTGATTCATTTTTGAAACTGTTGATGTTTCTAATTGGCTTGACTTTGCCACTTTCTCTTTTCCTTCTTTGAAACCTGTGAATTCAAAACAAAACAAACACAAAAAAAAGAATGCAAAATTTGTTACGTGTATGCATGCATGCATGAATGAATTTCCTATTCCGCTGGGTTAGGTCTTCCCCTAGTTCTCCAAGTGATTGCTCAGTCTTCTCTCTGGTCTCATGGCTCAATTTCTTGTTATTCTTCTTATTCACGGGGTGGTAGACTGGTAGCTCCCAGTCTTAATTTAGCTTTCTGCTCTCTGCTGTTTTGTGCTTGATCAAGATGAACCACATGGTGGGGCCTTCCATATTATCATACTATATCACATGCTACGAAAATAGTCTCAATGGTCATACACATTATCGTCCTCAAGGAATGCCCAGTAATGAAACCCAAAAATTTTCAAAACAATCAATGCAACTTAAATCTGAGTTTTTGAATAAATGATCTATGACAGTCTCAAAGTGCGTGTGTGGAAAGGTTCTTTCACAGCTTGATCCTTAAGCAAGCCAACTCGATGATTTCGTTTCAAAAATCGGGATCGGTGGGTCAAACCAACCTAGATGTCTCAATTATATTCCGCAATTGCTTTTCCATGCTCAATGTAGTATGGCTTTATCTCTCTTTTCCTTTGTCTCTCATTTTTTCTTTTCATTTTGAACTTCATTTTTTTTTCTTTTTTTTTCTCTCTTTTCTTTTTTTTTTTCCAACACACCTACCCTTGAAGGTAGCATTTCTCCTCATGGTGGTCCTAATACTCGCCCATGGGTAGCTTCACGCTTATCGGTTATAGGTGGTTCGATTTTTTTTCTTTAGAGACTTTTCTTTCATTTTCAACCATACCACACGTCATAACATAAGTAAATCAAGATAGACATCTAAGCAAACGGTCATTCACCGACCTACAATTTCTTCGACTAGTCACTTTGCTAACTACTCAGGTTTTCACTGCTAAGAACCATAATCAAGTGCTTACGAGTCTAACATAGATCAATTACTCAAATTATCAGATAAAAGCACGTCAAAAGTTTATCGTTTCTAAGGTTTCACCCTAAAGCAAACAATTTCATCATTGGACTTATGTCTAACTATCAATGACTAAAAAAACAAACAATTTTTTTTCTCTCTTTTTTTTTTCTCTTCTTTTCGTCTATTTTTTTTTCTTTTTTTCTTTCTTTTTTCTTTTTCTCTCTCTTTTTTCTTTTTCTCTCTTTTTTTTCTTTCCTCTCTTTTTTCTTTTTTTCTTTTTTTTTTGAAGGCCCCCCCAATGGTCTTTCTATCATTGCCGTAAGGTTTTCTGTTTCTCGATTTCCTTTCCCTCGCTATCCATACTTGCTAAACTCTTCTGTGACAATATTTCTTTTATTTCTAACCCAACAGATATCTATGATGGCTTTTAAGACACATAGGGTTAACATGGTGCATGTATGCATGCGATGCCTGCGATGTATGAGATGCACGTAACATATAGAACATGCTAAATCAATTAAAATTTTTAAACAAATCGGCCCATTACCATTTTAGAAGCTTTTGGGCTAAATGTCATGGGAGTGAACTCGTCCCAGTTTAAATGGCCCAACGAGTTCGCATCCCATGGTATGAAGCCCAACTAAATCCAAATGGTAATGTTCCGAACAGAAGCACAAAATGGCCCATCAACATTTAGAGGCCTCTGGCCCAATCGTCATAAGATACGTTCTTGTTCTAGTTTAAATGGCCCAACAAGCCCATATCCCATGACAATTGGTCCAAATGGATCCAAACGACGATGTTCCCAAAACACAAACATAACAAGATAATTCAAACGTAAAACAATAAATTCTACAGGGTGGCCCATCAACATTTAGAGGCCTTTGGCCCAACCGTCATAAGGAACGTTCTTGTCCCAGTTTAAATGGCCCAACAAGCCCGTATCCCATGACAAATGGTCCAAGTGGATCCAAACGAAGATGTTCCCAAAACATAAACAAAACAAGATAATTCAAGCGTAAAACAGTAAATTCTACAATGTGGTCCATCAAGATTTCAGAAGCTTTGGGCCTAATAGTCATAGGATACGAACTCACCCCAGTTTAAATGGCCCAGCAAATTCGCATTTCTGATAAGAAGCCCAACTGCATCCAAATGAGGATGGTCCATAAGCACATGCTCAAGGAAATAATTGTTACTTTAGCCATACAACCCCGGTCTATGGGTGGGTTCGTGATAGTATAGACAAAGACCCTTACTGGCGAAGGATTGCCCACAACTAGGTCTCCCCACTCAAGGGTTCGAGCAACCAAGCAAGCTCACCTTTTTTATACCTTACGGTACGTGCCAATAAGTCATGGTGTGTGACTAACTGTAAAATGGATTTCTTGTTGCAGATTCCCCAGAAGGAGGGTGGAGCAAACTCTCTTAAATACCCAAGCCTCTTAGGCTCTTATAGCTTGGTGACAGGAATAAGCAACAAGTCCTCCAAATTAGTCTGTCACAACAGGCCAAGGGTAGTGACTGTTTAGGTGCCTCCACAGCTTTTCCTCGAAAGGTAGTGAATGAAGGAAGACACCAACCATTACCTAGCCTTAAAATGTCTTTGATCAAACCCTCATTTCATCCACTATAGACATGGTCAATTAAAACAAATCCAAACATTACAAGACAATATTTCGGGGCCGATTCTCTATCTCCAGTGGAGTCGCCAGACTGTGGGAACACAGCGGAACCTGGGCAACGCATGCTGTTCCGGGCTCGCGGCCCGGTTGAGAGTACGGAGTAGCCACGGGGGACTAAACCGGAGAATGATGGAGTCGCCACCCGGTGTGAACCGGGAAAATGAGATTTAAGGCCGCACTCACCCCTCACAAGGGAAGACCTCAAACCGTTGGGTTCGGAATGGTCCCTTACTTATGTCACTTGTAATGAAAGGATTTGTGTAATAATTTAATCAAGCCTAAATAACAATTATTTCCAAGAGTGCACCATAATCATAAGTTCACATGCATGAAGATAAAGTCTTTTTCAATAGCAAACATGTTACATCATAAGCATTCAACATTCATGTAAACATAAACGCAAGACAACCATAGCAATATTGGCATGCAATATAGAGGAAATCAAAATAACAGCAAACATCTCATGTTATAAGCGCATTATAAAGGCATATGAAACAAGATCAAAATAACCGCATAATAAACAAAATCAACATAAGCGCATAACTTGAAGAGAATAAGAAAGATGCGAATTTAAACACGCAAAAGATAAACCACTAAAGATGCACTCGTACATTAAAGATAAATGTGCCATGATATAATGCCAAAGAGTGTGATTAATCATGATTGGAAGAAGAAAAAATGCAAAGAATGAGAGAGATACAAGTGCGCACATGTGGACACTAAAATTTCTGATTAAGCATGTTATATGTGATGCGAAAGATGATAACTAATATGGGCACAAACATGCATGTGAATACTTTTCCAAGTGGTACATGGAATTGTATCCCAAGTACAGACCGCACTACCGTCCATTGGAATCGGCTACGGAATTTACTTCTGGGTTTCCATCCGATTTACCCAAGAAATAATGTCCACACGCCTTCACAACATGGGTGCATAAATTGTAATACATTGAACCAAGACTAAGGTAGATGATGCAACTATATGGAATTTCATAATACATGCATGAATAAGGCAATGATGTACAAAAGAATTAGTGACATGACAAGAAGCGCGGTAAAGCATCGTGGTAAAGGATTTTATCCCCGTGAAACGGAGGGCCTTTAATCCGACTTACTAAGCCCATGCGCAATGAATATATAATATGCATAAATAAAGGCATAATAACAAAGACAAGATATCGGACTTTGTATATCCGATTGAACACATCTCACGTCCAATCGAATGTACGTCATCCGGCGCGGCGAAGCATCGTGGTAAGGATCTTATCCCCGTGAAACGGAGGGCCTTTAATCCGACTTACAAAGCCCATGCGCAATAAACACATAATATGCATAAAGAAAGACAAAAGTAAACACAAAAATACTCGACGCGGTGAAGCATCGTGGTAAGGATCTTATCCCCGTGAAACGGAGGGCCTTTAATCCGACTTACTAAGCCCATGCGCAATAACACATGATATGCATAAATAAAGGCATAATAACAAATACAAGATATCAGACTTTGTATATCCAATTGAACACATCTCACGTCCAATCGAATGTACGTCATCCGGCGCGGCGAAGCATCGTGGTAAGGACCTTATCCCCGTGAAACGGAAGGCCTTTAACCCGACTTACTAAGCCCATGCGCAATAAACACATAATATGCATAAATAAAGACAAAAGTAAACACAAAAATACTCGGCGCGGTGAAGCATCGTGGTAAAGGATTTTAACCTCTTCAATTAGAGGACCTTTCATCGCACTTACTAAGCCCATGCGCTTTTCTCATCATTACATAAATAAATAACGTGTAGAAAATTAAATGGCGGAATAATTAAACAACTCAAAATTAAACAAAAGAACATGTCGTTTACTCAAGTGGTACGTGGAGTTGTGGCCCGAGTACAGATCATACTACCGTCCATTCAGAATCGGCTATGAAATTTACGTCCGGGTTTCCATCCGATATACCTCAAGAGGCGACACGCCTTTCATTTTATCCAATGCCCACAACACACATCATATTCATAACACACACATATTTATCTACTCAATGGCCGCAACATGCATCAATCCATAATAATCATGCAAACGAAACTCAATAAATAATAAAAATAAAACTGAAAACGGATGTGAAAAATACCCTCAGGTCTAACCATTTTACGTCGACTTTCGGAAGCGCGTTCCAAGTCCGTCGGAAGGGCTAATAATCCGTAATTCTTTCGGTTCACTGGTTCGATGTCTTTGCTCACTGTTTCGCTGCTCAAGCCACTGTTTTGACTTCGCTTCACTACTGTTTTGCTGCTATATTTTGGTCGCTGTTTTTGGTGATTTAGGCTACTGTTTTGGGTTTTTTTTTGAAGGTTCAAAGTGCAGTTTTTAGTTACTGTTTTTGGTGGTTTCTGGACTGTTTTTCAGTGCAATTGGGATAATTTCTGGGCAGTTTCGAGGGTTAAATTTGTGGCAGTTTGGTGCTGATTTATTACTTCATGTGAGGGGGGTTTTGCGACGTCGATTTGGTTCATATTGTTATGGTCAGTGCGTGGTTGAGTGCCTTTATTTGCTTGGTTACGTGAGTAGAGTATAAGGGGCCGTTGAAGTTACTGGATGAGGGCTTTGGTTGCGTGAAGTGTGAGGTGGCTTATGAGGAGTGTCGAGGGCTGCTACGGTCTACGTGTGATTGATGAAGCAGTGAAGGGAAACATGTGGCTTTTAGGGTTGGTTAAGGAGCTGCTACGTTAGGTGCTAAGGAGTGATTTGTGATGTGTGAGTGGTAGTCGTGAAGGGGGCTTAGAGTGGAGAATGAGGGGCAGTTAACGTGAGCTAATTTGTTGAAGGGTATGTATTGGTTTTTTCGTGAGTTGAAGGATGAGAGGCAGTAGCGTGTGCGTGGATGAGGGGCTTAAGGACGTGTTTGATGAAGGCTAAAGGCGTGAGTGATGAGGGCTAGACGTGAAATGGAGCTGAGTGCTGCTAAGGGGATGTGGGCGTTATTTGAAGTTCTTCATGTGGTGAAGGGGCTGCTGTCGTGAGGTGAGTGGTTGTTGGAGTGTTAACGTGGAGGGGCTGAGAGAGAGGAGTAAGACGTAAGGTTTTTGGTGAGATTCCTAGTGAGGTGTGTGGAAGGGCTGTTGGCTTAAGGACGTGAGTGGAGTCTTCTTCACGTGGAGAGTTAAGGGCTTTGATGGTGGCTACGGTTTGAGGGCCATGTGTGAATTGGCTATGAGGGAACGGGTAGTGTTTTGGTGAAGGCTGTGTCGGTTTGTTGGCAGTGAGTGAGGAGAGGTGTGGTTTTAGGGTTTTTTATTATTGCCGTCGGTGAGAGGTGAGAGAGGGAGGGGAGAGATCGAATGCCTTAGGGTTTTTTTTTTGTCTATGTTTGTGTGTTAGCCGGAGAGAGAGGAGCAAGAGAGAGGAGAGCGAGGGTGAGCGTGATTTGTGTGTTGTTTATATAGTTTTTCAAATTAGGGTTTGCATGCATTGATTTTATTTTAGGAAGAAATCAATTAATTAGGTGTATTGGTATTTGATTTTAATTATTTAGGCAAGGATATTGTATTTTAGGTGGGTAATATTTAAATTAGGTGATTGATTTATTAAAGTTAGGAATGAATTGATTTTTATTTGATTTTAATTTGGAAGTGAATTATTTAATTTGTGAGTTAATTTCAATTAATTTTAATTTGTGAATTTAATTTAATTAAGATTTTATTTTAATTGGTTTCAATGGATTGTAGTTTAATTCAATTTAATTTGTGTTTAATTTAGTTGGTTTTAACTTACTTAGATTTAATTTAAATTTAATTTGTGACATGTATTTTAAAAATTTTAATTATTTATGGATGTGATTTAATAGGCTTGGGCTAAGGTTAAGTTTTAAAACGGAGATCCAACAGCGAGCTCGAAGCTAAACACGTGAACTAAATCCAACAAAAAAACGTCAATTCTTGACTCTTCCCTTCCGACGTCCGTTTCCCGTGACTTCCGCGACTTAAAAGGTAGTTGTCTCCAAATAAGACTCCTCATCGGGTTTCACATGCAAAAATACAATGCCTACAGTAGGTGCATTTAGTCTTAACCTGAGACTTGCACCGCTAATACTTACGACAATCAATACACTTTGGTTGCGCTCGTCCAGGGCTTTAACAGGTTCTGTGTACGCCAATGCTGGGTATATTGAGAATCGTAGTGTGTTTGGTGTAATGTCAAGACGGAAGTATCATTCCAGTCATAGTGGAGATGATGGTCACGTAGGATACGAGACTGGTTCTCTTAAATGCTGCAGCTATCGGGATAAGATGACAAGGTCAGGTTTATCCGATTATAGAGACTAGTCACCAGACATCCGACATGTGCTTCGTACGGGGCAGACACAATTCCAGCCCCAGGCCTAGCACGTGATCATCCGATACTGGACAGAAATACACAATACTATGTATACTACGTCTGATACAGATCTTTTATTCATGTAAGGATATTTCCAGAGAATTGGGTAGGCATGGCGCTTTACTAGAGGCCAACCTTGTCTTGTAAATCGGAAAAATGTAGTACGAGGTACTTACGTGTTTGGATAGTCCGACGACCAAATTTACTGCCAATATATCTGGGGATCTCATGGGTCGCTTCCCAAAGATTCACCGATGACGTATGACTCGCACTTTAATTAATCTGGGATTAATTAGAGAGAGAGAGATTAATCTGGGATTAATTTCAGAGATATTTTATCTAGGATAGAATATCAATTAAAGAGAGATAACGATTAATTTGGAATTAATCGGTAAATTAATATATTCGATATATTAAACGAAATTGGATTTCGACGCGGAATTAAAATTAGATTTTAATTCGGGCGAACGAGTTAATTTAGAATTAATTTGTTAGCGACGTGAATAGTAATTATGCTTGGCGTGATTATTTAATTAAATTAGATTTAATTATGACGCAATGGATAAATCGTTAATTTGGAATTAACGAATCCGAGCCCGGGATTATTTACAAGTGCATTCGCATTTCGAATTCGAGTGCGGCACGCAAGTCAAGTCAAGCGTCAAATCATAAGTCCTATCAAGCGTCAAATCGCTAGTCGTTTCAAACGTCAAATCATTTGTCACTTTGAGTGATGTGACTTGACAACTTGATTGAATGAGTGATGTGACAATTTTTCACTTGAGTGATTGATGTGACTTGATGGAGGTTGGTGTGGCTCTTAATGGTTTGACTTTAAAAGCCAAATTTAAATGAAATGAGTTTGAAATTCAAATGTGTGTATTTAATACACAAATTTCACAAACCAAATAGATATCTCTCTCTTTCCTTCACAACTCTCTCCTCTCATTTTCTTCCTCCACATTCACACCCAAGGGGCTGTGAAACTGCCCAAAATACCGAGCAATAAGAGGAAGAAATGTCTTGATTTTATGGCAAAATCGGAGGTGCTAGCACACTAAGAAGACATACGAAGGTGATAGGGAAACCCACCCACGAGCCGGGAATCGTTTGACGAAGCTTTGAGCTCAAATTCTTGGATCAAAACTGAAATTTTAAGACAGTGGACTGCTCACTGTCGAGCACATTTGGAGGGCAGAATTTCATTTTTGTTCATCACCGCATCGACGCAACCGATCATTTTGAGTATTCCGCACCTCCATTGATTGTATTCACATTTATTTTCATGCTTATAATCGATCTTGGGACCTTAATAGAAACCAACAATGGCATCTAGAGCAAGGTTTGAGCATGAAAAATTTAGGGCTTAAAATTTGGATAAAATGAATTTGAGCATGATTTTGTGAAATTGGATGAATGAATATATTTAAATGTGTTTTAATTTAAGATTGATTGGATCAATTTGATGAAATTATGTTTGGAACAAATTTCCCCAAAAAGTATAGGTTGGCCGAATCTACACTATGCCCTAATGTCTTGGATTTTTGATTTTTTGATTCATTGGATGTGTTGGAAATCATTTGGGGATATTGATTTAATGTTGAATTGAATTTAATTGGATTGAATTTGATTTGGTCAAAATAATCCCCTTGGCTGAGACACTTGAAGCATGTAATTGGGTTTGATTTTTGTTAAATTGTGTTGGATATGATTTAATAATGATTAGCATGATTAATTAGACTAATTGGTATTTTGGAAATATTGAATTAAGTTAATTGACCATGTTATACACTTTAGTATTAATTAAATGTAAAATTGGATTTTTGAATTTAATTAAATTGGGCCTTGAATTGGATTTGGGCTTGTTATGTTGTAATTGAGCTTGTTGGGCTTTGTTGTACAAAGTTGGGTTTAGGCCAAATGGATTGGATCCAATTGAGCCCAAAACCGCCTCCATAAGCCCAAATGCGACTTAATGAACCTTTAAAGTTTAATTGGGCCTAATGGGCCAAAATTGATTTATGGGCTTATGGGGTAATTCCCGAATTGGATTTTGGTTATTCGGTTTGACCTGAGTTGACCAAAATTTCACGCCTTAAGAAATTAATTAAAAGCCCATTGGACTTTAATTGAATTGACGTTGGACGTTAATCGGTCTTTGAGACGCGTTACGATTAAATTTGAAATTTAAGTCGTAAAAGGTTTATTAATAAAGTGTAATATTTAATTTGGAATTAAATAGCGAATTGGAATTGAATTCATATTAAATTGGATTTAATGATGTAGTTTAATTTAATTCGAGAATTCATACTTTGAGTACTAATTCGCAAAACGAGTTTGACTCGAGCAAAATCAAATCGTTGTTTGAACATTGGATGATCACTAATTATCAGATTAATTAATTTGATTAGATTGATTGATAACATGCTTGTGTGAATACGTGGTTGCGATGCATGAATAATGTGTATCGGATGGATATTAGAAGGGTGGGAAAATTTTAGAAATTGTTGTAATAAATTCGATTTATTAATTGGACCTGCGTGTCCAGCATTATCACCTCCATACTCTTTGTATTCTCTTCTCACCTATTCCCCTCAATGTAAATGAGGTTTCTTTAGAAGTGTAGTGTACCGGGTAGAAGTAATACATGTGCTAGCGGGAGAGAGAAAGAGAGAGATTTGATTTAGGATCAATGTGTAAAGTATCCATCCGCATATCATTATTATTTATTCATATGCGCTTTATTATGTGTTTAGAATGCATGTTTAAGGGTGTATGATGATGATACCTTAACAAAGATAATAAATTGGTTGCCAATTTGCACGTGAAAAATCCTCGCAAAATATTAAACGTCTTTCCTTCCATTGAGTGATTCTCACTCAAGATCCGAGACTGGTATTGGCTTGTTGGCCAAAGTCAAGGCCTTTGTCCGTCGAGGATGTGTTTGAATCACGAGAGCTTTGTTCTATGTCAGTGTCATGTCCAAGTTATGGTTTGTTGGCCAAAGTCAATACCACTTCTTGTCCATCGACATTGATTACGAAGCTTTCCATGGTCAATGGGTCTCCCTTAACTGGGATCACTAAGTTTGTTGTGCCAAAGCCAAGGCTTAGTTGATTCAGAGGAAAAATGTTAGGTAATACATTAGATGTATTGGCATATATAAGATATATGTTTCGGAGGATGTCCCCCTACCGGATCTAGGAATTGGATCGGATCCAATTGATCTTAGAGATCTACCTAATTAATTATCATAAAATTTGTTGGCCAAAGTCAAGATTGTGTGATATTTAACGGGATCCTAGCCCACTAGGATACACGGTTTCCCGAGTACTCGACAGAGGGTTAGAGGCTCGTCGAAAAATAGTGGGAGGTAAGAATTGAATTTGCAATATTCGTTTAATTACTTGCCATACGAGCTCAAACAAATATTATTCGTCAAATAAATTAAATGTTAGTTGGACTAATATTTAAATCGTTGTTTTAATGAATAGTTGGACTGTATTCAAACTATTCATTTATAGTTGATTTTATAATTGGATTATAGTAATCAATATAATTGATTTTAATCTATTAAATTATAGTTGATTAAATAGTTGGACTATTGTAATCATTATAATAAATAATACCAAAATCGTTGATTAAATAGTTGGACTATGAGATCAAGATAAAATTGAAAGATTGACGTTTAATATATAATCCTAGGGAAAATGTATTTAAATGGTTTAATTTTCAAATTGGGAATAAATTTCAGGATGGTCCTGGAAAAAATAATAAGTTACTTTATTTGATAAAATAACATATTATGCCTAAAGCCCGGAGTTAAGCAAACAGTCGAGCATAATCTTTAGAAGATTTATGTGATGATAACTTTAATGCTTAATCCATTAAGCTTGTCGTAGTAGACTCTTTAATTTCCGAATCAAAACTAAGGATTAGATCCTTAAAGTATGATAATGAAATTAAAGGATCTTTATAAATCTATGTTTAGAGTTTAGAAGTACTAAATTGCAATAAATAACTCTTGGAGAGTTAATGACTATTCTCAAGGAGACAAAGTCAAAGTTTGCAATTAGGCAAGTTGTGCAGGGCGCACCTTACTTCGATATTCTACATGGCCAAGGCTTGGCCAAAGGCTACTGGAATGTTGAAAAGGGCAAAGGCAAAATCATTATAATCTTCTGGGAAGATAAAGGACATATCCCAAAATATCTGCTTAAATTGTGGCAAATGGGATCGCGAAAGCGTGACTGCCGTTTGGACAAAGCAGACATGAAGGAATTGAAGACGAGCAAGGCTCCGACTTCAAATATGTTTGTCAACATTATGTTCACTACTAGTATTAAAATTGGATTTTAAATACTTAGTGTGGTACATAAATATGTACTGATGTGCAGAATCTGCTGTGAGCAGGATACTGACTTCAGTTGAGATTAATCTGCGAATTGAAAAATGGACGAAAGTCGCTGTTTTAAGCATAGATACCTAAGTTTGGGAACTACCATCGGGTGTGTACCTAAATTAGGAAACTGTTATAATGTAACTAGTTTGACTAGATACATTATCTCTATATCAGTGTTTAACCCGCTGCGGGTGAACCTTTATATTCTAGAACACTAAAGTGTTTCATTATATAAAGATGATATTGAGATGTACACATTAGATGGCATAACAGTATTTATATTTTGAATATAAATAAATCTCAAACATATAACATGACAAACAAATAGCTCAAACTGATTTGATCAGAAGAAACTAATTGTGGCATTAATGTCTAGGACATAACTAAAACAAGAATCGTATATCCACACTTTTGAAGAGTGGGTACTCGGACTGATTTGATTCCAATCAAATAAAGTCTACGAATCTAGTTTATTGGGCAAAGTGCCTAAAACACTATTTCTTGGTAAAAGTGTAAATACCACCGACCTGTTAGGCCTTTCATAGTGAAGAAAGTGGGCCCATGTCTAGCTAGGCTAGATATGGATATGAATATTTCGTGACCTATACGATGAGGCATCACGTTATGGTTATGTGTTTTCTTTTGAAGAACACAAATCAGAAACTTTTAAAGTTTCGACACGAAATAGACAAACAGATCGGCTAAAGTTTAAAACGTCACGGTAAGACCTAATGGAAAATACATAAGCACTAAGTTTCTCGTATACTTGAAAGAGTATAGTATTCTTTCAAATGAGGACTCCTCACAGAACACGTCAATTTGACGGTGTGTCCGAACAGAGTAACAGAATTTTATTGGACATAATTGTTAGACATTATGACCCATAGCGTCACTGTTTTGTAAATGATATTGTATTATTGTACAAAATTAACTATGTGATAATGAAATTGCCTTTTGCCGTTTTGTAATTTATTTACTTTGATATATAAATGGCGAAAGTCCATATGATTAGTTCCGTATTGAGATGATATGAGACAGTATCAATACATAAAGGTTTAATCATTAAATATCCCTAGTCGGAGTATTATCGAGATGGGACATCGATAATGCGGAATAGACTAGTATTGCACTTGTGCACGTTGTGAGGGCACAACAGCATAGTTCTCATATATTTAAGTATTGGATACTTATGCAAGTGCGATAGGAGGTTGTGTTTTACCGATGGTACGGAAAACAGCTTCGCTCTGGATAGACCCCGCGGAATCCCATTGGTAGTATGTCTGCGTGTCTATGGGAGGCCGCATCAGGGTAGGTGTATATGGTCTTAACCTGAGACTTGCATCGCTAGTATTTGCGACAATCGGTAAACTTTGGTTTTGGTGGTTGGGGGCTTTAACCAGTTCTGTGTTCACCACTTCTGGGTTTATCAGGAATCGTAGTGTACTGGGTGTGATGTCAAGATGGAAGTGTCACTTCAGACATATGGAGTTGATGATCGCGCAGGATACAGAACTAGTACTCTATAAAAGGTTGCAACCGTCGGGGCAATATGACTAGGTCAGGATTGTCCGATTTAAAGAGACTAGTTGCTTGATGTCCGATATATGTTTCGTACGGGGCAGACACATCTCCAGCCCCAGGCCTAACATGTGATCGTCCGATACTGATCGATGTACGCAATACTACGGTATACTACGCTTGATATAGATCTAATATTCCTATAAGAATATTTCTGAAGAATTGGGTAGGCATCGCGCTTTGCTAGAAGCCAACCTTGTCTTGTAAATCGGTAAAACGAAGTACTAGGTACGTACGTGTTCGGATTATCCGACGGCCGTATTTACTACTGCCAACATATCCGGAGATCTCTCGGGTCGCTTCCTGAAGATTCACCTATGATATTTGATTCGAACTTTATTAATCTTGGATTAATTACGGAGAAACTTTATCTTGGATAAAATGCCTTATTTTGAGAAAGAATGATTAATTTGGAATTAATCGGTAAAATAATATATTCGATATATTAAACGAAATTAGATTTCGACGCGGAATTAAAATCGGATTTTAATTCGGGCAAACGAATCAATTTAGAATTAATTCGTTAGCGACGTGAATAGTGATTTCGCTAGGCATAATTATTTATTTTACGTCGCGACGGAAATTCGTTAATTCGGAATTAGCGAAACCGAGCCCGAAAGTGTTTGCGGACACATTCGTATTTTGAAACGAGTGGGACCCGCAAGTCACATCGCGAAGTCACATCACTTGACATGACTGGTGATAGAAGTCACAATCACTTTATTAAAGTGACATCTAGTCACTATTCATGATGGAGGTGGTGGAGCCAATTAAAGGCTTTTGGAGGGAAATTTGAGTTTGACTTTTTGGAAAAGCCATATACCAAATATTTGGTATTTGATATCATTATTCTTTTAGAAAGAGATTATCAAACAAAAGCAAAGCTCTCCTCCCTCTCTCTCTCAATGCCGAAACTACACTAAGGCAAAGGAAGAAATTTTTTCTTCATTTTTCTCTTTTGCTAGCACATTAAGGATCAAAGGAGGTGATAGGGAAACCACCTTGGAGCTTGGAATACACAAAGCTTGGAGCTTTCATCCATTTCTCATCTTGGCCGAAACTTCAAGGAACTTGGGGCTTCCATCTTTGTTCATCTTCTTCATCACAAAGCTTTGTAAGTATGATTCCGCCATGCTTCAAGTTTATTATATATTCATTTTGTTGTATTTCATATGCTTAATCTTTCCTTGGGACATATAATAGAAACCAACAATGGTATCATGGAGCCTTGTTTAAGCATGAAATACATTAGGTAAAATTTGGGTAAAATTGATTGAAGCATGTTCTTGTGAAATTTGATGAATGAGTATGCTTACATGTATATAAAATGATGTTATATGGAATCAATTTTGAGAAAAATGCATTGGATGATTTTTCCCCAAAAATTTAGCCTTGGCCGAATGGGTATAAGCATTGGATGTGTTGGAATTTTTTGTGTACAAGATCATTGGATGACTTAAAACGTATACGGGATGTAGATTAGTGATTCAATCGGATTGAAAAACAAATCAAACAAAATATTCCCCTTGGCCGAATACTAAAGGACATGTAAATGGACTTGATTTTTGTTCAAATAAATATTGGACATGTGTTTTGAACATGTGATGATTAATTATTAAATTGGTATTTGGAAATATTGGGTTTAATGTATTAATCTTGGATTTACACTTTAATTAATTGGATTTTAAAATTTGGAATATTGAAATTTGAATTAATGGGCTTAATTGTAAAATTGGGCTTGTAATATTATATTTGGGCATAATGGGCTTGGTTGGGCCAAGTAGATTTGGGCCAAAAGGATTGGATCCAATTTGGGCCTAAATCACTCCATTAAGTCCAAATATAGTATAATGGGCTTTAAAGTTTAATTGGGCCTTATGGGCTTGAAATTGATTTTGTGGCATTTAAGGGTGATTCCTTATTTGGGTTTTGGTAATTGGGTTTGACCCACATTGACCAAAGCCCAAGCCTTAATAAATCAATTGAAAGCCCTCGGACTTTAATTAAACAAACATTGGATGTTAATTGGGCTTTGAGACCCAATTAGATTAGATTTAGAATCAAAGTCTTTAAAGCACGTTAAAAGTGTAAACATTTAATTTGGAATTAAATAATTGAATTAGTATTGAATACGAATTAAATTAGATTTAATAAGTAGTTCGATATAATTCGCGAATTCGTACCTTATGTACTTATTCTCAAACGAGTTGGACTCGCGCAAAATCAAAAACCGTTGTTTGAACATTGGATGATCACTTTAACAAAGACTAATTAATTGGATTAGATTGGTTGTAGACATGTCTTGATTGAATATATATGTATGTGATGTATGAATAGTGTATATCGGATGGATATTAGAAGGGAAAGGGTAATTTTAGAAATTATTGTAAATTTAGAATTTATAAATTGGACCTGCGTGTCCAGCCTTACCTCTTTTATCTCTTTGTATTCTCTTCTCACCTAATTCCCCTCGATGTATATGAGGTTTCTCTTATTGTATTATGTAATTGGGTAGAAGTAGAATAGTGCTACTAGCGGGGAGAGGAAATGAGTGATTTGTTCTAGGAACAAGTTGTTTATATATCCATCCGCATATCACTATTAATTTACTTTACGCGCTTTATGATGTTTTAGAAGCATGCTTAAGGGTGTATGTTGATGAGACCTAACAAAGATAATAAATTGGTTGCCAATTACGCAAAAATCCCTCAATCTATATTAAGCGATTATCCTTCCATTGAATGATTCTTGTTCAAGATCCAATTGGCATTGGTTTGTGTGGCCAAAGTCAAGACCTTGTCAATTAGGATGTACTTGAATCATGAGAGTTTTGTTCCATATCGGTGTCTTGTCCAAGTTGTGATTTGTTGGCCAAAGTCAAGATCACTTCTTGTCCAACGACATTGATTACGAAACTATCCTTGTCAATGGGTCCCGCTTAACTGGAATCATTAGGTTTGTTGTGCCAAAGCCAAGGCCTAGATGATTCGGAGGATATGGTTAGAAAATGTATTGGATACATTGACATAAGCAATATGTTTAGGACTTGGATGTCCACCTAACCGGATCTAGGAATTGGATTGGATCCAATTGATCTGTGAGATCTACCTAGTTAAATAGCATACAGCTTGTTTGGCCAAAGTCAAGGTTTGTGTTATTTAACGGGATCCTAGCCCACTAGGAAATAGGATTTCCCGAGTTCTCAACAGAGGGTTAGAGACTCGATGAAAATAGTGGGAGGCTAGTATGTGAATTTGCAATTTCATTCAGATACTTTGCCTTACGCGTCTTTCAAAATTATTTCGTCTATTTTTAAAATTAGTTGGACTAATACATTGTTATTTTTTCTTGTAACAGTTTGACTGTACCCATTTTATCGTCAACTAGATAGTTAGACTATCGTGGTTGAGATGGCTAGCAAGGGAAATGTGCGTGACATCATCATGGGTGATAATGTCTTTAAAGGCACAAACTTCGCTGACTGGGAAATGAACCTCAAGATAGTACTTGGGGCTGAGAGGCTACTGTATACTATACAGCACCTCTCCCGCCTAGACCCACTGAGCCACTTGAGCTGGAGTTATGGAAAACTCACAGCGAGGATTGTGACACAGCTCAGTCTTTTATGTTGGCTTCAATGACTCAACACTTTCGCCGTCAGAATAGGGACTTGGATCCTTACAACATGATGGCTAGATTGTATGATCTCCACCGCACCAATAAGCGGATGGAGAGGTATGAGTTGGTGAAGAAACTCTTCCGCACCCGAATGACTGAGGGCGCATCAGTTGAGGCCCACGGGACTCAAATGATCGCCGATATTGATGAGTTGGGCAAGTTGGGAATAGTCTTGGAGGCTGAGCTGACTGTAGACATACTCTTACAGTCACTTCCGATACTTGGAAACAAATCATAATCAACTACAAGTTGATGGACACGGATGACACTCTTGGAGAGCTGTTATCCATGTTGAAGGAGTCTGAAAAGGAACTCCTAAAATGGGGCAAGCGCGAGGCGCACTATGCATCGACCTCTCAGGGGCCAAAGGCTGGGCTTAAGGCAACTGGAGGGGTAGAAGAAAAAAACATAAGAACAAGGGCAAAGGCAAGTTGACAAAGGCTTCTGGGAAGCCAAGGGACAGGTCTCAAGATGTCTGCCTCAAATGCGGCAAAAAGGGTCACTGGAAACGTGACTGCCGAGTAGGCAAAGGACAGAGGGAGGATATCAAGGCAGGCAAGGCTCTAGCCTCTGGTACGTTTGTTATTGAAATAAATATGACTACTTCTAGTCTTAAAATTGGATTTTTGATTCTGGTTGTGCTGCTCATATTTGTACTGATTTGCAGGATCTGCAGAATAGCAGGATGCTGGCTTCAGGGGAGGTTGACCTACGAGTCGGAAACGGAACTCCAGTTGCTGTTTTGGCTGTAGGAACTTTTGTTTTGGAACTGCCCTCGGGGCATGTACTTAAACTTTTGAACTGTTATTATATACTTAGTTTAACTAGGAATATCATATCTGTATCTTTGTTAACCCAGCATGGGTACACTTTTGTATTTAGAAACACTGGGTGTTATTTATATAAAAATGATGCAGAAATTTGCACTGCTGTTGCAAATAATGGTCTTTATATTTTGAATATAAATGAATCTCCTAAACATAAAATGACAAACAAAAGGCTCAAAAAGAGTAATCTAAAAGATGAAGCTTACATGTGGCATTGTCGTCTAGGACACATCAACAAGACTCGCATATCCACACTTTCGAAGAGTGGGTACTTGGACGAATTTGATCTTAATTCATATGAAGTCTGCGAATCTTGTCTTTTAGGCAAAATGCCTAAATCACCTTTTAGCGGTAAAGGTGAACGTGCCACAGAACTGTTAGCCCTCGTTCATAGTGACGTTTGTGGGCCCATGTCTAGCCAGGCTAGAGGTGGATATCTTTACTTCGTAACCTTTACGGATGATGCATCTCGTTATGGTTATGTGTATCTAATGAGACACAAGTCGGAAACTTTTGAAATTCAAAGAGTTTCGACACGAAGTAGAAAAGCAAACAGGCAAGAGTATTAGGCATTGCGGTCAGACCGTGGTGGCGAATACTTAAGTTATGAGTTTCAAGATTACTTGAAAGAATATGGTATTCTTTCACAGTGGACTCCTCCTGGACCACCGTAATTAAACGGTGTGTCTGAACGGAGAAATCGTACCTTGTTAGACATGGTAAGGTCGATGATGAGTCGCACTAAGCTACCAATATCCTTCTGGGGATACGCATTAGACAGTGCAGTACTTATTTTGAATAAGGTTTCGTCAAAGTCTGTTGAACAGACTCCATACGAGATATGGACAGGAAGGAAACCGGGTTTCTCTTTCCTGAAGATTTGGGGATGCTGGGCATATGTTAAACATTTGGAAGGAACCAAACTAGAACCCAAATCAGATAAATGCCTTTTCGTGGGATATCCTAGGGAAACCAAAGGATATTACTTCTATCACCCACAAGAGAACAAAGTATTTGTTGCTCTGCATGTATTTTTCCTTGAGAAGGAATTTCTAGATGCAGTGGTAAGTGGGAGGAAAGTGGAGCTCGATGAAAATCGTAGTGATACTGTTCCTGGCAATGAATCAACGACGGAACTTGCACAGACCATCCGGGATGAGTCTGTACCACAATCTTCATATACACAAGGACCGCGTAGGTCGGAGAGAGTCAGGACAATACTTGAGAGGTATGGGTACCTGATCTCGCCTCATGTAGATATTAATCTTATTGAGGATAATGAACCGACTACGTATGAGGAAGCAATACAGGATATTGATTCCGCTTTATGGCAAGAAGCCATGAAGTCCGAGATGGATTCCATGTATGCCAACCAAGTTTGGACACTGGTTGATGCACCAGAAGGCGTAAAGCCTATTGGATGCAGATGGATCTTCAAGAAGAAGACCGACATGGATGGCAACGTGCAAACATACAAAGCTAGGCTTGTAGCAAAGGGGTATCGTCAACAATATGGTGTTGATTATGATGAAACTTTCTCACCCGTTGCCATGATTAAATCCATTCGGATAATGCTTGCAATAGCTGCATATTTCGATTACGAGATATGGCAGATGGACGTTAAAACCGCTTCCTTAACGGAAACCTTTTAGAGGTTGTTTATATGCAACAGCCTGACGGTTTTATCGTACCTAGACTTGCAAACAAGGTTTGTAAGTTAAATCGATCCATTTATAGATTGAAGCAAGCATCACGGTCATGGAATCAGCGTTTTGATGAGATCATAAAAGAATATGATTTCGTGCAAAACGAAGATGACCATTGTGTATACAAGAAGACTAGTGGGAGAGCACTGACTTTTATTGTCCTTTATGTCGACGATGTATTGCTTATAGGCAATGACATTCCCATGCTAACGTCGGTGAAAGCTTGGCTTTCATTAAAATTCTCCATGAAAGATCTGGGAGAAGCAGCCTTTATTCTGGGAATAAAGATCTACCGGGATAGATCTAGAAAGCTGCTTGGACTCTCCCAGAGTACATATATTGACAAAGTGTTGAAGCGATTCAGCATGGATCAATCCAAGAAGGGATTGATGCCAATGTTACGTGGTATCTCTCTGTCTAAGGATATGTGTCCTAAGACTCAAGAAGAGAGAGATAACATGAGTCGTATACCGTTCGCCTCGGCAGTCGGATCGATCATGTATGCCATGATATGTACACGACCTGATGTGTCATATGCTTTGAGCATGTGCAGTCGCTATCAGGCCGATCCAGGTGAAGGTCACTGGATGGCAGTTAAGAATATCCTTAAGTTCTTAGACGAACTAAGGATGCTTTCTTAATTTACGGAGAAGGAGAACTTGCGGTATCTGGGTATGCTGATGCAAGTTTCCAAACCGACAAGGACGACTTCAAGTCGCAATCGGGGTACATTTTTTGTTTGAATAACGGAGCAGTGAGCTGGAAATCTTCCAAGCAAGATACTGTTGCCGATTCAACAAGAAGCGGAGTACATCGCTGCGTCGGAAGCAGCAAAGGAGGCAGTTTGGATCCGAAAATTCCTAATCGGATTAGGAGTAGTTCCATTAGCTGCTGAGCCCGTTCCATTGTATTGTGACAATAACGGGGCTATAGCACAAGCTAAGGAACCAAGGTCTCATCAACGATCCAAGCATGTTCTTCGGCGTTACCATCTGATTCGGGAGATTATACATCGTGGCGATGTAAAGGTCGAGAAGGTCGCATCAGATAACAACATTGCAGATCCGCTAACGAAGGCTGTTTATACGCATGTGTTTGAGCGACACATACATAGTTCAGGTATTAGATGCTTGAGTGACTGGCTATAGGCCAAGTGGGAGATTGTTAGACATTATGACCCATAGCGTCACTGTTTTGTAAATGATATTGTATTATTGTACAAAATTAACTATGTGATAATGAAATTGCCTTTTGCCGTTTTGTAATTTATTTACTTTGATATATAAATGGCGAAAGTCCATATGATTAGTTCCGTATTGAGATGATGAGACAGTATCAATACATAAAGGTTTAATCATTAAATATCCCTAGTCGGAGTATTATCGAGATGGGACATCGATAATGCGGAATAGACTAGTATTGCACTTGTGCACGTTGTGAGGGCACAACAGCATAGTTCTCATATATTTAAGTATTGGATACTTATGCAAGTGCGATAGGAGGTTGTGTTTTACCGATGGTACGGAAAACAGCTTCGCTCTGGATAGACCCCGCGGAATCCCATTGGTAGTATGTCTGCGTGTCTATGGGAGGCCGCATCAGGGTAGGTGTATATGGTCTTAACCTGAGACTTGCATCGCTAGTATTTGCGACAATCGGTAAACTTTGGTTTTGGTGGTGGGGGCTTTAACCAGTTCTGTGTGTTCACCACTTCTGGGTTTATCAGGAATCGTAGTGTACTGGGTGTGATGTCAAGATGGAAGTGTCACTTCAGACATATGGAGTTGATGATCGCGCAGGATACAGAACTAGTACTCTATAAAAGGTTGCAACCGTCGGGGCAATATGACTAGGTCAGGATTGTCCGATTTAAAGAGACTAGTTGCTTGATGTCCGATATATGTTTCGTACGGGGCAGACACATCTCCAGCCCCAGGCCTAACATGTGATCGTCCGATACTAGATCGATGTACGCAATACTACGGTATACTACGCTTGATATAGATCTAATATTCCTATAAGAATATTTCTGAAGAATTGGGTAGGCATCGCGCTTTGCTAGAAGCCAACCTTGTCTTGTAAATCGGTAAAAACGAAGTACTAAGTACGTACGTGTTCGGATTATCCGACGGCCGTATTTACTGCCAACATTTCCGGAGATCTCTCGGGTCGCTTCCTGAAGATTCACCTATGATATTTGATTCGAACTTTATTAATCTTGGATTAATTACGGAGAAACTTTATCTTGGATAAAATGCCTTATTTTGAGAGAGAACGATTAATTTGGAATTAATCGGTAAAATAATATATTCGATATATTAACGAAATTAGATTTCGACGCGGAATTAAAATCGGATTTTAATTCGGGCAAACGAATCAATTTAGAATTAATTCGTTAGCGACGTGAATAGTGATTTCGCTAGGCATAATTATTTAATTTACGTCGCGACGGAAATTCGTTAATTCGGAATTAGCGAAACCGAGCCCGAAAGTGTTTGCGGACACATTCGTATTTTGAAACGAGTGGGACCCGCAAGTCACATCGCGAAGTCACATCACTTGACATGACTTGGTGATAGAAGTCACAAATCACTTTATTAAAGTGACATCTAGTCACTATTCATGATGAAGTTGGTGGAGCAATTAAAGGCTTTTGGAGGGAAATTTGAGTTTGACTTTTTGGAAAAGCCATATACCAAATATTTGGTATTTGATATCATTATTCTTTTAGAAAGAGATTATCAAACAAAAGCAAAAAGCTCTCCCTCTCTCTCTCAATGCCGAAACTACACTAAGGCAAAGGAAGAAATTTTTTCTTCATTTTTCTCTTTTGCTAGCACATTAAGGATCAAAGGAGGTGATAGGGAAACCACCTTGGAGCTTGGAATACACAAAGCTTGGAGCTTTCATCCATTTCCTCATCTTGGCCGAAACTTCAAGGAACTTGGGGCTTCCATCTTTGTTCATCTTCTTCATCACAAAGCTTTGTAAGTATGATTCCGCCATGCTTCAAGTTTATTATATATTCATTTTGTTGTATTTCATATGCTTAATCTTTCCTTGGGACATATAATAGAAACCAACAATAATAAGGTTAATCATGAGTCGCTCTGAGCTACCTTTTCATTCAACGGATAAGCATTAACAGTGCAGAACTTATTTTGAATAAGGTTACATAATAATCTGTTTGACAGACTTCATATTAGATATGAACGGGAAAGAAACTGAGTTTCTCAATCCTGTAGATTTGGGTATGCTAGGCATACGTTTGGATAATACCAAACTAAAACCCAAATTGGATAAGTGCCAATTGTAGGATGTCCTAGAGATACCATAAGTATTGTACTTATACATCTCACTAGAGAAAAATTAGATTGTTGCTCGTCATGTGGTTTTCCTAAGAGGAATACCGATATGCAGTGGTAAGTGGGAGGATAGTAAAACTCGATAAAAATAGGAGTAATATTATTCAAGGCACCGAATCTTAATGGAACATAAATAGTTTATCAAGGATGAAACTATTACCATTAATCTTCGTATACACAAGAACTACGTATGTCGGAGAGAGTCAGAAGACAACCTGGGGTATGGGTTTCTGATCTCACCTAATAAGATGTCAATCTTATTGAGGTACACCAACTGACTACATATGAGGTAGTGATACAAGGTATCGACTCCATAATATGACAAAGTGCCATATGATATCCGAAATGGATTCCATTTATATCAACTTAGTTTAGACACTAGTTGTTGTACCGCAAGGCATTATGCCTATAGGTACTATATAAGTCTTCAAGAAAGACATACATGGATGGCAACATACCAACGTACAAAGCTAGGCTTGTAGCGGAAAGGTATCGTTATCGACATTGTGTTGATTACGATTCAACCTTTTAACTGTTGTTGTACCGTAAGACATTATGTCTGTCGCTACTATAAAGGCCTTCAAGGAAGACATACATGGATGGAAACATATAAATGTACATAGCTAGGCTTGTACAGAAAGGGTATCGTCATCAACATAGTGTTGGTTATGACGAATCCTTTTGTCTGTTGCCATGGTTGAATCCATTTGGATAATGCTTGATAATGCTGCATGTTTCATTTATGAAATATGGCAACAGAACGTCAAGATCGTTTTCCTTAACGGAAACCTTTTGGAGGATGTTTATCAACATCCTAACGGTTTTGTCTATAGCATATGGCTATAGAGTTTATCTTTCAGTCATTACTTGTTTCTTATTATGCCTTATTGTATGCGTGTTTAAGGTTCTTTGTTTTCATATCTGATTTAAAAAATCAAGCCATATTAGGTTTCCCTTATTCAAGCCAGATTCGGTTCCCTTTCTTCCAAAATTGGTGTGGCCGAAATTGGTTTGTAATTTAATGGATTTTATTTTTAACAAGTATTCCTAAGAAAAGAGTACAACAGTTTTTGAAGAGAGATAATGGTAGGAGAGATGAGTTGGATGGTGATATGGACAATATTAAAATGAAGATTCCATCTTTCCAAGAAAGGAACAATCTGGAGGCTTACTTGGATAGGGAAAAAAATTAAAGTTGATCTTCAAATGCCATAATTATTCAAAAGAAAAGAAAGTGAAATTGGCAGCTATCAAGTTCACAGATTATGTGATGATCTAGTAGGATCAGTGGATAATCTTTCAGTCCTAACATGTTTCTTATCTTGCCTTATTACATGGTGTTTAGGGTTCATTGTTTGCACATCTGATTAAAAAAATAAAGCCAGATTTGATTTCCCTTATTCAAGCCAGATTCGGTTCCCTTACTTCCAAATTCGGTGTGGCCAAAATTGATTAGTTTTTTAGTGGATTTCTTATTTCAGACAAATTCCTAAAAAAGAGTAAAAAAAAAAAAATTCAAATAAGAGAAACTGGTAGGAGAGATGAGTTGGTTGGTGATATTGGAAGTATTAAAATGAATATTCCATCTTTCCAATGAAGAAACAATCCAGAGGCTTACTTGGAGAATAAGATATAGTTGATATTCAATTACCATAATTATTCAGAAGAAAAGAAAGTGAAATAGGCAGCCATCGAGTTCGCGGATTATTTGATGATCTAGTGGGATCATCTGGTTAATCTTTCAGTCCTTATATGATCGAAGACTTGGAAAGAAATCTAAAACTGTGGAATGCTGGAATTTGATTATGACGGGAGAACTGAATCTGATTATGACAGTCTGAACTACTATTCTTAATCTAACTTGAAACTAACATGATCTAAATGATCTATTTGCTAACATGACTTGAAACTAACCCGTATGCTTGAGAACATAATCTATACCTGCGTGATCTTGACTTAAGCTACATAGGCTAATAACTGACTCCTAGAACCTGGCTGGCTAACCTGACCTGAAACTAACATGAAGTGCATAAAATACATCTTAACTTGGCCTGAATACATAACCTGTAACCTAATGACATGCTTCATGAACTGACTATGCATATTCTGACCTGAAACTACATGAGGTAAAATGCTTTATGCTGACCTGAATCCAAAGTATATGTGATATCTTGAAACTATATGATTTGATCTTGAATACCTTGATGCTACATGATTTTAACCTAGATTCCTGAACTGGAAAAGCATGTGTTGACCTTGAAAACTAGACTGAACGTGTTTAACTGAAAACTAAATACCTAAACTGAACATGCATGAGCTAAACCTGAGTGTCTAAGCTGAAAGTGCATGAGTTGACTCTGCATACTAAACTAAACATATATAAGCTAGGCCTAAATACTAAGCTGAACCTCAAATGAATATACATGGACTGAAAATGCTTGAAAGCTAACCTACACGCTACTGAACGACCTGAATGTAACATGACTAACATAAGAACATGTATTGTTTCCTGATGCATATTATTTCTAAGCCACCAAACATGTGGCAAAGCGATCCTAAACTCGTGTTAGCATGGGTTAATCCTAACCCGTGCATACATGAGCTGTAATATATGAACCTGAAACTACATAAACTATCTAACCTAATTGCTAGCAAAACTTGACCCTGACTGTTCCTGATCTGAGACTTATGTTTTGAAGACTAGTTTATAGGGACCAGTCTACTACATAAACTGAACTTACATAGTTTGACCTGCAACCTACATGAGCTGAATATGAACACTAAGCTTGACATGTCTGACTGAATCTACATGGTGTTGGAATTGGTGCTTGGAGTTTCAATCCAAATTATGTATTATACATTGTATTTTATTATTTATTAATATATTTACTATATTTTTATTTCAACCTTATTAATGGTAATATCATTATACATATTAGATTAATATATAAATATGCTAAAAATGACATCGACCTTAGAGTGGTCCGAAATTGGGATAATATTACTATTATAAATTATTCTTAAAGTAAATATTCCTAGTCGTTGGTTTTGAAATACGGTAGAATTCCTATAACTTGGAAGTAGCACATATTGTATATTGGAATTAAAGTTCCGATGATTTAACCTGATGTACCGAGCTTAGGAAGCTCACACAGATATGTGGGTATTCGTTGGAGTGAATACTGAATGACTCACAAGCGATTCCTAGTAATTGGAAGTACACACCACCGTCAATAGGAATCTCCTCAAGTTGAGTAGCATATGTGATCCTTTGACTATATGATAGCATTGATTTTGTGTGTGATCCTCTACACTTTAATGTCATATATGTCAGAGACCTTTCATGGTCTGACTAATAGATATTCGTTGGGTGTGGACTGATGCACTCGTTAATCAAGTGTGTATCAAGATAGGATCCTTCGGCCCGTATGTATACCATAAGGGATTTAGGCATCCATGTGAGTAAGTAAAAAAATCATGGATCGTATATATCATAAATGGTGTTCTGAACAGTTGTAAAAAATCGTGGACATATCTGTAACATCCCGCCTAGGCCAGGATGCTACCGGCAGGAGACAGGAAAATCCATCTCCATAAGCCTATGATTCTGATGAAATTTCGACATAATATATGCATAACATCATGTAACCTGGCTTATAGCCAACATCCATATACAGCATACTCATAAAATCTCGGCCTCAGGCCAGTATCTCAACATCAATATAACCTCATACCATAACTCAATGAACTAAATGTAAATCACTTGGCCTCCGGCCAGAACTCAAATGAAACCACACTATGCTATTACATATGCAATATGAATACAAATAAAATGATCGTGAGGACCCATGACTCAACCCAGGACTCAAAGATTCTCTTGACTGCAATTGGGGCGATCCTCTGTTTAAAGTCTTCATCAAAATCCTGCGAGCTCAGTATGACTGCTACTGACCTGCAAACCTAACAAACTGTTGTGGTGTAAGTCATAAGACTCAGTAAGTAACCATGCTCATAACTTGAGCATCAAACACACACAAAGTCTGAATTCCGTTTCTGTGTTAACCTAAGTTGTCTATATGACCATGCAAATATTTATAAATTCTGAATTAGTTGTATAACTCTTATCCATTTTACAAATATATTACTTTGTTACTGTACCTTTAACTGATCACCACCTGCTAACTTCTGTTTGCTATTACACTATCAAACGTCTATAATAGATATATATAAATATATTCAATTCCTATGTCACCAACATATTAAGTTCCATCATGCTATTGCTGCACTACACTCAATTCTGCTTACTTTCTATACTCGTTACTAATTTGGTTCAGGTATTCATTATAACTTTCTCTCTTTCACTATTTTGAAATATCATCAAATCGGACAACTAAAGTATTATTTCTGTCAAATATTTAACCCACTATCACTATCCATGTATACATGCATATGTTATCATTTCATCATGACCTAGCATTCTTACGATATGCTTTTCCTAAGTGAGCATACCACTTATACCATCATCATTAATACTTATACATTTAAATAATATCATGCTACTATGTACACGAACTTTACAAAATGTTACTTCTATATGAACATACTATACATAAGGTTAACCATATGTGCATACTAATGCAGACATGTCACATGTATTGATGTCAACTATATGCTTTCAAATGATAACTAAAATATATGATTTATATGCATAACTTGTAAACTTTACTCTACTTATCATGCAGTGCTTTTATAAAATGCTTCTTGAAAATCCCTTTTCTGAAATACTGTTTTTAGAAAACGCTTTATAAACACTCTTTCTTGAAAACTCTTCTTGCAGATCTATTTATAAAACTTATGTGTGAAATCATGTTTTGAATCTCTGGTTTCCGCAAACTGTTTCTAGAATCTAGTTTTTGAAAACTGTTTACTAAAAACTGAGTTCTGAAATCTGAATACTGAAAATCTGAAAACTGAAAACTGATGATACTCGATGCCCAGGACAACAGCTCAACTGCGGCATCTATGAAAAATGATGGTACTCGATGCTCAGGACAACAGCTCAACTACGACAACTCTGAGGCTGATAGTGCCCTACGTCTAGGACAACAGCTCAATTGGCAACGTAGAGCTCTACACCCAGGACAACAGCTCAACTGGCAGTGTAGCCACCACTAGGGACCAGGTACATGATCCTAAGCCGCCATTCTGGCCTTACATGTGCACATGTTCTATGTATCTGTCAATTCTAACTGTATCTCAAGTTACATACTGGGGTGAGGTTTTACCTCATGCCCCGAAAACATAAAACCATAATATGGATCTCAAAACTGTATAAACTTTTTTCTAAAAACTCTCTTTTAAAAGTCTCTGTCACTTTTCTTTAAAACCTTTTGAATTTCAAAACCCTTCTTGTTTTATCATGTATGTACATGGATATGATCATGCACTCCTTTAAACTAACGACATATGCATTCTATTCCTTACATGCATCTATCCTTTTTCTATTCTCTCATACATGGTCATTTACCTGATAAGCTGTCATAACCTTATGAATTCATACAACTTGATAAGCATTTACACACATAATATTATAACTTCGTGCTCAAGTTAATTTGTATTAACTTTCGACCATATTATCATATCAACACAATTTTACGTTCAACTTGTGCTCAAACAATCTCATACTATTCAAATATAAAACCAATATCACAAATTCCATAATTATGCATACACACATGCCATCAAAGCTATTCTACTATATCAAACTTCATACAAATGCAAACTCTGAATTCTCAGTTCTTAAGCTAATCTAACCATTCTCAAATATCTACATGTGTTCAGAGATCTCATTTACATATATTCATACGCACACATACTCTATGTTCATTTAAAATTCATCAAAAATACTGGTACACAGAACACATACTTACCATATACAAGTTTACTTATTTCTCCTTGTATATTTACCTGCTTTGTACCTTTATGCTTACTTCCTTATAATTTATCATCATTTAAACTTTAATCTCATTCCCTAGGGTGTAGTATCTACAACCCCCAAACCCAAATATCATTATATTATACTTATAAGTATTTCCTCACATTTCATGCATACACAAATACTTATCATTCTTATACTTTCAATTTTTAGCTTAGTAGTATCTTACTTGCATTTATGTATATATATACACACACTCTGCTATATGGTTATCTCTATACTCATAGCATTTCTTTACTATCTAAATTGGAACAAAACACATAGCACAAGTATTCATCGCATGAGCTACTTACCTGGTTAGGCGAACACTCATAATCCTGATCTGATCTGTCCAAACAAATAAGAAAACATAGTCAGAACCGCTATTTACGGAACTTTTAATTCATCTATAATAAACTTCCGGACTTTTCTGGAATACACGAACCCTCTCCGATCCTACGGTTCAAGTTTCATTGCTCTAATATACCCTTATACACTATTCTAACTAGCTAGATGACTTAGATTCTCATTTTACGCGTTTACAGTAAATCTTGCGGAAAAGTTTCCGCAAACGCTGCGGAAGGTCTCGAACCCTCCGAACTTATCCAGAATGACTCAATTACCCTCGCAATATCATGTTTATATCATAACTATGGTTACGATCATCTACGCCCAAACGCGCGAGAAACTCTATTTTACCGGAAACTCGTTAATTTTACCAGATCAATCTAATCTATTCCGTTTCTGCCCGGATTCTACCACATTTATCGTTTTAACAACTTAAATCAAATCCAATTCATTTCATGTCAATTCGTTACACTACGGAACTACTGGAAACATCTGAATATAAATCGATAAACTTTAAAATAACGAAATTTTAACGGAGAGTCATACCGAAATTCTGAGGCCATATACGGACTCCCAACGGCCATATGAACGTGCTGGTGTCGACAGAATTCCGATCGGATCTACTGTTCGTGTGTTTCCTCCTAATTTCACGTGCAACCGGCCGCTGTTCGGTGAAATCGACTCTGCACACTCGTAGTACTCGTCGAGGGCTTCGATTTGGTAGGTGGCTCAAGTCGTGAAACGAATCGACGAACCCAGATCGACAAACCCATTGCTGCGACCTATTCTCCTTCTCTGCGCCGCCGTTAACTACCGTCTGCACTATCGCCGGCCACCACGAGATTCACCATGGCCGGACGATCACAATGGCGCCGTCGCGCGCCGTCGTCGGCCACCAGAGGACCACCCACGAAGCCAATCTTTCTCTCTCATGCGCGGCCTTTACCCTTTTCTTCTCTATTTTTGCGTTTTTGTATCTTTTTTTTTAATTTCATTAAATGAGAAATAATAATAATAACAAAATATCTTATTGCATAATTTACCAAAATGCCCCCACCTATAAGGGTATTTTCAGAAATCATCAATTTTGAAGTCATTCTGGCACGATTCTCGAAAAGTGTTCAACATGAAAGTTGTTCGTCTTGGAAAAAAGAGTCTGATGGTTTAAGAACCAACTCGATCGGAGTTCGTTTGCTAATTCCATGACTAAAATAGTAAACTATACGCGTATAATAAATGTCGCGTAACTAATTCCTTGAGACGATACGTCTTCTGATGTGACAACTCTTCACTTTATGTTATTCTAATCCATATATCATTGCTTGAACTCTCTTCCTTTATTATCATCCTGATCCGAGACTATAATGTCAGTCCGGGAATCTTCTAGAACAGTTCCAAAAATTTGGGATGTTACAATATCGACATAAGATGTGTGCCTCAGAAACTTGATGGTGTAATCTATGCTTCCTAAACACAACTCGAATAGCCTACGAAGGAGGAATTATTAAACATATGTGATGACCTCGACAGTTCAGAAATATTATTTGTGCTCTTCACGAATTCGAAGATGACCGAATTGCGTACATATAAGCTAGGCTTATATGACTAACGTGTCTGGACTCAAAGAGTCTCACAATATGAATGTACTTGTTGAGAACTTGGGTAGCCGATAATATTTTATAATAAATAATATTTGATATTATAATATCAACTAAAATAATTAAGTGTTATTGGATGACATTAATTATTTACTTTGACTCAATTAGGTTAATTGGATTAATCCAAAATTACACAAGTGCTTTATTGTAATTTCATAAATATCTCTACCATTGTAGAATATTTTGGTAATTACAAATATGTAATAATAGGTGTATTTATCTTGATTTAATTGGATTAAACTAAAGTGGTAGATATTTAACTAATCCATTAATTAAACTTTGTCTTGATTTAATTTGATTAAATGAAAGTGGTAGACAAATGTGATTAGTCATACCTAATTTTATATATTTGGACAAATTGGATTAAGCCCATATAAAAGTTGATTAAGACTTTTATTAATTAAAAATTGTATAAGTTTTACTATAAAAGGCAAGTTTGAGTAAGTTTTTAATTAAGCTTGAGCTTAAGAAAGTTAAGCTCGTGAAATCTAAAACAAGTAAGATTTAGAAATATTAGCCTAAGTAAAAGAAGTGTTTGGAGAAGTTTTCTAAGTTTTCTATAACATTTCATCAAGGAGAAATCAAGATGAGATCTTGGAATCAAGATTGGATCTTGGAATCAAGATTGGATCTTGGAGTCAAGCTTGCTAACTTTGGAAATTCTCTACAACACTTCAACAAGCAGAAGAAGATTGGATCTTGGAATCAAGCTTACTATGTGAGTTTGATCTTTTTTAAAGTTATGTTTTCATTAGTGAGTTGTTTTCATTAATGAAACATATAGTGATGTATTATGTATTGGATACATAATAACATAACTTGATATTGAAATTAGGCCAATGAATTGTGTATGGATGCTTTGGAAGCATAAATACAATATGATTGTGATTGGGTTAAAAAGATTATGTTGGACATAAACATAATATTAGAGTTTGGAACTTTAGATAATAGCTTGGATCTATGGCTACTATTCTAAAATCATTTGACCACCTTTAAGCAACCTAGAATTGTTTGTGAGTCACTTCATTGTGGGATTCTAATTTGGTTTGTGTTTTAGATTCAAAATGTATGCATGTGCGTATTTAAAATAAATTTATGTTTTTGTATAAAATATTTGATATTTTGAAAAATATGATTTTATTTTTATTTTCTTCTGTTTTTGAGTTTCTGGACTCCGATTCAGTCTGAATTTTTCCTATGCACTCATAATGGAATATAGTATTCCATTAAATTATTTCAAAATATGCTCATATTTGATATCCATGGGTTAGACTCACTTCCGCTGCACGGGGCACTGATCCGACCCTATTGGTTCCACAATTGCCCCAACACATGGCTTATACTGAATCTTTCTAAGATGAGTGCTGCTAACTAAACATGACCTGATCCTATATGAAATACACTGAAACTACCTAAACTGAAAATGCATGAACTACACCTGACTACCTAGACTGAAAATGCATGAGTTATACCTGACTACTTGAATTGAGAATGCATGAGCTGAATCTGAACTTACATAACCAGATAATGCTACTATATGAGTGAGATATGATTATCTAAAAACATAATATGCATAACTAAAATTGTAATATCTCGAGATGTGGTTGCATTATTTGTAAAAGTATAGCTAAATATGTAAGTGTGAAAATGATAACTGAAAATTTGTGTTACATGCACATGAGCTGAAAATATTTAACATAGGCATAAAAAGAGCAATCGTAATATGAGTTTTGAAATTCATAAACATGTTTGAAAATTGAATCTGATAAAATAATATAGATGAGCTGTAAATAAACTCTAGCGTAGTAGACTAGAGGAGCTGAAACACTATTTAGCAAGACCTGACATCGCGTAAGCAAAATGAACTAAATTGAAACTATACTACTGGGCCTATGGGGGTGATTAGTGCCTCATAGACTATCTGAATGAACCTGGGATGTTAAAGCTCAGAGGGCGTCACTAAACTGGTGGTTGAAAAACATATACATGTATTTATAAAACCATTTTCTATCTTAATCTTAGTTTTATAAAATTATTTATGAAATCATATGCTTTAAACTTGAAAAGTAGAAACATGTTCTGAAAACAAGTATGCATGAATCATGACAGACTTGACAGAGGCATAACTAACTTGGAACTATAAACTATGTCATTTATGATATTAGCTTTAAATATGTGAAACATGAAAAACTAGACTGAACCTACATTCTAAGTACTTGGCTAAAATGTTGAATATATCATCTATAAAATTATGCATGAACTATATCCTGAATGACGTAAACTGGAACATATTAAATCATAAATCCTAAGCACATATTACATGGCATATTAGAAAGGTAAACTGGAATATAAAACTATAACATTATTTTGAATCATGAGTATAGTTCATTAACTAACATCCATAGATTGAGGATTTGATCTAAGTTTCTAGAATTGAGAGTTAATAAAAATTTGGATTTAACATGGAGCGAAATAAAGAACATAAACTTGAGAGTTTAAGTCAATGCATGAATAAAGATTATAAACTGAATAAGAAAGCTAATGAAATAAAAGTTGGAATAAAAGAAATGAAAGAGAATCGTCTGTTGTCAGCGTGCCTGCATGTTGATGGAAAGATTCTTGCGAAGTGTCTTACAAATGACTTGTATGGAAATGAGCTTGAAATTCACCAATTTCCCTATTGATTTTGGCATGAGAGGTGAAGAAATTTGAGTGATTTAGGAAGCTTATAATCATTTTTTAGAGGAAAAAAAGACGATGAATAGTGTTGAGTATTTATAGAAATGGCTGATTTTTATGTTAAAATTAGTAGTTAAAATTATGCCACATGTTCAAATTCTAAACCATCCACATGAGGTACTGTTCATTCGAGAATGATAAGTATTGTTGACTTGGTTCTGGTCTAAGTTTGGAAAACTATTCAACATAAAAGTTATAGGTATCAGTCTAGGATTTTCAACTGTATAAAGATCATAAAAATCAGACTTCGTATGAAAACTTTATGAGAAAGGTGTATGTGAGACAGTTAACTTGCAAAGAAAATATTGAAGCTGAAAATTTATCTCAAGTCTCCGGTTGGGTTTTGTAAGGTTTCTAACCTTCTAACACATGATATATGAATAAACACATGTCATGCATGATGAATTACTGCATTGGACATGTCATGACTGACCGAGGTGTTACAAGTAGAGAGCAAACCCAAGAGAGAAAATACCGAGAGTGAGAGAGATAGAAAGAGGAGAGTGAAAATGAGTTTCTATTTGGGTGAATGAGAAATTAATATAGCTATTAAGACTGGAAAACATATAATGTTATTAGTCTTTAAAGACACTAATTTTCTTTAAAAACTAACACTGATGATGCTTCACTTCTTATTTATATTTCTACTATTGCGTAGGAATTTGATGATGTACTCATAGAGGACATCCCTAGTGGACTTCTACCTATTAGAGGGATTGAACCTCAAATCAATTTCTTACCTACTGCTGTAATTCCTAACAGACCAGCTTACAGAAGCAATCTTGATGAGATAAAAGAAATTCAGAGCCAATTGGAAGAATTAATGGAGAAGGGATATGTATAAGAAAGTATGAGTCCTTATGCACTATTAGTCCTATTAGTACCAAAGAAGGATGAGTTGTGGCGTATGTGTATGGATTGTAGAGTCGTCAATAATATAGTGATAAAAGTATTGCCACCTCATTCCTAAGTTAGATGATATGCTAAACGATTTTCATGGTTCCAAGTTGTTTTCTAAGATAGATCTTAAGAGTGGGTAGCATCAAATTTGTATGAGAGAGGGTGATGAGTGAAAGATCGCATTTAAAATCAAATATGGCTTATATGAGTGGTTAGTGATACTTTTGTTTAACAAATTCCCTAGCACCTTTTTTTAAATTAATAAATCATATTTTATGTGTGTTTATATAGAAGCTTGTAATGGTATATTTTGATGACATTCTAGTGTACAGTAAGTTTTTTGACGAGCATTAGGCATGTTCTTGAAATTTTGAGAAAAGAAAAACTATATAATTATTTTTAGAAAAGCACATTCTGCACGGATAAAATTTTTTTTCTTGGTTTGTTGTGTCTGAAAATAATATTGAAGTGGATAAGAGAAAGGTTAAGGCTATTCAAGATTGGCCCACACCTAAGACAGCAAGTGAGGTTAAAAGCTTCCATGTTTTGGACAACTTCTATCAAAAAATTTTGTGAGATTTCAGTAGCATTCAGCACCACTAATAGAGGTTGTGAAGAAAATAATGGGTTTTCAGTGGGGTGAAAAGAAAAAACACACTTTTAGACTTTAAAGGGAATATTGTGTCGTGCAACAGGTTGGCATTGCAAAATTTTGATGTGACATTTGAGATTGAGTGCGACACTTTAGGCATAGGCATTGGATCAGTGTTGATGCAAGAGAATAGGCATATTGCTTATTTCAGTGAGAAATTGAGTGGGGCAGCATTATAATGCCTTATCTATGATAAAGAGTTATATGTGATTATGAGAGCATTGGAGATTTGGTAGCATTACTTATGGCCTAAGTATTTTGTTATATAGAGACCATGAATCTTTCAAACACCTTAAGAGGCAAGGGAAGCCGAACAAGCGCCACGCGAGGTGGGTGGAGTTCATAGAGATATTTCCATATGTGATCCACTATAAGCAAAGTAAGAAAAATATAGTTACAGATGTATTGTCAAGTATGTATGTTTTACTTACCTCATTGAGTACAAGAATGCTTGGGTTTAAATTAATTAATGAGCTTTATGCATGTGATACTGATTTTGCTGACATTGATGATGCATGTGAAAAGTCTACATTTAATAAGTTCTTCTAGCATGATGGATTTTTGTTTAGAGAATATAAGTTATGCATCCATGCTTGTAGTATACGTGAGTTGCTAGTCAGAGAACCATATGAATGAGGATTCATTGGACATTTTAGGATTAGTAAGACCCTGGAGACTTTGCATGAATATTTCTTGGCTTAAGATGAGATGTGATGTGATATGGAAGTCTCTGTAATTAGAAGTTGAATTGAAGAAGGCTAAGTCTAGGGTTATGCCTCATGGATTATACACACCTTTTCCTATACCTAGTCCACCAAAGGTTGGTATATCGATGGACTTTATTTTGAGTTTACCTATGACCAAGTAGGGTAGATATTCATTTTTACAGTGGTTCATAGGTTTAGTAATGTGGTACACTTTATTGCATCCCATAAGACTGACGACACCACTATCATTATTGATTTATTTTTAAAGAGATAATACAGCTCCATGGGATTCCTATGAGTATAGTGTCTGACAGAGATGTCAAATTCCTTAGTTATTTTTGGAAATTTGTGGGGTAAATTAGGAACAAAACTTTTATATTTTACTACATGTCACCCCCAAAGTGATGAACAGACATAGGTGGTTAATATGACTTTGACTCATTTATTACATACTATTTAAACCAAGAATTCGAAGACTTGGGAGGAGTGTTTGCCTTTTATTGAGTTTGCTTACAATCAGTGCATTCATCCTTCTTTATTTTATTCACCATTTAAGATAGTTTATGGGTTTCAGCCACTAACCTCATTGGATTTGTTATCTTTATCTATTGATGAGCGAGGTGGTTTAAATGGTAAACAAAAAGCTGAGTTAGCAAAGCAGAATCATGAGAAAGCACACAAGCATGTACAAATGAAGAATGAGCAATATGCTTCTCATGCTAATAAAAAGAGGAAACGTGTAGTGTTTGAGTCTGGTGATTGAGTTTGGCTACACATGCGCAAGGACAGATTCCCAGCACAGAGGAGATCCAAGTTACAACCTAGAGGAGATGGTCATTTTCAAGTTTTGAAAAGGATTAATAACAATGCATACAAGTTGGATCTTCCATGTGAGTATAATAAGTATGCTATATTATTTCAACATTTCTGACTTATCTTTTTTGATGTAGGTGCTGATTCGAGGATGATTTCATTCGAGGAATGAGAGAATGATGTGGTCCCGATAGCAGGACAAAAATGATTTAAGGAGAGAAGAGACATGGCTAAGAGGAGTGATCCATTACATGTTCCAATTGGGCCTATTACAAGACAGAGAGCAAGGAAGATTAAGGAGGCAATGGTAGGCCTAGCCCAACATATGATGGCCAAATGTGATAAACAGACTAGAGGAACAGTTGCATCGTATTGGCTTTACAGATGAGCCTAGAAGACTAAGACCAGTTGTGAGGAAGCAATTTCAAGCCTATTGAAGAACAAGCCTATGTGGAACAATTGGAATATATTTCTAGGTTTTGTTTTACTTTTATTATTATTATTATTATTGGACTAAAGGTGTGGTCTAAGTTTTGATGAGCCCACACGCAAACTATGGTTATTATTAGTGGTTAGTTTATTTACATGTTTTGGCGGTTTCCTAAACGTCACTACATATCTCTTTATGGGATTGGGTAATTAGGTTATATTAGGCCCACTTGTTATAGGAAAACAAGTGGAGGGTCGTAATATTAGGGCTGGCTGTGAATAGGCCTTGGGTAGCTCAGTGATATTTTAGTCTTTAAATCTTATTAAGGTTTCATGTGTAACTATTTAAACACATTATTTTTTATTAATGAGACCGAATGTTTAACTTAATTTCATGAGCAAATCCGTGGTTATAGTGAGTAGGGTGATTCTTCTTCAGTGATTGAAAAAATCAACTTCTCAAATAAGTAGCAACCTTCGTGGAGTTCTTATTAGAAAAGACTGTCAAGATTTTAAAAGGGTTTGTAAGGGCATGTTTATTGAGTGTTAGCGTGGATCTTAGAAGAATTTTATTTTTTTAAAATCAAGATTCGTGGTTCTTGGGTCATTGTTCACTCACGAGAGGTTTCCATGGTTTCACATTCAAGGGAGTTTCTGTCACAAATGGGATTATGGAATAGGAATGGAGAATGATTTCCATTTTATATTGTTTATTTCAATTATTTTTATTTTAGAATAAGAGTAGAAATGATAGGTCCCACTCAAAATTAGGTTTGAGGAATAAGATTCATTCCTCACTACCCTATAGAAATAAGATTTATATTTCCAACATTGAAGGGATAATATTTTTTTACCAATAAAATAATAATTAATATAATTAATTATAATATTTATATTAATATTTAATAATAAATAAGTAGTAAATTAATCATTAATAATAAATCAATAATTTTTTATTAATTAATTAATATTATCTAATAATATATAGTAATTTAATAATAATTTACAAAATTAATAAGTGATAAATTAAGATATAGTTTTAACTAAAAGTATTTGTGTAACTTATTAACAATTAAATTCGATTTGTAAACAAATAAACATATTTAAGGTCAATACTACTTGATTCTTATTATGATTTCTATACTAAATAAATAACTTACTCTTTTTTCGATTTATCATTTACCATTCCTGTTTTGATCTCATTCTGATACAAACTCATTCCAACTATAAATACATAAATACATTATAGATCAATTACAACTTCTTTTTCATTTGTGTAATATTTAAAATGAAAATTAGTTCTTAAAAATATTAAAGGGCAATTGAGCAAATACTGAAAGTAAACATGCATTCGGTTGTGGTTTCAAACCCTAACCAAATCACAACCAAACCTTTGACCAACCAGACTGCAAACTGCAACCGAACTGGACCCATCTGGTTCGATTAAAATTGGACAAAAATTTAACCGCCAAAACCGACGGTTGTTGAATCGATTCGAACCACAATAGTTACGGTCCCGGTTCGACAGTAACAGTTACGGTTCGAGCCATTTATTATTCATGGTTTATTCAAAAAAGAACTATTATGTTTTGGTTTTTTGATGATGCACACACTGCATATAATATTTATGTGATTAGTAATACTTTATTGCAATATGGATTAATGCAAAAAAAGTTTAACTATTGGATTTGATAATGAATTGGCTAATTCTGCATCAATTAATGAACTTAAGGCTATTTGCCAACCAAATTTGGAAGGTAAATTTTTTCATGTTCGATGTGCATGCCATATTTTGAATTTATGTGTAAAATATGGTTTGAAATCTTTAAACTCTCATATTGCACCCATTAAAAAATTAATTAATTTAATTGGGTCGTATTCCAAAATTAGAAGAGAATGGTGTACTTTTTATAAGTAAAATGGTGTTAGGCCGAAAAAATTCGGTCATGATATTCCAACTCGTTGGAATTCTACTTATTTTTTACTAAATGAAAGTTTTGAATATAAAGATTTATTATGTTCATTTGTTACTCATTATCAGTATAATATAGTTTTATATCCCAGTCATTGGGAAGTTTATTCAAAAATTTTAGAGATTTTAAAAGTTTTTTAAAGATATTACGAATATTTTAAGTGGTATTTATTATCCAACTTCAAATAATTTCTCCTTACAAGCCTTGACATTGTTGGGGTAATAGTCGAACCTAATAATTATTAGCAATTAATTTGATGATTTTTTAGATGATCCTAACAACTAATTTGATGATCCTAACAATGTCATTGATGATTCTTCAAATGTAATTAAAAATATATTGTATCAATGAGGACAAAATGACTTAATTATTACATAAACATACTATTATTTTATCTTATTGCTTTTGTTTTGGATCCAAGGTTTAAAATTGAAGATTTGAAAAATATTTTACAAAATTATTATGCTTTAGGGGTGTTCATAGGGTCGGGTCGACCCGCGACCCGACCCGACCCGCAGTGACCCGACCCGACCCGGTCGGGTTTCTACATTCCAAAATTTAATTTCGGGTCAGTTTTGACCCGACCCGATATTTCGGGTCGGGTCACGGGTTTTGTTCAGAAAACTCGGGTCTGACCCGACCCGACCCGATGTGATGATATTAAAATTATAATATATATATTTTTACTGGTATTATAATGTAGATGAATGGGCGTAGCTCAAATGGCAAAGTTGTTTCTTAAGTTTAAGAAGGTTGCAAGTTCGAGTCATATGCTTTGTAGTTTTGGAAAATAAATTTTTTTACAAAAAATCAAAGGGTGTTGTGATTCGAACTTGCAACTTCCTAGAGAATCACCAAAGACTTTATCCATTCTGCTATAGGCTACATTAGAAATTATGTATCAATAAAAAATATATATTATATTTACTGCATATTATGTTGACCCGACCCGACCCGATGTAATTTTGATCCGACCCGCGATGACCCGACCTGCGTGGGTCACCTTCTCAATTTTCGGGTTTCGGGTCAGACGACCCGAATGACCCGACCCGTTCGGGTAAAAAAAAATTACGAAAAACCCGACCCGACCCGATCCGTGAACACCACTATTATGCTTTATTATGTGAAAGAACTGTGACTATTTCTTCAGTTATTAATAATATTAGGAGAACTTTACTTGATTTATATAATGATTATGTTAGTAGATATAATATTAAAATAGTTGATACTACACAATCCATGAATACACCAACTGAACAATCTTAGCTTTCCTACTAGTAGAAGTTGGTTAATGTAGCGAAGTAAAAAACCAAGTCTGCCAATACCACCATTATTAATTCAGAAATTAATGCATATCTAATGATAAATTTCAAGTATCCTCAAAGTGCTTTGGTAAGTGAGTAATTTTTTATCCATGATTGGTGGAAAAAATATCAAAGATTGTTTCTAGTCCTAATTGTGATTGCAAGGGAGGTATTAGCGACGCTGGTCTCAACTGTATCTGTAGAGCATGTATTGAGTATGGTCGGTAATATTCTTGATGACAGAAGATTAAGGTTGAAACCGGAGGCGTTAGAAGCTCAAACATGTCTTGACGATTTGTGTGTAGGGCGGAACATCGTGAACAGAAAATCAGTCGGAAACTTTTAAAGATTTGTGTGATAATACGAACACAACTGGAACCGAAGGTTCAAGAACCGGACAACCTTCCCCAAATGACGGTGAATAAAAATTAATGTGGTAAATTATTATAAAAAAATATATAACATAACTACGTGAGCTTTAATTCATATATGCCCCCGAACAGGATACGTAAGTAGCATATGTAAGTGCAAGCAACTTTTTTTTTTCGAAATAATAAATAAATTATCAATACCTACTTTTAGTCTTACTCTTTAATAAATCTTAATTTTTTTTTATAAATTTTATAATAATTTAAATTAATTTATTTATTCTTTAGTAAATTTTTAATTTTTTTATTATTTTTATAATAAATTAATATATTTAAAAAATAAAAAATTGGTTTCAAATATTAAATCGAATCTCACGGTTCGATCGATTTTAAGGTTCGATTGTAGTTCGGTAAACCTTAAACCGAACTGAACCGTGCGGTTCGGCCGACTAAGGTCCGGTTGCGGTTCGATTTTGGCCAAAACCGCAACCAAATCGTAGTCCGAACTACTGGTCTAAGGTTCGGTTGCGGTTCGGCCAAAACCAAAACAGCAACCAAATCATAGACCGAACCGTTGATTTACAGTTCGATTGTGGTTCAGCCAAAGTTGAACCATCAACCGTATGATTTGGTTACGGTTTCGTGGGGTACCCCCCACCCCAAAAAAAAAAATATAGGGGTAATTTAGTCATTCAGGAATTTCCTTGCTAATGAGCAATGTTAACCTACCCTCCACCAAAAGGTTCTACCCCAACATCAACGTCTCTTTTAATTTTTCAATGATAATCCACAATTTTTCCTAATTTTAGAACGTTCCAAATATATATTGACCTTAAGTACTTTCAGAAAATTATAAATTGACCCCCTAATCTCTAAGTTGTTTTCAATTGGATCCCGGGCTACAGTTTCATCACATCTTCCTCATAAGTCATAAGAGAGAGAGAGAGAGAGCGCTATCTCTATCCATAGCCACCTACAATTCCGCTGCGTCCTCGCTTGAATTCTCCCTAAATAATCGGGCCTTTTTCAATTCTTTTAACCTCTTGTTTCTGGGTTTTTCCTCATTTATTCTATTTTAAATATTTTTTTTCTTTCTTTTCTGGGTTTGTGTTGTTTGGCAATCATTATATCCTTAAACAATCTTCTTGGAAAAGAAAAGATTTTAATTTATTTACATTGTTTTTATTTTTATTTTTATTTTTATTTTTAGATCTTTATAGTGAAAAATCCAACTTTTTGATTGCACTGTCGTGACCCTTAAATGTACTTGTGTTTATAACACCTCTGCATACAAAATTTGAAATACCCATTTGAAGTCTCTCTCTTTTTTCATTTAAGGGATGCAAGAATTGACCATTTCATGGTTTCAAGATTGTAAAGTTTCCGAAATTTGGCAATACACTTTTGATCTTGGTAAATAAGAACAAATCTTTCTCTCTTGATCCGTCAAAAAAAGAGAAAAAAATGTATGGAACTCAAAGCAAAAGGGATTTGGCCTTAGAATTCCAAGCACAAATTCCATGCTTGAGACCAAGCATTCATGCAAGAAGAGCAAACATCATAGTCAAATTTCAAGACCTTTATGGGTTCACTGTTGAAGGCAATGTTGATGATGTAATGTTCTAAATGAGGTGAGAGAGAAAGTGAGAGAACAAGGGCGTGTTTGGTGGGCTTTAGAGGCTAGCAAAGGTGCAAATTGGTATTTGCAGCCTAATATTGCTTCAATATCTGAAGGGATTGCCCTTAAATCATCACTTAAGTTGTCAACTTTGGCTAATGCTATGACGTTGAAGAAGCTTATAAGGAAGGGTATCCCTCCTGTGCTTAGACCTAAGGTTTGGTTTTCGCTTTCGGGTGCGGCTAAGAAGAAGTCCACTGTGCCTGATAGTTACTACAATGATTTGACAAAGGCTGTTGAAGGCAAGGTCACACCTGCAACCAAGCAGATTGATCATGTGAGTTCATTCGAATGATTTCCTTTGTTCTGGGATAAGCCTTTTTTTTTTTTCGGAAGATATGTAGTTTGCATTAATAATTTGATATCATATATGATTTTTCACTTTCATTTGTGTGTGATTTTTTGATTTTGTTTGGATATGATTGGTATTTTTGCTCTGTTGTCACAGATCCAAAGATGCATTAATTAGCATTATTTGCTATTGTAATTTTGAAGGATATGTTTTGTGGGATCAATAATATGCAATGATGATTCAGGAATTTGTCGCTTTAGTTAGTTACAAAATCTATCATCTGGGGTTTTGAGGACATTGAATCACATCGCAACATTGAATTATTGATACAGAAATGTGATGGTCATGTTTCGAATTAGAGACTTCACGATTAAAGCACAAATGCTTTTTTAGGAAGGGAACATTTAAGTAGCCTTTCACCCTGATCTCCTCTCTTCTATTTCAAGTATGACTGTCATTATCTTTGCATATTCTTATCTTATTAAATAAATTGGACTTCAGCCTCTAAACAACCTCCGTAAGATGTATCTTAGCATGGTGCTGCTTAGTTTTGATCTAAACTCATTGAGTTTGGAAAGGAGGAACTTTTAAGATCCTTAGGAGTGTCATATATAGATTATTTATCAAATTTGTTTTTGGTCATGATTCTTAATTATCTTACAGTTATCATCTGGCATTTTTGTGTATGAGGCTATGACCATCACGATTCGGAAAGTGTTGTTATGGAGTAAATTTTTGAGGGGAGGTTGGGAGATTTAGTCTGTGCTTTATGTTGTCTCTTTGTATTTTCTTTCAAAGTAGGTGCTTTATGCAACTAAGAAACATTCTAAAGCTTGCTTTCCAAGAGATATTGCTTCTAGACCTTCGTTGTACATCATAATTGTACCTCACTTTTGCTTTTCTTCTCTCTACATGACTGCAGGACCTCCCACGGACCTTCCCAGGTCATCCTTGGCTGGATACTCCTGAGGGTCATGCCACTCTCAGACGTGTTCTTGTAGGGTATTCTTTCCGTGATTCTGATGTGGGGTACTGTCAGGTGTGTTCATTTTCCGTTTTCCTTCACTTCAATGGAAATGTGTTGGCTTTAGGTGAAGTAACATGTGTCTCAAGTTTAGTGCGCTAGTGCACCACATAATCTAATTAAAATACTCATTTTCTGTTGCCTTTCACTTCAATGGAAAGGAGGAACTTTTAAGCTCTTACGATGAATATCACCAGCTTTTGGAAGTTCTTTCTTGCATTATCTATCTCTCAGCCTCAAGTTCTTGCACCACATAATCTTATTAAAATACTCATTCATGTTTTGTGCCTATTGGTTTGCGGTTTGAGTCGAGAAAAAGTTCCCTGCCTTTAAAATTTACATTTAGGCACAGACACAGTGGCATCATAAGTACTCTTCCACAATTCTTTTAAATGGTTATGATCTTTCTTTAAAAGTTTAACTTGCCTCAATTTGCAGGGATTCCAACTTGTCAATTGAATTATATTGTGTCCACTGACATCTTACTCCCTCGATTTGTGTACCTGATATCATTGCTTCTTAAGAATACGAATAACACGTTAGATGGATTCACTGTGATCTTGTGTTTTGCATTATACTAAGTTTTTCTTGCACAGTTGCACCCCTTTGATAATTATTGTTTTGGTCGTAGTTTTCAAACTGAATTCATTATGAATTACATGGCCCTTATGCCAAGTGGAATTTACTAGGAAACTTTCTCATGAAAAGTTGCATCTTTTGGTCGGGTTTCCAACAACCACATTTTCTTTTTTTCTAACCATTTTCTAAAGCATGAGTGACTTTCTCATGACCATTTTATGAAGCATAAGTGATTTTTATAAAACATTTTGAATTATTTTTGGCACAGGGCATGAATTATGTTGCAGCATTGTTGTTGCTTGTGATGAAAACTGAGGAAGATGCTTTTTGGATGCTTGCTGTCCTTCTGGAGAATGTCTTAGTTAATGACTGCTACACAAATAATTTATCAGGATGTCACGTTGAGCAAAGGGTTTTCAAAGATTTGCTTGTTAAACAGTGCCCTAGGTATGATGCACCCTTTCGTGAATTTGTTTATATTCATTATGTTCATTGTTGGTATCAATTAAAAATCAGAAAAAGAAAATGCAGGATTGCCACTCATTTGGAAGCATTGGATTTTGATGTATCCCTTGTTGCCACTGAGTGGTTCTTATGTCTCTTCTCTAAAAGCTTGCCTTCAGAGGTGAGACAAATTCTTATTACATATCTTAAGTCTTTGTCTCAATTTCTCTTGTATCAAACACACTGAATTAGCTTGAGGTTGTTCTCTGACTGAGAAATCTGCTCTCTTTATGCACTAATTATCAGACAACTCTGCGGGTGTGGGATGTCCTTTTCTATGAGGGGGCAAAGGTTCTATTTCATGTAGCGTTGGCTATCTTTAAGGTGCCACTTCTTCTGCCTTTGGACTCTTCACAATGCTTAATTAAGTTTATAAGTTATAGAATGCCAGTTATTATTTAAAAAAAAAAAAAAAAAACGTTATGTCGGCCAGTAATGTATTAATTTGGGAGCTAATTATTGCAGATGAAAGAAGATGAGTTGCTCCTGACCCATCATGTTGGTGATGTAATTAACATTTTACAGAGAACCACTCATCACCTATTTGATCCTGACGAATTATTGACAGTAAGTGAATCATCCATGGAAAATTAGAGAAAATCAAAGGCTTGCCCAAACAAAATAAAAGAGAATAATGTATCAAGTTCAAAGCCATGAAGATTAAAACAATATTTCATGTGCTGGCTGCCACACACTGCATTGGCATGTTGACTAATATAGTGTTTGGTGGAGCGGTGAGGAGCGTTTACGCTAGCATTAATGCTCCTCACCAAACTCATGATTCAACGCTCAAAAAGCTAACTTATACTCTATCGTCATGATTTTATAAATTTGTCCTCCTGATACACAAGTTTGTTTGTATATTAATTTTTTTTATATGCCCTTATTTGTAATTTGACAACTTATACTCTAGCTTATACTCTATCTAACTAAACACCCTAAAGAGCTTATAAGTGAGCTTATACTCTAGCATTTGTTTCATACCTTATAAGTTAATTTATACTCTCAGTATAATACTCTTTCTACCAAACGCACCTTAAATCATTTTCCTTTCCTTGTTTAGTCTGTTGTATTGTTTTAGGAGTCACCACATAGTTTTGTATGAATCGCTGTTATTAATCAAAATTGACAGGTTGCATTCGATAAGATTGGCTCTATGACGACCAACACTATATCGAAGCAAAGGAAGAAGCAAGAACCAGCAGTCATGGCAGAAATTGATCAGAGATTGAGAAGACTAAACTCTCTCAAAATGGACGACAAATAGCATCTCTGGCTACCTGTAACCTTAATGTATCAGACATCCAAGTAGGGGTATGTTGCCCCTCTGGTGAGCAGCAATATTAATTGGACTTCTTCATTTATTGTTTCTTTAAAATTTCTACCTCTGTGCAAAATTGTGAAGACACGCTGTGAATTTTGGGATTCGATAGGTGGTAAATGTAAATTATGAACTGATACAATCTATATACAGTTAAAATGCCTCTCTACATTGTTGGTGAAAGGCATCTTTAACATTTGGCAGTTGCACAATTTGCTTTGCTTCTCAGCATTTGAAAAACTAGATTTGAACCAAGGTTTGGCAAGGGCAATAAAATTATAAAGAGCATTTGCTTTTGTACTCTGCTTATGATATAATAAGTTGTTTTTGGATAGACACGAGACCCTTTTAAGTACTTTTGAGACAATCTAGAAAATTTAACTTCCTTAATGAACAAAAAAGTCGATTCATTAGGAGAAAGAGGGTCAAAAATCAGAGAAAGAGTTTTTTTTTTTTTTTTTTGATTGGAAACTATTATCGAGAGATTTTGAAAAACAATAAGCACTACCAAATGGACATTGAGTCAAAATAAAAAAGTATAACAAAGGAATCTGGCAACATCATCATCGCCATCTACCTTGCCAGAGAGCAAAAAATGCATGCTTATGACTGTAAACAAATATACATTCTTATCATGTCTCCACTTGGGACATACCAACGGAGCCTATCAACAATCAGCCCTTTTTTTTTTTTTTGGATAACCGGGATGTCCGGATCAGTTTACCCATACCTCAACTAATCTCCGAGACCTAAACAACAGGTATGTCCAGATTTAAACTACAGTATAAGCATATGTTGACAATACGCACACCTCGATTAATCTCTGAGACCTAAACAGCAGGTATGTCCAGATTTGAACTACAGTATAAGCATATGTTGACAATGATTTTCGTAAAGGACCAAGGCCCAGCCCTTAGAGAAATATGCTCTAGCTCTTGGCCTAATTGATTCAAATCTTATCAGGGTTGGTCGGCATAGTTCAATCATAATCTTATAACACATTGTTAAAGGAAAACTACATCACTAAAGAAGAGAATCATAATCCTACCTACCTAGATTATATATATTATTATAATAGTATTTTGAATATTATTAATTATTAATTATTATTATTATTGTTATTATTATTATTTAGAGTATTTGTAATACATTTAGCATCGCCAACTCAATGGACGACGCTAAAGTATGAACATATAGTGTTGCTAACTAAATTCGAAGTTGATTTTTTTATGAATCTTTATATTTAGCGTCGACATTTAGTAGTCGAAGCTAAAACCCTTAATTTTTTACGTCGAAAGTATGTTGGCAACACTAAATATTGTAAATTTAGCGTCATCTTTCCTATCGGCACTAAACTATATATTTAGCGACGATTTACTTGACGTCGTTGAATCTTAGGACGCTAAAAATTATTTTTCTTATAGTGTATGTTACAAATCCAATTAAAATAAGACAACTTACATCTATAAACGAGTAGCCTAGGTGTCATATCCGTATCTTAAATCTCATTCATAACCATGCTTGCCCTCATACCCAAAAGAGCACTCATTCATTGTTATTCTTTTGAAATAATGGAAATTTCTCTTCCCCTCTCTCGTGGGTGTTGGCCAAATACAACACTACATAAATTCTCGTGTTCGTTTTTTTTTTGTTTCGTCTTCTTTAGTTGTTTTCTACAACTTGCCCATCAAAAATAAATCCATGTGTTTGATGACTGGTTTTTCGAAAAATGCTCAATTATTTTTCTGAAGGAAAAATCTTGTGTCAACAGATAACACCATATGAAATCGTCAAAGAGATGGGTAGAGAAAGAAAAGCTGTGAACATGAATAGCAAAACGCCTCATAGGCGGATCTACATAGGCCCAACAGGAGCTAGAATTTTTGTTATTAAAACTTATGTTGGGTTTATATTTGTTAAAGTTTGAAATATTCCTTAAATAAATCATTTTTTTTTCTTATTTATTTATCAGCCTTTGCCATTTAAAACTGAAAATATAAAGAAATAAAAACAAAAACAAAAAAAACAAAAACAAAACGTCATTTGCTGTAAAATAAATTAAAAAATCCATCTGAAAAAATTTATGGTCCACCATTGCTAGGGCATTCAATATCTTAAAAAAATTTGAGGAGGAACTGGGCACGTAAGCAATATGAAGCCAAATTAGAATCGCATGGAGGCAATAGTTATTTGATTAATTATGTAACAATTTGAAGAGTGAAAAAAAATAAATTTTTTAAAAGATTCTTTACATAAAAATAAGGTTATATTATTTTAATTAAATCAAAGAGGTCCATTTTAGTTATATGATTTTAAGTGATGTAAAAATTATATAATATTAATATAATAGAGATAATGTAAATAAATTATATTATTTTAATCAAATTAAATGAGACACACTTTAGTTGTATTATTTTAATATATAAATATTTATTAGGGAATCTTTAATATTAAAGAATAAGAAGTAAAATCTATTATTTTTTCGAATGAAAATCTGGTGTCAACAACATATATCGATTATTGATAGTATTAAATGAAACTAAAAATCTTCAAAATCGATTATTAGTCAAAGTATCTATGAGAAACCTCGGATTTGGGATTCTCTCCCACATTATTATAAAGAAGAAGTTGTACAGGACATTAAGCTGTCACAACTTGAAACTAATAACTTAATTGTATGATATCTAATCTAATTTCATGCTATGCCTTGCTCTCGCCAGTATCAGTGGCATATCATTTATTGATTATAATTATAATCCAAAGGTAACATCCTTAGCGTTTGAGCTGACTGACAGCAGTTGTGATCTTCATAGATATGCTTTTTATAAGAATGTTAAGCTTCTGGTATGAAGAGACTATCAATTGAATTCTCAGTGTAGGGCCAATTGCTTGCAATAAAACTTGAAAATACATTTCCTCCTTAATCTTCTATGCTTTGGTGAACTGGGAAATGTTGCAAGATAGACATCTAGTTTCCTCCACATAACGTGAGAAACAAATCAACATATTTATTCAAGTATGCTAGACATTGCTTTTAGGAAGTTGTTGGAATAATTAGCTTGTAAGTTTTATAATCCAAATGATGCAATTATCTACTGGGAAATGGCAATGGAGAGGAGAAATTCTGTGTGTCTAATTTATTTTACTGATGGAAATATAAAACTCTCCATCCTCTTCACTACATGTCACATTATTCAGCATAATCAGTGTTTGTCAAAAGAATATACCTAGAGACAGCAAATTCTATTCACAGAAGCAAAATTTACAGGACCTTTGTTTGTTTACAAGCATAAAAGAATGAGCAATGAAGTATTTGCTAAATGCAATCTAGTCTTCATTTCCTTTCTCTTGAAAATTTGATAATATGGGGAAATTTTTGTAAGGTGAATTGTGAGTTCATTCTTTATTGGGGTCATTCTTCAACCTTTGAAGATGGTTCACCGCTGCAAACCTATGGAGAGACTGTAGGATCTGAAGCAGCGTCGTTGATAGCCAAATTGGAGACGTCACCAGGCAGGGTTCTGTCAATCTCGTCATCCCCCGGAGAGGCATCAATGCCACTGTCATTGGACTCGTCTGTTTGCTGTTGAAGACTCCAATACATAATGCAGGCTGTTAAAATTAAAATAATCTTTTGGTTTACCTGACAAAACAGAGCACGTGATTTGGATTGGAAATTAAACCAAGTGTTGCATACTCTCATTCAAACTATAAATTGCATTGATTAAATCCAGTTCAGCTAGTCATCAGCTAACAACAGCTTGCATTTAAAAGAAGACTGGGTCAGGATGAAATCTGCGTGCACTTGAAAAATAAAGTTCCATAATTTCGATATACATGGAATTTCTGTGTGGTACCTAATGAGGTTGTAGTAACAAGATACTAAAAACCGTACCTCGATAATGTCCTCGGGTAACAAGAAAATGGAGCAACCAAGTTTTCGCGCAACACTGATTATATAGCTCGCATTCAACTTCTTGTCCTCCTCTGCAACATCAATATCAACAAATGTTAGGCTCTTCCTCTGTAATGAATGTATAAAGAGTATTCAAGAATCTCTGTTTCAGTCTAATGCTTGCTAAGAAGCCAAAAATGGTACAAGCTTAGTAGGATTTCCATTTTCACACTCGAGTGCAGCACAGCTTCAACCTTCAAGGTTTGAAGCAAGGTTAAAAAAGATAACCAACTCTGGACATAATTTATTAGAAAATAATGGCATACCGGTTTCTCCTTTTGTTACGAGACTCCAGTTAACCACCCTCGGCTCCACTGCACTAAGAAGCTCAAGGAAGAAAATCCCATTTGACAGGGTCTTATCCTAAAAATAGAATGTTTATACCAAACACCAAACAATCAATCATGGGGTAGAATTCCAATCATAAAATAAGCTCATTGGTTACTTTATTACCTTGAAGCCCTCGATCTGAGAAGTTCTATTAGCCTTTTTCACCTTCCTGTTCGCCCAGTTTAGAATGTCAGCATCAGTAATCTCTTTGCCCTGTGAGTCAGTTCTCAGGTTTTTCAAGAGTTGAAGCATAGTAAACCTCATCAGTTGCCATAACAATGCTGAGAGAGAGAAATGAAGATTCAAGTATTTATTTCGTTATTCATGGAACAGCAGTCTGAACAAAGATTTTTTTGAATAACAGATAAATACGCTATATATTTTTGTCATGGTAAGCTAATTTCTGATGGAAATGTATAAATGGAAGCCTTACCTAGTATTAACTTCTTGTTTCCTTGCACAATATCATTCCCAGCAACATTCACGAGGGAGAAATTTAGCTGCTTCCCAATTTTCATGACTTGGTTGCAATTCTCAACTTTTCTAAATGGCATCTTTATGGGAGGCTTACTTGCCTGCTTTCAGCTAACTGATCCGGCTGAAACTTTGTCAAGAACCTCTAAAAGAACCCATCTGCATTCAGAAGTGTAAATATCAACAAATTTCAATTGATTTTTATACTATTGTGGAAACTAATAGGACCCTCACCCATTTCTGACATCCTCAAATACATTATTGACATATGTAGCAATTCCAAGACTGTTAATCCACAGTCGGAAGCATCTCTCTTCCCGAGAAGTTTGCGCGTCGTCTGTCATCATCTCAGCAAAGGAAAGCTTGTTGCTATCCATTGATGATAATCCATTCCTGCAAGGAAAACACATGCTTGTAACACAGATTGCAAAAACCATAATTATAAAGTAAGAGACAGTTTGCACATTCACATATGAAAGCAGCTTTTAGTATTATAGACCACGAGAAACAGAAACTACTGCAACCAATAATCAGGTTGGGAAAATCAATTCTAATATGAAAGCTACCATGAATCATATGATTGAATAAATTAACTATAAAATACAATGCACGAGATTGAAATTGAAACAAACGGAAAAGAACAAACGAACTGGAATGCCTTCAAGTATAAGCTACACGAGAACATCATTGCTCACAGCTTACCTATGCTGGAATATTTGGGCAACAAATGCAAGATTAAGATTGGGTGAACCCTCAACAATATCCTTTGGAGTGAGATATCTTTTGCAGTCCAATTTCTCTGCCTGCTCGATAATCTTGCTTGCCCTTTCCGTAGGATCTTTTGTATCAAAGGTAGCGGGGCTACTATGTTCTGGTGCAAGGGCATTAAGAAGGTGAGCATAAGCCTCTCCATCCTGAAATAATTTTGGGTTATGTAATCAACAGAGCCAAAAGAATGTTCCAATTCAAAAGCAATATTCACACATTAGACTGCTTGCTAAGTAATAAGCAACAAATGCTTGCTGTGCAGTGACTCTGATGCGCAATATCATTAGGGGTGGCAAAACGAATTGACGAATTGAATTTGTATCGAATCCTAAACGAATCGAATCAAAATTTGATGGATTCGTATTCGATTTATTAAACAAATCCTAATATCAAGATTTGTATTCGATTTGTTTATAAACGAATCGAATATGAATATTCGTTTAGTCATTATATTATTCAATAATATAAATTACCATAATTGATTTACATTAATTCTTCATAAATATATACATATTAAATACGTAATTAATATATTTACTAAAAATAGCTTACTAGACATTGATAATATTATTTTTCTATGGTAATTAGCCATAATTTCTCGAATTTTAATTAAAAAATAATAATAATTAGTAAAAGAAAATAATAAAAATAATCATAAACGAATAAACGAAGCAATAAGCTTAACTTCGTATTCGATTTGTTTAATAAACGAATCGAATCGAGTTGACCCATTTATTAAACGAATCTATTTTCTCAAACCCGCATTCGCTTTAAAGCAAATCGAATCTAACGAATAAACAAATCTTAACCCAAATTGCTACCCCTAAATATCATGGGATATATAATTCATCCACGAAATCCAGAACCAAGAAATGAAGAATATTTCTATGCAGGAAAAGCCATGATAACTTAATAAGACCATAATTGTAATGCTTTTCTTGATAAAAGCATAAGCAAATCCATTCAACGAAAAGACATGGTCTCATCAACCAAGCCCAACAATGAAATTAACACCACAACGATATAACTTAAATATGCAGTGCTTTACCTTCAAATCAGAAGAAAAATTTGTAACTTGCTTATCATAACCAGCTTTCTAAGTGAAAGTTCATCCATTTCAGCAGAACTTTTTCAGGTGGTAAACCCAAAAGCTCCTCAACATCCTGCAAATTTTATCAGATCGTAGGCAAGACAATTATCATCTTTGCTGAATGCAACACTGAAGCCATCTAGCAGTTCATATTATCAAAAGTAGAAAACTAAAGAAAACGTAATTACATTGCTGTCATCCACCAATTCCACTAGTTGAGGAGTTTTCTTCAGATTGACATCAGCTAATAGTTGAATCTGATATAGGTGTGAAAATGCAATACTTTCAATAATTTGTGGTCACTGATAACCCAACATAAAGGCTTGCAATTCGAAATAAGATTCCATCATAATTTTCTCTGTTCTTATGTGGACATAAAGGAAGAAGTTCGAGTCTAATACCTTAATTATTTGAGAAATTAAACCAAGTAATAGATGGGGCTACATAAAATAAAGAGATCAAAATATAATTAAAACCTCAAGCAAAGTTCAAACCAAATGGAAAATATGATAATAAGATTCCCATAATTGCTGGTATAAGCTCAACTTACTCTTGCTTCCACTAGGTCCTGTGTACCAATATTAACCACTGTGCAGCCAATAGCCTTTGCAGAATTGAGACAAAGGGTATGGTTCTCATTCCTCTCCCATTGGTTAAGGGCTTGTTTTGTGTTAATGGCTCGTTCATCAATGGTCCCAGGAACAGCTACATTTATAAGCTTACTGCATATAACAATTAAAAAATCATCAAAAATGTGAAAAATATATTAACACTAACAAGTAAAGAAATGGTCTGGACGGTTCAGTGCATCTACCAAAGTAGAACTCCATCTTTAACAAGATCAAATAAAGCATTCGTAGCAGGATCAATTGGAAAATACTTTGACAAGAATGGATCATCCCCAAGGAAGCTGTTAATGTGGGCAACGTAGGAAACCTTTTCAGATTCATTAATAGCATGATGAACAGTAGTAGTTGTTGCCTTCAAAAATGAAGAAGAACTCTTTGAACCTCCTGATTTTGCTGCAGCTCGAGCTTGCAAATTCAAATATGCCTGCCAATAAGCAAAATCCCACATGTGCTTATCTCCTTCCATTTCAACATAACCATATCCCCATCTGCAAATATGAGAAATATAAAAAAAAACATAACTAAAACCATGCGAAGTAGTGACAATTTTATAAATATGAAAAGAAAAGCCACAATGTGGCTCACTAGTAGCATCTTCAATTTCCAATTTTTGGGAACTCATCAAACAAAAAAGAAAGAAAACAAGAAAATATTAAAAGAGAAAATACCCTCAGCAAGCAAGCCTGCGTATTCTTTTAAAAGAAAAAAATACATTAATGTAGACCAATCTGCACCTTGACTAGCGAAGTTTTACGAGTTGAATCAACAAGCACCCACATTCATTAACTTCCATTTTAGACCAAAAAACTATAATTCAAACACCATAAATTAACAAAGAAAGCAAAAATAAGAAGTAAAAGTTAGTTGTTCATTAGAATGAATAAAGACACACCCGAAGATAAGATTCGAAATCAATTTCATCCTCCATGCTGGTATGCGACTCTCCCAAAACAGCCTTAATCTCATCCTATTTAAACATTTCAGAGAAAACTTTCAACTTTGAGAGAAGAGGCGGCAAATCACTAACTGTGACATGACCCGACTGACTCCTTGTAGAAATAAACTATAAAAACATTCCAAAAATTTTCCCTTTTGTCAACAAACATTCAAAAAGTAAACAACTAAATCCAAAAATAATTGGAAAAAAAAAAAAAAAAAAAAAAAAAAAAAGCCGCCTTGGATTTGAGAGTGCGTAGCTCCACTTGAGTGAACTGACTCTGAAGCCATGGATCAGACACAAATACACCCACAAAACCAGCCATTTTGGCCTTGTTTTGTCTAAATTCCTATCAACCTGTATCAAAACTGAATGCTAATATTAAAAAGAACATTAACACAGATCCATATATAAGAAACACAAAAATATAAACTGATGCCTGCAAAATGATCACCTTTCTTATCTTTATAGGGATTATTCAATAAAGAAACAGAAACAGAAACAGAAACAGAAACAGAAACAGAAACAGAAAGAAAACAAAACAAAAATGTGAAAACCAATGATACCCATTTGAGAAAAACAAGAACTTGATTAATATATGAAGAAAAAATAACTAACCTTATTGTTGAAACAAACGTGCACCTAGAAGAGATAAGATGATCGAATGAAACTAACCTTTTGTAAAACAAACCTTTCATTCATTTTAATTAATTTTTGAGAGAGAGAGAAGAATGTTTATGAGAGTTTATTGTTTAATGGAAAATGAGTGAATGAATGAACCAGGAGAGAAAAGCGTGTTTGTTTGGTCAGACCCGCGCGAATACGCTGGAAATGAAATAGAAACCCCTTTACGCTCTCTGTATTATTTCTTCTTTTTTTCTTTTTTGGTTCATTCCTTGGTAATATTTTTTCTTCTTATTATTGTTTGTTTATTACTTATCTGAGAAATTTTTTTCCCAATTTTGTTAACATTAGTATAGGGCTCGCACTTACTGTGGATTGAGCACATCTTTAATTATAATTTTATATTAATCTTTTAAATGATCCGAATTTAATTGATTTTATAGTCTAAATGAGACAATTGATTTACTTACAGTTAATATTTATGTCTCATTTATTTGTCTATCAATTCTCAAACCGTATTTTTTTATTCACATTAGAGTTTCTCTATCTTGCTCTCTCATTTGAAACCATATTTCTATTTATAAATAATTTTAAAAACATTTAATTTCTTTTCAGATGAATTCCAATGAAATTTAATGTAATTTATTAAATTTAAACTTAAATTTTCTTGTCGACTTGAAATCTTGATTGGCATTGTGCAAGAGTTAATAATCAGAGTCTGCATCATAAAACACAATAAATAATCGGAAATTCATGAAAAAACTTATATAAATAATTTAAAGTAAAATAACAAGTAATAATAGGCCCAAAAACTAAAAAAATTGTCTAATTTTTGTAGATGACTGTTATTTATTGTTGGTCTCTAAGATCATCCCAAGAACATTTCAAGCATGATAAAAGTGTGAATACTAAAAGGACGTATAGCGGAATTATACTTATAAAGAACGGTTGTGGGATGTGTTGATAACAAAACTTTGCTCCTTCAGTGGTAGCTCCAAGCTCACTTTGAATGTTGTATCAATACTCCAAGCTTTGATCTTTGATTCCAAGCTCAATGGGAAAGTTTCTCTATCACTTTGTATGATTCTTTAAGTGCTAGCTAAGGATGAATTTTGCAACAAAACTCTGCTATTCTCGGTAATTTGAGAGTGAAAGAGAGGTAGAAGCTCACGTTTTTGTGTAATGTGAGAATGAGTGAGTTTTTCAATTTTGTTAAAAGATTTTATTGATTTAAAAAAACAAATCCATTTACCAAAAGTGTAGTTAGTAAATGTCCATCACAAGTCAAATTTGTGTAAGTAACAAGTTACCAATAATAAGCTCACTAACTTCCATCACCTTAAAGCAAATAAAGTGACTAATGATGTGACTTGATGTGGGCCCCACTTGATTCAAAATCCGAGTGGGCCCGCAAACACATCCCAGGCTCTAGTTTGTTAATTCTGAATTAACGAATTTTCCGTTACGACTTAATTAAATCAAATTTAATTAAATAATTATGCCTAGCAAAATTACTATTAAAGTCGCTCGCGAATTAATTCTAAATTAATTCGTTTGCCCGAATTAAAATCCAATTTTAATTCCGTCATGAAATCTAATTTCATTTAATACGTCGAATATATTATTTTAGCGATTAATTCCGAATTAATAGTTCTCTCTCTATTAATTGAATTTTCTCCCAGATAAAATCTCACCGTAATTAATCCTAGATTAATTTTCTCTCTCTTCTAATTAATCCTAGATTAATTATGTTCGAGTCATATGTCATCGATGAATCTTCGGGAAGCGACCCATGAAATCCATGGATATGTTGGTAGCAAATCCGATTGTCGAACTATCTGAATACGTGCGTACCTCGTACCATATTTTTGTTGGTTTCTATTGATGTCCCAAGATCATTTTAAGCCATGAAATAGAATGAATATAACAAGAAGTATGATGAAAACATACTTACAAAGATCGGCTTTGGTTGTGATGATGAACAAAAATTGCTCCTCCAAGATGTCCAAGATTCGGCCAAGGATGATGGTTGGAAGAAAATGATGAAGCTCCAAGCTTTAAAGGAAATCCATGTTCTAAGATAAGCTTCCCTATCACCTTGGTTGATCCTTTGATTTGTGCTAGCAAATGAAGAAAAAAAAATCTAATCTTCCCTTCAATGGAGCTCACGGCTTTGCTTGAGAGGGGAAGAGAGTTTTGTTCTTTTGTTTTCTAAAAACAAAATGATAATGAATTAAAACAATTACCAAAAATTGGTATATGTTTTACAAAAGTCAAAAGCCAAAATTTTGGCTAAAAAAACTCATTAAATGCCCACAACCACCCATATCATGAATATTGACTGCATGTCACTCACCAAAAAGGTGATTTGATGTCCATCACAAAAGTGATTAGTGATGTGACTCGCGATGTGACTTGTGGGCCCCACTCGATTTGAAATACGAGTGGGCCCGCAAACACTTCCGGGCTCGGTTTCACTAATTCCGAATTAAGGAATTTTCGTCGCGACGTAATTAAATAATTATGCCTAGCGAAATTACTATTCACATCGCTAACGAATTATTTCTAAATTAACTCGTTTGCTCGAATTAAAATCTGATTTTAATTCCGCGTCGAAATCCAATTTCATTTAATATATCGAATATATTATTTTAACGATTAATTCCAAATTAATCTTTCTCTCTCTTCAAATAGTACTTTATCCAAGATAAAGTTTCTCCGCAATTAATCTCAGATTAATAAAGTTCGAATCAAACGTCATCGGTGAATCTTCGGGAAGCGACCCAAGAGATCTCCGGATATGTTGGCAGTAAATACGGTCGTCGGACCATCCGAACACGTACGTACCTCGTACTACGTTTTTACCGATTTACAAGACAATGTTGGCTTCTAGCAAAGCACCATGCCTATCCAATTCTCCAGAAATATTCTTACTGGAATATACGATCTTTATCGGGCGTAGTATACTGTAGTATTTCGTATTGCGATACAGTATCAGATGTCACGTGCAAGGCCTGAGGCTGGAATAATGTCTGCCACGTACGAAGCATATATCAGATATCTAGCAACTAGTCTCTTTGAATCGGATAATTATGACCTTGTCATATTATCCCGATGGTTGCAACACAATTGAGAACGAGTTCTGAATCCCTGCATGATCATCATCTCCATATGTCTGAAGTGATACTTCCGTCTTGACATCACATCCAATACACTACGATTCCCAATAAACCCAGCAGAGGCATACACAGAATCTGTTAAAGCCCTGGACAACCAAAACCAAAGTTTACCGATTGTCGCAAGTACTAGCGATGCAAGTCTCAGGTTAAGACCAAATACACCTACCCTGAAGCGGACTCCTATAGACACATATACATACTACCAATTGGATTCCGCGGGGTCTATCCAGAGCGAAGCTGTTTTCTGTACCATCGGTAAAACAAAACCTCCTATCGCACTTGCATAAGTATCATATACTTAAACATATGAGAACTAAGCTGTTATGCCCTCACAAAGCGCACAAATGCAATACTAGTCTATTCCGTATTATCGATGTCCAATCTCGATAATACTACGACTAGGGATATTTAATGATTAAACCTTTATGGATTGATACTGTCTCATATCATCTCAATCCGGAACTAATCATAAGGACTTTTACCATTTATATATATCAAAGTAAATGAATCATAAAACGGTAAAAGGTAATTTCATTATAACATAGTTAATTTTGTACAAAAACACAATGTCTTTTACAAACAGTGACGCTATGAGTCATAACTGTCCAATAATTTTACCGATTTACGAGACATGGTTGGCTTCTAGCAAAGCGCCGTGCCTACCCAATTCTCCAGAAATATTCTTAAAGGAATATATAATCTATGTAAGGCGTAGTATACGTAGTATTGCGTATTTCGATCCGGTATCGGATGTCACATGTAAAGCCTGAGGCTGGAATAATGTCTGCCATGTACGAAGCATATATCGGATCACAAGTAACTAGTCTCTTTAATCGGATAATCATGACCTTGTCATATTATCCCGATGGTTACAACCCATTAGAGTACCAGTTCTGCATCCCTGTGTGATCATCATCTCCATATGACTGAAGTGATACTTCCGTCTTGACATCACACCCAATACACTACGATTCTCAATAAACCCAGAAGAGGCATACACAGAACCTATTAAAGTCCCGGACGACTAAAACCAAAGTGTATTGATTGTCGCAAGTACTAGCGATGCAAGTCTCAGGTTAAGACCAAATACACCTACCCTGAATCGGATTCCCATAGACACATAGTCATACTACCAATGGGATTCCGAGGGGTCTATCCAGAGCGAAGATATTTTCGTACCATCGTTAAACACAACCTCCTATCATACTTGCATAAGTATCCAATACTTAAATATATGAGAACTATGCTGTTATGCTTCTGTAACACGCACAAGTGCGATACTAGTCTATTCTGCATTATCTATGTTCAGTCTCGATAATACTACGACTAGGGATATTTAATAATTAAATCTTTGTGGATTGATATTTTCTCATATCTTAAAATCCAGAACTAATCATAAGGACTTTTATCATTCATATATTAAAGTAATCGAATTACAAAATGATAAAATACAATTTCCATTGTTATATAATTAATTTGTACAAAAACCAGAATGTCTTTTACAAATAGTGACGCTATGGGTCATAATTGTCCAATAATCTCCCACTTGGTCTATAGCCAGTCACTCAAGCATCTAACACCTGAACTATGTACATGTCACTCAAACTTTTACTGAGGAATAGCTTTCGTCAGCGGATCTGTAATCTTCTCGATCTTCACATCGCCACGATGTATGATCTCACGAATCAGATGGAAACGTCGAAGAACATGCTTGGATCATTGATGAGACCGTGATTCATTAGCCTGCGCTATAGCCTCATTATTGTCACAATATAATGAAACCGTCTCAGCTGTTAACGCAACTACTCCTAATCCAATCAGGAATTTACGGATCCAAACTGCCTCTTTTGCTACTTCAGCTACAGCAATATACTCCACTTCTGTTGTTGAATCGGCAACAGTCTCTTGCTTGGAAGATTTCCAGCTTACTGCTCTGTTGTTCAAACAAAATATGTACCCAGATTGTGACTTACAGTCATTTTTATTAGTTTGAAAACTTGCATCGGTATACCCAGTTAACTCAAGTTCTCTATCTCTATAGATTAAGAAAGCATCCTTAGTTGGTCTAAGATACTTAAGGATATTCTTAACCGACATCCAGTGACCTTCACCTGGATCGGCCTGATAGCGACTGCACATGCTCAAAACATACTAGACATCAGGGCGCGTACATATCATGGCATACATGATCGATCCGACTGCTAAGGCGAACGGGATCCGACTCATGTTGTCTCTCTCATCTTGAGTTTTAGGACACATGTCATTAGATAGAGTGACACCATGTGACACTGGCAACATTCCCCTCTTGGACTGATCCATGTTGAATCTCTTCAATACTTTTTCAATGTACGTGCTCTGGGAGAGTCCAAGCAGCTTTCTAGATCTATCCTGGTAGATCTTTATTCTTAGAATAAGACTGCTTCTCTCAGATCCTTCATAGAGAATTTTAATCAAAGTCAAGCTTTCCCCGATTGTAGCATGGGAATTTCATTGCCAATAAGCAATACATCATCAACGTAAAGGACGATGAATGTCAGTGCACTCCCACTAACCTTCTTATATACACAAGGATCATCCTTGTTTTGAACGAAATCATATTCTTTTATGTTCTCATCAAAACGTTAGTTCCAAGAACGCGATGCTTGCTTCAATCCATAAATGGATCGATATAACTTACAAACCTTGTTTGGAAGTCTTGGTACGACAAAATCGTAAGGCTTTTACATATAAACATCCTCCAAAAAGTTTCCGTTAAGGAAAGCGATTTTGACGTCCATCTGCCATATCTCGTAATCGAAATATGCAGCAATAGAAAGCACAATCCGAATGGATTTAATCTTGACAACAGGTGAAAAGGTTTCATCGTAATCGACACCATGTCGTTGACAATACTCTTTCGCTACAAGCCTAGCTTTGTACATTTGTATGTTGACATCCATGTCGGTCTTCTTCTTGAAGATCCATTTGCAACCAATAGGCTTTACGCCTTCTGGTGCATCAACTGGTGTCCAAACTTGGTTGGTGTACATGGAATCCATTTCGGACTTCATGGCTTCTTGCCATAAAGCGGAATCGATATCCTGTATCGCTTCCTCATACGTAGCCGGCTCATTGTCCTCAATAAGATTGATATCTACATGAGGTGAGATCAGAAACCCATACCTCTCAGGTTGTTTTCTGACTCTCTCCGACCTACGCGGTTCTTGTGTATTCGAAGATTGTGGTACCGTTTCATGCCTAATGGACTGTTCAAGTTCCATTAAGGATTCTATTCTAGGAACATATCACTCCGATTTTCATCGAGTTCTACTTTCCTCCCACTAACCACTGCATTTAGGAATTCATTCTCAAGGAAAACCGCATGTAGAACAACAAATACTTTGTTCTCTTGTGGGTGATAGAAGTAATATCATTTGGTTTCCCTAGGATATCATATAAATAGGCATTTATCCGATTTGAGTTCTAGTTTGGTACCTTCTAAACGTTTGACGTATGCCCAGCAACCCCAAATCTTCAGGAATGAGGAACCCGATTTTTTTCCTTTCCATATTTCATACGGAGTCTGTTGAACAGACTTTGACGGAACCTTATTCAAAATAAGTATTGAACTGTTCAATATATATCCCCAGAAGGAAATAAGGAGCTCTAAGCAACTCATCATCGACCTTACCATGTCCAACAAAGTTCGGTTTCTCCGTTCGGACACATCGTTTAATTGCGGTGTTCTGGGAGGAGTCCACTGTGAAAGAATACCGTATTCTTTCAAGTAATCGAGAAACTCATTGCTCAAGTATTCACCACCACAGTCCAACCATAATGTCTTAATACTTTTACCGGTCTGTTTTTTTACTTCGTGTCGAAACTCTTTGAATTTCTCAAAGGTTTCTGACTTGTGTCTCATAAGATACACATAACCATAATGCGATGCATCATCCGTAAAGGTTACGAAGTATTCATATCCACCTCTAGGCTGGCTAGATATGGGCCCACATACGTCACTATGAACAAGGGCTAACAGTTCTTTGGCACGTGTACCTTTTCTGCTAAAAGGTATTTTAGGCATTTTGCCTAATAAACAAGATTCGCAGACGTCATATGAATTTGGATCAAATCCGTCCAAGTACCCACTCTTCGAAAGTGTGGATATACATGTCTTATTAATGTGTCCCAGACGACAATGCCGCATATAAGTTTCATCTTTGTTACTTAGTTTGAGACTTTTGTTTGATACATTATATGTTTGAGATTGATTTATATTAAAAATATAAAGACCATTATTTACATTAGCACTGCAAATTCCATATCATTTTTATATATAAAATACCCAGTGTTTCTAAATACAAAAGTATACCCACATTGGCTAATAAAGATACAAAAATAATATTCTTACTCAAACTAGGTACAAAATAACAGTCTGAAAGTTTAAGTACATGCCTTGAGGGCAGTTCCAAAACATAAGTCCCAACGGCCAAAACGGCAACTCCAGTCCCATTTCCAATACATAGATCAATCTCCATTGAGGTCAGTCTCCTGCTAATCTGCAGATCCTGCACATCAGTACATATATGAGTACACAAACCAGAATCAAAAATCCAATTTTTAAAACTAGAAATAGACTTGTTTATTTCTATAACAAACATACCTGAAGCCGGTGCCTTGCCCGCTTTGATTTCCTTCAAGTGTGCCTTGTACTCCTGGCATTCACGCTTCCAGTGACCCCGCTTGCCGCACTGCAGATATACATCTTGGGATTTGTCCTTACCCTTCCCAAAAGGTGTTGACGATTTGGCCTTGCCTTTCTTCTTTTTCTTCTTCTTTACACCTCCAAATGCCTTGGGCCAAGCCCTCGAAGACTGAGATGTTGAAGCAAAGTGCGCCTCACGCTTCTTGCCCTTAAGGAGCTCTTTCTCTGTTTCGTGCAGTATCGATATTAACTCTCCAAGAGTATAGTCTTGGTTCATTATATTATAGTTCATGATAAATCCACTCCAGCTGTCAGGAAAAGACTGTAAGAACAAATCTATAGAAGTCTCAGCCTCGAAGACTATGTCTAACTGTCCCAACTGTTCGATGTCAGCAATCATCTACGATACATGGTGCTCGACAGATGTACCCTCTAACATACGAGCGCGAAAGAGATTCTTCTGCAACTCATATCTTTGTGATCTAAGATCAGATCGATGAAGATCATGCAACTTTGCCATCATCTCATAGGGATTCAATCCCTCGTTCTGACGATAGAATTATGGAGTCATAGCAGCAAGCATTACATATTGAGCAGTTGAGTTTTCATCGCTATGAGTCTTCCAAAGCTCAAGCTCAAGCAGCTGCTCATTTCCAAGCTTAGGCCCAAGAGGTCTCTCTATAGTATAGAGCAACTTCTCAGATCCCAGGACAATCCTAAGATTCATGTCCCAGTCTGGAAAGTTCGCGCCATTAAAAACATTGTCGCCCAGGATTATGTCTCTAATGCTCAACTTTCCTTAATTGCAATAGTCAAACTATTCAATTAACGATGCATGGGTACAGTATAACTGTTACAAGAAAAATAACAAAATATCAGTCCAACTAATAAATATATATAAAATGACGAAATAATTTGAAAGCGCGGGAAATAATTTGAAATTGCAACTTCAATACTGGCCTCCCACTATTTTTCGGCGAGCCTCTAACCTTCTGTTGAGTACTTGGGAAACCCAGTTTCCTAGTGGGCTAGGATCCCGTTAAATAACACACAACCTTGACTTTGGCCAACAAGCTGTATAATATTTAACTAGGTAGATCTTTAAGATCAATTGGATCTCATCTAATTCATAGATCCGTGTTATACAATTATGACCCATAGCGTCACTATTTCTAAAAGACATTATGGTTTTTGTACAAATTAACTATGGGACTATGGAAATTGCTATTTTATCCTTTTTTTTAATTGGATTACTTAAATATAAAGTGATAAAAGTCCTTATGATTAGTTCCGGATTATAAGATATGAGACAGTATTAATCCACTAAGGTTTAATCATTAAACATCCCTAGTCGTAGTATTATCGAGATTGGACGTCGATAATGTGAAATAGACTAGTATTGCACTTGTGCGCGTTGTGGGAGCACAACGGCATAGTTCTCATATATTTAAGTATTGGATTCTTATGCAAGTGTGATAGGAGGTTGTGTTTACCGATGGTACGGAAACAGCTTCGATCCGGATAGACCCCATAGAATCCCATTGGTTGTATGACAATATGTCTATGGGAATCCGATTCAAGGTAGATGTATATGGTCTTAACCCGAGACTTGCATCGCTAATACTTGCGATAATCATTACGCTTTAGTTTTAGTCATCCGGGATTTTAACAAGTTCTGTATACACCTCTTATGGGCTTATTGAGAATCGTAGAGTATTGGGTGTGATGTCAAGATGGAAGTATCACTTTAGTCATATGAAGATGATGATCACGCATGGATACAAAACTGGTACTTTAATGTGTTGCAACCATCGGGATAATGTGACAACGTCATGATTATCCGATTAAATAGACTAGTTGCTTGTGATCCGATATATGCTTCGTACGAGGCAGACACTACTCCAGCCTCAGGCCTTGCATGTGACATATGATACTGGATCGCAATACACAAATACTACGTATACTACGCCTGACAAAAATTGTATATTCCATTAAGAATATTTCTGGAGAATTGGGTAGGCATAGTGGTTTGCTAGAAGCCAACCATGTCTTGTAAATCGGTAAGCACGTGGTACGAGGTACGCACTTAATCGGATAGTCCGATACCAGATTTACTGCCAACATATCCAGGGGTCTCTTGGGTCACTTCCCAAAGATTCACCGATGACAGTTGACTCGAATTAGAATTAATCTGGAATTAATTAAGAGAGAGAAAATTAATCTGGGATTAATTGAGGCATTATTTAATCTAGGATTAAATGTTCGCGAAGAGAGAGAACGCAATTAATTTGGAATTAATCGGTAAAATAAATTTAATAGTTAAATTTGATCTTTTCTATTTAATTTATTCATATGGGCTAAAATTAATATATCGGATATATTAATTGGAATTAGATTTCAATACGAAATTAAAGTCAGACTTTAATACTTGCGAACGATTAATTTAGAATTAATTCGTAAATGGCATTCGTAATATATTTACGAGGCGTCGTTATTTAATAAATTAGATTTAATTATTTAGCGATGAAAATTTGTTTAATCAGATTAAACGGATCCGAGTCACGATAATTATTCGTAGAAACCGTTTGAATTTTGAATTCAAAAGTGGGGTCCACTTCGCATGTGGTAGTTGGGAGAGTGGTTGACATATATGCCAAAACCACCCACTTTCCAACCACTTAGTTTTGGTTTTGGTAAAACCAAAAACCCAACAACATTGTTTAGGTGGAAAATGGTAAATGACTTTTACTAAAACCTATCTCTCTCATTCAAACACAAAACACAAAAACACAAACCCTGGAGATCTCTCAAATGGGTGTGAACCTCTCACTCTCTTCTCTTTGATTTTGTTGCAAAATCAAACAAGCTACCACTTCAAGGAGTCTTCTAAGGTGATAGGGAAACAACTTCAAGAGTTAGAATCAACACTTAAAGCTTGGAGCTTCAAGAACACACCAAATTTTTTGAAAGTCTAATCTGATCATTGTAAGTTCATTCCGTAACTTTTAATGATCTTAATCACTCATAATCTTACTTAATAGATCATTGGCATGTTTTAGGAACACTAACAATCCGGTAGGTGGACCTCCAAGTCCGAAACATATATATAATACATATGCCAATATATCCAATATATTTTCCTAACCTTTTCCTCTGAATCAACTAAGCCTTGGTTTTGGCACAACAAGCTTAATGATTCCAGTTAAGCGGGACCCATTGACTTTGGAAAGCTTCGTAATCGATGTCGATAGACAAGAAGTGATCTTGACTTTGGCCAACAAATCACAACTTGGACAAGACATACGATATGGAATAAAGCCTTCATGATTCAAACACATCTGCGATGGACAAAGGTCTTGACTTTGGCCAACTAACCAGTGCCAATCTTGGATCTTGAGAATGAATCACTCAATGGAAGGAAAACACTTAATATTTATTGAGGGTTTTTTCGCGTAATTGGCAACCAATTAATTATCTTTGATTAGGTCTCATCATACACACCTTAAGCATGCATTCTAAAAGGATAATAAGGTGCGATAAATAAATTAATAATGATATGTGGATGGATATCTCACAAATTATTCCTATAATAAATCACTCTTTTTTTCCTCCCCCGGCTAGCATTATTCTAACTTCTCCCCAATTACATAATACATCAAAGAAACCTCATATACATTGAGGGGAATTGGTGAGAAGAAATTACAAAGAATCGAGAGATAAGGCTGGACACGCAGGTCCAATTTAATAAATTCTAAATTTATTACAACAATTTCTAAATTGCCCTCACCCTTCTAATATCCATCCGATATGCATTATTCTTACAACACTCCATGTATTCACACAAAGCATGTTATTCATCAATCTAATCCAATTAATTAATCTTTTAATTAAGTGATCATCCAATGTTCAAACAACGATTTGATTTGCGCGAGTTCCAACTCGTTTTAAGAATAAGTACTCCAAGTCCGTATTCTTGAATTATATCGAACTATAATTTTAAATCAAATTTAATTTGTATTCAATACTAATTCTATTTTAATTCCAAATTAATTAATTACACTTTTAATGCGCTTTTACGACTTCGATTCTAAATCTAATCTTAATGGGTCTCAAAGCCCAATTAACATCTAATGTTCATTTAATTAAAGTCTAATGGGCTTTCAATTATTTTCTTAAGGAATGGGCTTGGGTCAATATGGGTCAAACCCAAATACCAAGGCCTAATTAATGAATCACCCTATTTGCTAAGAAATCAATTTTGGCCCATTAGGCCCAATTAAATATTTAAAGGCCTATTTATTATATTTGGACTTAAATGGAATGGTTTAGGCCCAATTTGGATCCAATCCAATTGTCCTAAACCAACTTGGCCCAACCAAGCCCATTAGGCCCAAATACAACAACTTTAGCCCAACTCCAAATTAAGCCCAATTAATAAATTCTAATATTCCAAAATTCATAAGTTAATTAATTAAAGTGTATTGCACTAATTAATTATTTAAATTAACATTTCCAAAACATCAATTTAATTAATTAATCATGCATTATTATTTTCAATACAATATTATTGAAACAAAATCTAAGTCATTTTCTTGCTTTAAGGCTCACGACATTATGGATTTTTCTTTATTAATTTTGATTTCAATCCCATTATATCACAAATCAATTATATCCAAGCATTTAAACACATCCAATGGTTTTAAAAACAAAAAACTCCATGAGCTACGAAGGTCCATATAATTCAGCCAAGCCTCAAAATTTGAGGAAAATTAATCCAATTAATTTTTCATCAAATTGATCATGCACAACTCTAAGTTAACATTATATAAGCATACTCAAACAAACAATTTGATCAAACATGCTCAAATAAAAAAAAAATACCCAAATCAAGATTATAAACCCTAAATTTATTTATTCATGCTCAATAGGGCTTATGATACCATTATTGGTCTCTAAGATCATCCCAAGAATATGTTGGGAAGTGACAGCGAGTGCGCAGCGGAAAAAATAAAAAATTATGATGCCACTTTCCCTTTGCCCAAGACCCATTTGTTTTGATTATTCTACAAGCCTAGACATATTACTATATATATTATAAGCATAAAACTCATAAAACATGCAAAGAACATAAAACTAAACATGCTAACTATCATAAGAACTCTAATTAAAATAAAGAAAGAAAAATGACTTACTTGAACCGTAGACTCCTCCAGTCCTTCCTCCAATCTACAGCTTTTCTCGAACTCAGCAAGCTCTTCCACGTTCCAAAGATCCACCCAAGTGTGTGGCCTCCAAGATGCACACACCAAAGCCAAAACTCAATGGCAAGACTACACCTTGAGTGCACGGGTATTTTGCCCTTAGTGCTAGCCTAGGCAATACCTCAAAACTTTTAACTCGAGGTTCCTCTAGTCAATTAGACTTAAGGATCCTCAAAATCAGTGGCTTACTCTTAAACTTTAGAGTTTCTCACTTATATAAGCCCAAGATATGAAAGGTTTGGTGCAAAAATTTGTGAAGAATTCATTGGGTTTATATAGTGCTCCAAAGACAACAAAATTAATTAAGAATCTGATGTGGGATAAAAGCCAATTTAATCTTAGCCATTGGATCTTAATTTAGTGGTTTAATGAGATTATAAAACCCTAATAAGAGTTTAGGCCGAATTGGAATTCAAAACAAATAACAAAAATTTTACTATTCACGAGTTACTATTCACGTGGTGCTATTCACGTGTTACTATTCATGTGAATAGTAATTTTTTATCTATTTATTCCAATTCCCAAAGTGCCCTGTAGACATTGTATTTTCGCATGTGAAACCCGATGATGAGACTCAGTTGGAGGCACTACCTTTTTAGTTAAGGATATTGTGGGAAACGGTCGTCGGAAGGGAATCGATATTTCGTTAGATTTTTATTCACTTGTTTATCGTCAAACTCACTTGTTGGACCTTCGTCTAGAGAACCTTTGGCCTAAAAACCCCGCAAACCTTTTAATCTTGGCCCAAACCCACTCACCAAACCAACACAACACCTAACCCACCAAGAAAAGCCCACGCCCACACCCATCAAGGCCCACACGCCCATAGCCTCTAAAATACACCCAAATTAAATTAAATATTAATTAAATAATGTAATTGAATTAATAAAATGATTAAAACATTTACCAAATTATATAAAACATAAAATAAAATCATGCCTAATTTAGATAAATCAAATATATTACATACTAAATTAAATAAATATTATGCCTAATTAAATCAATCTTAACCAATTAAAAAATATTGTATGCCTAATCAACACAAATCAATATACTAACTTCATAATCAAGCCTAAATTTGTCCCCCTTCAATCTTGTGTTTACCTTTCTTGAAACCAAATCAAATCAAAACTTGAATGCTAAAATCCCTTCCTTGTGAGACAAAGAGATACCCTAACCCTCTTCAATATAAACAACACTAAACCAAAGCCATCCCCCCTTCAGACAATATCATTCACGCAAATTACAGCAGGAACATAAGCAAAAAAATCCCTCCAAAGCTCACGCAAATACAAGAAAAATAGCAAGCAAATTCTCTTCATCTCCTCCTCTATACCACCGAAAACAGCAGCCCCATAAGCCTCTATCACCACCGAAACAGCAGCCCCCCATAAGCCCCTATCACCACCGAAAACAGCAGCAGCCCCAAGCCCCTATCACCACCGAAAACAGCAGCCCCATAAGCCTCTATCACCACCGAAACAGCAGCCCCCCATAAGCCTCTATCACCACCGAAAACAGCAGCCCCCATAAGTCTCTATCACCACCAAAACAGTAGCCCCGTAGCCTCTATCACCACAAAAATAGCAGCCCCATAAACCTCTATACCACCGAAAATAGCAGCCCTATACAGTAACCAAGTACCGAAAATTACAGCCCTTTAAACCCCCACACATCACCAAAAAAACTACACTATTTAACATACTAATACCACTGAAAAACAGCAGTAAAAATACCCCAAAACAGCAGCAAAATACCTTAAAAACAGCCCCTAAATCACTTAAATCAGTAACAAAAAAAACAGCACCTAAAACCTTTAAAAAACACTCAAAACAGTCCACTAAAACACTCAAAACTGTCCCACTAAAACACTCAAAATAGTAGCTTTAAAGACCTGAAACAGTGAGCAGAAAATACAGAGAAAATAGCATTAAAACGGAAGCCAAAACAGCGAACAAAACAGCAAACAGTGAGTGTAAGACGTTAAACTAGTGAACCGGAGAAGTTGAGGAACTTTACCCTTCCCGATCTCCGTGAAACGCAAGTCCGAAAGTCGGCAAAAGGGTTAGACCTGAGGGTATTTTCCACATTCATTTTTCTGTTTTATTTTTATTATTTATATGAGTTTTGTTCGCATGATTGTTATGATAAAATGCATGTGTGGCCCTTGAGTAGATTAATATGCATGTATTATGATATGATGTGTGTTTTGTGGCCCTTGATTAAAATGAAAAATGTGTCGCCTCTTTGGTATATAGGATTGGAAACCCGTACTCAATTTCATAGCGATTCGAATGGACGGTAGATTGTTGGATAATATGACCCTAGCGTCACTATTTGCACAGATCATTGTGTTGTTGTAGCAAATTAACTATGTAATAAGGATATTGCACTCTCATCATTTGTGATTAGATCACCATAGATATATAAATGAAGAGAGGTCCCTATGATTAGTTCCTGGGTTGAGATGATATGAGACAGTATCAGTCCACGAAGGATTAATCATTAAATATCCCTAGCCGTAGTATTATCGAGACTGGACATCGATAATGCGGAATAGGCTAGTATTGCACTTGTGTGCGTTGTGAGGGCACAACGACATAGTTCTCATATATATAAGTGTTGAGACTTATGCAAGTGTGATAGGAGGTCGTGTTTCACAGATGGTACGGGAAACAGCTTCGCTCTGGATAGACCCCTCGGAATCCCATTGGTATTATGACTATGTGTCTATGGGAGGCCGAAATCAAGGTAGGTGTGTATAGTCTTAACCTGAGACTTGCATCGCTAATACTTACGATAATCGATAAACTTTGGTCTTGGTGGTAGGGGGCTTTGACCAGTTCTGTGTACACCACTTCTTCTGGGTTTATCAGAGAGTCGTAGAGTATTGGGTGTGATGTCAAGACGGAAGTATCACTTCAGTTATATGGAGATGATGTCACGCAGGATACGGTATTAGTGCTCTTAAGTGATGCGCATCCCATCGTGATATTATGACCAGGTCATGAATATCCGATTATAGAGACTAGTTACTAGACATCCGATATGTGTTTCGGACGGGGCAGACACTTATCCAAGCCCCAGCCCTAGCACGTGACTATCCGATACTGGACCGATACGCACATACGATTGTATACTATGCTTGATATAGATCTAATATTCTTAAAAGGATATGTCCGGAGAATTGGGTAGACTTGGTGCTTTGCTAGGAGTCGACCTTGTCTCGTAATCGGTAGAACGTAGTACTTGGTAAGTACGTGATTCGGGTACACCGACGACCGTATTTACTGCCAACGTATCCAGAGATCTCATGGGTCGCTCCCGATAATGCACCGATGACGTATAACTCGCACTCATTAATAATCTGGGATTATATAGAAGAAAGAGAAAATTAATCTAGGATTAATTACGGCGATATTTTATCTCGGATAAAATATCGTCTAAAGAGAGAGAACGATTAATTCGGATTTAATCGTTAAATTGATATATTCGATATATTAAAAGAAATTAGATTTCGACGCGGAATTAAAATTAGATTTTAATTCGGGCGAACGAATTAATTTAGAATTAATTCGTTAGCGATGTGAATAGTGAAATTGCTAGGCGGAATCATTTAATTACGACGCGACGGAAAAATCGTTAATTTGGAATTAACAAACCCGAGCCCGAGTGTGATTGCGAGCGCATTCGTATTTCGAATTCGAGTGCGGCGACGCAAGTCACATCAAGCGTCAAATCAATCGTCACATCAAGCGTCAAATCAAAAGTCACTTTGAGTGATTGATTGATTGATTGACTTGATTGATTGATTGATGGAAGACACACATCACATCACCTTTTAAAGTGACATGTGAATAGTGATGCAAGTGGGTGGATAGTGACTTGTGAAAGACATTTACCATTTACTTTATTTATTAAATGTTTTGGTAATTGGTTTTAATATATTTTCTAGGAAATATATAAGACATTTTTAAGTAAATGTTTCATAAGTCTTGACCTTTTTTCCACCTCTCTCTCTCACCATTTCTCTTCTTCTCCTCACGCCATTTTGAAGCATTTCTTCACTGGTTTCATACCAGTTTTGGCGTGGACAATAGGGAGCTATGAGTGATTTTCATTTGATGAAATCAAGTGCTAGCACACTTGTGAACATTGCGAAGGTGTTAGGGAGGTTCACACCATGAGGCGGGACTCATCCGACGGAGTTGGAGCTTCGAAAGGAGACCCGAAACTGCCAAACCAGTGAGCATGGACTGCAGCTGCTTCGTTCATGCCCAAACCAGTGAGCTTCTTGGCTTCGATTCGTCTCCAAATCGACATAACCGATCGATGTGAGTATTCCGCTACCTCCGTTGATGTGTTCACGCATTATTTCATGTCTTGATTTGATCTTGGGACCTAGATAAAACTCAACAATGGCATCAAGAGCTAATGTTGCAAGCATGAAATTTGTAGGGCTTAAAATTTGGGTAAATGTTTGTTTGAGCATGATTTGAATAAATTGATTATTTAAGTATGCTTATAACATGTTTAATTGCATTTTGGTTGGACCAATTTGTTGAAAAATGATTTGGAATTTTTTCCCCAAATATTTGTCCTTGGCCGAATGGTTTGATGAATTTTGGATTCTTGGATTTTTGTGATTTTGATTCGTTTGATGAGTTAGAATCATTTAGGTTGATGTTAATTTGAATCGAATTGGATTGGATTTCGAATTAGACAAAAACCCCAAAAATCTTAGGTTGGCCGAATGTGACTAATGCCCTAATGTCTTGGATTTTTTGATTTTGTGACATTGGATGTGTATGAAATCATTTAGGATGGTGATTTGATGTCGATTGTAGGTTCGATTGGATCGAAACCGAATCGGACATAAAATCCCTCTTTTGGCCGAGACTAAAGAAGCATGTAATGGGTTTGATTTTTCAATTTGTGTGTTGGACATATAATAATGAAATGAGCATGATTAATTGGACTGATTTGGTGTTTTAGAAATGTTGATTTAGGTTATTAATCATGTAATGCACTTTGGTAATTAAATTGGGAAAATTGGATTTTTGAATTTAATTATTTGGGCCTAATTTTGGAAATTGGACTTAATGTTGTATTTGGGCCTATTGGGCTTGATTTATCAAGTTTGGTTTAGGCCAAGTGGATTGGATCCAATTGGCCCAAAACCTTAACCATAAAGCCCAAATGCGACTTAATGAACCTTTAAAGTTCAATTGGGCCTAATGGGCCAAGATTGATTTATGGGCTTATGGGGTAAATCCCGGATTGGACTTTGGTTATCGGTTTGACCCGAGTTGACCAAAAGTCCACGCCTTAAGAAATCAATCAAAGCCCATTGGACTTTAATTGAATTGACGTTGGATGTTAATCGGTCTTTGAGACTCGTTACGACTAGATTTGGAATTTAAATCGTAAAAGGTTTATTAAATAAAAGTGTAATATTCAATTTGGACTTGAATAGTGAATTAGTATTAGTACATGTTAAATTAGATTTAATAATGTAGTTTAATTTAATTCATGAATTCGTACTTTAAGTACTTATTCGCAAAAACGAGTTTGACTCGAACAAAATCAAATCGTTGTTTGAACATTGGATGATCACTTAATTATCAGATTAATTAATTTGATTAGATTGATTGATAGCATGCTTATATGTGTGAATACTTGGTTGTGTTGAATGAATAATGTATATCGGATGGATATTAGATGGGGGGGCAATTTTAGAAATTGTTGTAATAATTCGATTTTTAAATTGGACCTGCGTGTCCAGCCTTATCACCTTTGTTCTCTTTGTATTCTCTTCTCACCTATTCCCCTCTATGTATATGAGGTTTCTTTAGAAGTGTAGTGTAACGGGTAGAATAGTACAAGTGCTAGCTTGAGTGAGAAAGTGAGAGATTTGATCTAGGATCAATGTGTAGAGTATCCATCCGCATATCATTATTATTTTATTTCATACTCCACTTTATTATGTATTTAGAATGCATGTTTAAGGGTGTATGATGATGAGACCTAACAAAGATAATTAAATTGGTAGCCAATTTGCACGGAAAAACCCTCGTTTTATATTAAGCGATTATCCTTCCATTGAATGATTCTTGTTCAAGATCCAATTGGCATTGGTTTGTTGGCCAAAGTCAAGACCTTGTCAATGGATGTATTTGAATCATGAGGGTTTTGTTCCACATCGGTGTCTTGTCCAAGTTGTGATTTGTTGGGCCAAAGTCAAGATCACTTCTTGTCCAATGACATTGATTAAGAAACTTTCCTTGTCAATGGGTCCCGCTTAACTGGAGTCATTAGGTTTGTTGTGCCAAGCCAAGGCCTAGATGATTCGGAGGATAAGTTAGAAAATGTATTAGATACATTGGCATAAGTAATATGTTTAGGACTTGGATGTCCACCTAACCGGATCTGGGAATTGGATTGGATCCAATTGATCTGTGAGATCTACCTGGTTAAGTAGCATACAGCTTGTTGGCCAAAGTCAAGGTTGTATGTTATTTAACAGGATCCTAGCCCACTAGGAACACGGTTTCCCGAGTACTCCACAGAGGGTTAGAGGCTCGACGAAAAATAGTGGGAGGCAAGTATTGAATTTGCAACATTCGTTCAATTACTCGCCATACGCGCTCTCAAACAAATATCATTCGTCAATATTTTACGTTGTTTTAAATTGATTATATAGTTGGACTATATACAAACTCATTCTATATATAGTTGATTTTATAATTATATTATAGTAATCAATATAATTGAATTAAAATGATAGTTGATTTTATAATTGGATTATAGTAATCAATGTTAAAATTATAGTTGATTAAATAATTGGGTTTATTGTAATCATTATACTAATATAGTACCTTATTAAATTGATTAATAGTTTGGGACTATTGAAATCAAGAAAGAATTGAAAAAGTTGAATATTTAAAATATATAATCCTTGGATTAAATGTTTTTAAATGATTTAATTTTCAATTGGGAATTAATAATAGGTTAATTTATTGATAAAATAACTTATTATGACTAAGCCCATAATTAAGCAAAAAGTTGAGCATAAAATCTTTGGAAGATTTATGTGATGATGACTTTAGTGCTTAATTATATACTTATAATAAATCTATCTTAGAATTAAAAGTATTAAAGTTGCAATAATAATTCTTGGAGAATTAATTGACTATTCTAGTGGAGAAAAGTCAAAGTATGCAATGGGCATGTTGCATAAGGTGCATATCGTTTTGATATTCCGAAACCCATGCTTGGCCAAAGGTTTGTGAAATATTGAAAAGGTAATTGACATATCCCAAAGTTAATACCATTTGGATATGGAAGACACAAATGAATTAAAGAAAGGGCGAGGCTCTAACTTAAAAAATATTTGTCAAAGTTATGTTCGCTACTAGTATTGAAATTAGATTTAAATACTTAGTGGTGTGGGTAATAAATAATATGTATTGATGTTCAGAATCCGCTATGAGCTGGATACTGACTTCAAGCCGAGATTTCTCTGTGAATCGGAAAAGGGACGAAAGTCGCTGTTTCGACCGTAGATACCTAAGTTTAGGAACTATCCTTTGGGTATGTACTTAAATTAGGAACTGTTATAATGTAACTAGTTTGACTAGAGATTATCTCTATATCAGCGTTAATTAATCCGTTGCGGATAAAACCTTTATATTATAGAACACTAAGTGTTTTTTATTATAAAGATGATACTGAGATAAACACATTAGATGTGAAAACAGAATTTATATTTTGAATATAATAAAGTCTCAAACATATAAAAATGACAAATAAATAGCTCAAATTGATTTGATCAATAGAGACTTATTTGTGGCATTGTTTGTATGGGACACAACTAAACAAGACTCGTATATCCACACTTTGAAGAGTGGGTACTAGGACTGATTTGACTATTCAAATAAGGTCTGCGAATCTAGTTTATTAGGTAAAGTACCTAAAATACTATTTACTTGGTAATAGTATAAGGGCCACCGATCTGTTAGCCCTATTCATGGTGAAGTTAGTGGGCCCATATCTAGCTAGGCTAGATGTGAACATGAATATTTCGTGACCTTAACGAATGTGGCATTACGTTGTGGTTATGTGTTTCTTTTGAAGAACACGGATCGGAAACTTTTGAAGTTTCGACACGAAGTAAATAAACAGATCGGCTATAGTATTATTCCGCCACGATTAGACCGTAATGGAAAAATACTTAAGCAGTAGTTTTCATACGTACATGAAAGAGTATGGTATTCTTTCACATAAGAACTCCTCCCCCCCGAGACACGTCAGTTAGACGGTGTGTCCGAACCAAAAACCAAATTTTGTTGGACATGATATGGTTTATCACGAGTCGCTCTGAGCTACTATTTCCTTCAATGGGGACATGTATTAACAGTGCAAAACTTATTTAGAATAAGGTTCCATGTTAATCTGTTTGACAGATATCATATAGGATATGAACAGGAAAGAAACAGGGTTTCTCATTCCTGATAATTTGGGTATGCCAGGCATAACGTTTGGATGATACCAAACTAAAAGACCCAAAATGGATAAGTGCCAATATAGGTTATCCTAAGGGAAACCTTAAGTATAGTACTTATAAATCCCACATGAGAAAAATGTAATTGTTGCTCACCATGCGGTTTTCCTGAGAGGAATACCGATATGCAGTGGTCAGTGGGAGGATAGTGATACTCGATGAAAATCGGAGTAACACTGTTCAAGGCACGAAGTCCTTAATGGAACACAAATAGTTCATCAATGATGAATCTATACCATTAATCTTCAAATACACAAGAAACTAGTAGATCGGATAGAGTCAGAAAACAACCTAGGGTATGGGTTTCTGATCTAACCTCATAAAGATGTCAATCTTATGGAGGTGTACCATCCGACTACGTTTTGAGGAAGTGATACGAGGTATCGACTCCCGGTTATGGCAAAGTGCCATGAATCCGAAATGGATTCCATGTATAACAACTGTTTTGGATACTAGTTGTTGTACCACAAGGCATTGTGCCTATTGGTACATTAAACGTCTTCAAGGAAGACATACATGGAAGGCAACATACCAACGTACAAAGCTGGGCTTTTAACGGAAAGGTATCGTTATCAACATTGTGTTAATAACGGTTCAACCTTTTACCTGTTTCCATGGGTAAATCCATTTTGAAGATGCTTGATGATAACTGTATATTTCATTTATGAAATGTGTCAGTTACAAATCAAAATCGCTTTCCTGAAAAGGAAACCTTTTGGAGAATGTTTATAACATTCTGACGATTTTGTATAACCGACAAACAAGGTTTGCGGGTTATTCGATCCATGTTTGGATTGAAACAAGCATAAGGTTCTTGGAACTGTCGTTTTGAAATAATCATAATGGTTTATGATTTTGACTCAAAACGAAATAATTCTTGTGTATATAAAGAGGTTAGTGGGAGAGCGCACTGACAGTGCAATTCCCATAAAACAATTGGTGAAAGCTTGGCTTTCATAGATATTCTTTCAATAGAAATTCTCCGTAGAATTCTGGGGAGTAACAACCTTTATTCAAGGAATAAAGATCTACTGGGATAGATTTGGAGTTGTAACACACTCTCTGGGAAATTATACATTTAAAATGTACTTGATAGGGTGTCTCATACGCTTCGAAAAATGGAGTCACGATCAGGTTAATCCAAGTGATAGTCACTGGATTAAAGATTAAGAACATCTATTAGTATCTGAGAGAACTAAAGATGCTGTCTTAAACTATGGAGAATGAGAACTTGAAGTGACTGGGATCACCGCTGTAAGGTTCCAAACAATTAAATACTACGGTACTATAAAGTTTGAATAACGGGACAGTGAGCTGGAAATCTTCCAAGCAAGATAACTGTTGCCGAATAAACAACAAATACGGATTATTGCTGTAGCTGAGGCAGCAAAAGAAGCCATTTGGATCGAACATAAATCTAATTAGATTAGATATAGTTCTGTTAGCAGCTGAACTAGGCGTCAGCACAGGCTAAGGAATTAAAGGTCTCATCGACGATCCAGATATATACTTCTATATCCTGATTCGTTCGGATCATACATCGTAGCGATGTGATGATCGTATAAATCGCGTCAAACGATGATAAAATAAATCCGCTGACGAAAACCTTTCCTCAGCAATTTGAGCGAACCGTACATAGTTCAAGTGTTGGACACTTGAGTGACTCGCTACGTGCCAAGTGGGAGATTGTTGGATAATATGACCCATAGCGTCACTATTTGCACAGATCATTGTGTTGTTGTAGCAAATTAACTATGTAATAAGGATATTGCACTCTCATCATTTGTGATTAGATCACCATAGATATATAAATGAAGAGAGGTCCCTATGATTAGTTCCTGAATTGAGATGATATGAGACAGTATCAGTCCACGAAGGATTAATCATTAAATATCCCTAGCCGTAGTATTATCGAGACTAGACATCGATAATGCGGAATAGGCTAGTATTGCACTTGTGTGCGTTGTGAGGGCACAACGACATAGTTCTCATATATATAAGTGTTGGAGACTTATGCAAGTGCGATAGGAGGTCGTGTTTCACACCGATGGTACGGGAAACAGCTTCGCTCTGGATAGACCCCTCGGAATCCCATTGGTATTATGACTATGTGTCTATGGAGGCCGAAATCAAGGTAGGTGTGTATAGTCTTAACCTGAGACTTGCATCGCTAATACTTACGATAATCGATAAACTTTGGTCTTGGTGGTAGGGGGCTTTGACCAAGTTCTGTGTACACCACTTCTTCTGTTTTATCAGAGAGTCGTAGAGTATTGGGTGTGATGTCAAGACGGAAGTATCACTTCAGTCATATTGGAGATGATGTCACGCAGGATACGGTATTAGTGCTCTTAAGTGATGCGCATCCAATCGTGATATTATGACCAGGTCATGAATATCCGATTATAGAGACTAGTTACCAGACATCCGATATGTGTTTCGGACGGGGCAGACACTTATCCAGCCCCAGCCCTAGCACGTGACTATCCGATACTGGACCGATACGCACAATACTATTGTATACTACGCTTGATATAGATCTAAATATTCTTAAAAGGATATGTCCGGAGAATTGGGTAGACTTGGTGCTTTGCTAGGAGTCGACCTTGTCTCGTAAATCGGTAGAACGTAGTACTTGGTACGTGCGTGATTCGGGTACACCCGACGACCGTATTTACTGCCAACGTATCCGGAGATCTCATGGTCGCTTCCCCCTAATGCACCGATGACGCATAACTCGCACTCATTAATAATCTGGGATTATATAGAAGAAAGAGAAAATTAATCTAGGATTAATTACGGAGATATTTTATCTCGGATAAAATATCGTCTAAAGAGATAGAACGATTAATTCGGAATTAATCGATTAAATTAATATATTCGATATATTAAAAGAAATTAGATTTCGACGCGGAATTAAAATTAGATTTTAATTCGGGCGAACGAATTAATTTAGAATTAATTCATTAGCGACGTGAATAGTGAAATCGCTAGGCGGAATCATTTAATTACGACGCGACGGAAAATTGTTAATTTGGAATTAACAAACCCGAGCTCGAGTGTGATTGCGAGCGCATTCGTATTTCGAATTCGAGTGCGGCGACGCAAGTCACATCAAGCGTCAAATCAATCGTCACATCAAGCGTCAAATCAAAAGTCACTTTGAGTGATGATTGATTGATTGACTTGATTGATTGATTGATGGAAAGACACACATCACATCACCTTTTAAAGTGACATGTGAATAGTGATCAAGTGGGTGGAATAGTGACTTGTGAAAGACATTTACCATTTACTTTATTTTATTAAATGTTTTGGTAATTGGTTTTAATATATTTTCTAGGAAAATATAAGACATTTTTAAGTAAATGTTTCATAAGTCTTGACCTTTTTTCCACCTCTCTCTCTCACCATTTCTCTTCTTCTCCTCACGCCATTTTGAAGCATTTCTTCACTTGTTTCATACCAGTTTTGGCGTGGACAATAGGGAGGCTATGAGTGATTTTCATTTGATGAAATCAAGTGCTAGCACACTTGTGAACATTGCGAAAGTGTTAGGGAGGTTCACCCATGAGGCGGGACTCATCCGACGGAGTTTGGAGCTTCGAAAGGAGACCCGAAACTGCCAAACCAGTGAGCATGGACTGCTGCAGTTCACGCCCAAACCAGTGAGCTTCTTGGCTTCGATTCGTCTTTAAATCGACATAACCGATCGATGTGAGTATTCCGCTACCTCCGTTGATGTGTTCACGCATTATTTCATGTCTTGATTTGATCTTGGGACCTAGATAAAACTCAACAAGTATGATTTGCACTCGGGATACAACTCCACGTACCACTTGAGTAAACAGCGCATATTTTGTTTTATGTTGTTTTGATGTGTTTGTTATTCGTTATTTAATTTCCGCATATTATTTGTTCGTGTAATGATATGATCGAGCGCATGGGCTTAGTAAGTACGTTGAAAGGTCCTCTAATTGAAGGGGTTAAAATCCTTTACCACGATGCTTCGCCGCACCGGTCAATGTATATTCGATTGGATGTGAGATATGTTCAATCGGGTATACGAAATCCGATATCTTTGTATTTACTTTTGTTTCATATTTATATGCATTGAGATAAGCGCATGAGCTTAGTAAGTGCGATGAAAGGTCCTCTAATTAAAGAGGTTAAAATCCTTTACCACGATGCTTCATCGCGCCAGATATCTTTGTATTTACTTTTGTTTCATACATATATGCATTGAGATAAGCGCATGGACTTAGTAAGTGCGATGAAAGGTCCTCTAATTGAAGAGGTTAAAATCCTTTACCACGATGCTTCGCCGCGCCGGATATCTTTGTATTCACTTTTGTTTCATATGTATGCATTGTGTTAATTGCGCTTGGGCTTAGTAAGTGCGATGAAAGGTCCTCTAATTGAAGAGGTTAAAATCCTTTACCATGATGCTTCTCCGAGCCTTATATTCGGTTATTTGCTTTTCTTTGTATGCCATCTTTTCGCATGATCATGAATCATATTGTATTGCGCATGGGCTTAGTAAGTCGGATGAAAGGTCCTCTGTTTCAAGGGGTTAAAATCCTTTGCCACGATACTTCGCTGCGCCGGACAAAGTGTATTCTAATGAATGTGAGATACGTTCAATCGAACACTTAAGGTCCTATATAGATGTGGGCATATGTCGCATCTCTTTTCTTTCATCTCCATTATTTATCTTTCAAATCGCATCATGACACGTTTATTTCACGTATGATTGTCTCTTTAATTGTCATTTTTTACATTATGCACTAATCTCCTCCCTTTAATGTGTACGCTTATGTAATTAGTGCTTGTTTGCGCTCTCATGTCCATCAATAATGCGTTTGGGAAATTATATATCTGTCATTACTTTAATCTACCGTGATGCATGCAAACTTGAACTAGATTATATGCGAATAGGTTGTATGTAAAACTGAGACATAGGTTATATGAAACGTGTTACATGTGGACTTAGTTGACTCCTTTTATTATGCATGAATATGTAATGGTTATTTGTTTATGCTTCCGCGTGTATGACATGTTTATGAAATTACATGTTCATCATTATTTAATTCCCTTTTATGCGTGCTTATGTGATTATGACGTACTTGCATTTTCATGAATACAATATGCCTACGAAGTTGTATATTTTCCGCTACTTTGACTTACTTTCGAGCATGTAAACTTAGAAGTAGGACATATGCAAATCTAGGTGTTAGTTTTATCTTTTTGCGCATGTGAATTTAGAAGCATGATATTCTTGGAAATAAGTGTTACTTAGGTTTGATTAAATTATTACACAAATCCTTTCATTACAAGTGACATAAGTAAGGGACCATTCCGAACCCAACGGTTTGAGGTCTTCCCTTGGGAGGGGTGAGTGCTGGCCTTAAATCTCATTTTCTCAGTTCACACCGGGTGGCTACTCCATCATTCTCCGGTTTAGTCCCCCGTGGCTACTCCATACTCCCAACCGGGCCGTGAGCCCGGAACAGCATGCGTCGCCCAATTTCTGTGTCACCATAGTCTGGCGACTCCACTGGGGATAGAGAATCGGCCCCGAAATATTGTCTTGTAATGCTTGGATTTGTGTTTTAATTAACCGTGTCTATAATGGGTAAAATGAGGGTTTGATCAAAGACATTGTAAGGCTAGGTAATGGTTTGATGTCTTCCTTCATTCACTACCTTTCGAGGAAAAGCTGTGGAGGCACCTAAATAGTCACTGCCCTTGGCTTGTTGTGACAGACTAATTTGGAGGACTTGTTGCTTATTCTTGTCACCAAGTGATAAGAGCCTAAGAGGCTTGGGTATTTAAGAGAGTTCGCTCCACCCTCCCTCTGGGGAATCTGCAACAAGAAATCCATTTGACAGTTAGTCACACACCATGACTTGTTGGCATGTACCGCAAGGTATAAAAAAAGGTGCGCTTGCTTGGTTGCTCGAACCCTTGAGTGGGGAGACCTAGTTATGGGCACTCATTCGCCAGTAAGAGTCTTTGTCTATACTCTCACGAACCCACCCATAGACCGGGGTTGTATGGCTAAAATAACAATTATTTCCTTGAGCATGTGCTTGTGGACCATCCTCATTTGGATGCAGTTGGACTTTTTGTCAGAAATGCGAACTTGCTGGGCCATTTAAACTAGGGCGAGTTCATATCCTATGACCATTAGGCCCAAAGCTTCTGAAATGTTGATGGGACACCTTGTAGAATTTACTGTTTTATGCTTGAATTGTCTTTATGCTCGTGTTTTGGAATATCTTTGTTTGGATCCATTTGGACCATTTGTCATGGGATATGGGCTTGTTGGGCCATTTAAACTGGGACAAGAACGTACCTTATGACGATTGGGCTAAAGGCCTCTAAATGTTGATGGGCCATTTTGTGCTTCTGTTCGGAACATTATCATTTGGATTTAGTTGGGCTCCATGCCATGAGATGCGAACTCGTTGGGCCATTTAAACTAGGACGAGTTCACTCCTATGACATTTAGCCCAAAAGCTTCTAAAATGATAATGGGCCGATTTGTTTGAAAATTTTAATTAATTTAGTATGTCCTATATGTTATATGCATCTTATGCACCTCATACATGCATACATCATGTTAACACCCTCTATGTCTCAAAAAGAGACATCATAGATACCGTTTGGGTTAGAGAATGGACGAGACTCACCAAAATACCGAGAACAGATATGAGTCATCCGATAATGAGGTATCCCGTATGGATCAGTTGGAAAACAGTCTCACCAAGATCACTGAACAGTTGCAAGCCCTGACTACTGCTGTGGCTGGTATGGCTGTGCCCCGTGCTGGGGGAAATTCTGAGAATGTGAGGCATGAGGAGCCTCCGAATGGGTTGGGGGATGAGATTCCCGCTTTTGATGATGACATGGCAGAATATGCAACAGGCAGAATGATTGGGTCTCTGGCAGAATTTCAGAAACTTTGGGATCAGGTTGAAACAGTTACCCGCAAGATGATGGGTAAATATGAAGAGTTGTTGGATATGAGGCAATGACATTTGAAGAACAGTTGCCAGCTCTGTTCAAGATGCCGGATATGGCTAAGTTCAATGGGAATGGGGATCCGAGGGTCCATCTCTGTCAGTATGTTTCAGTTATGAGTTCAGTGGGTTTATCCAAGCGTCAGGTGCAGAAAATGTTTGGAATGTCACTTGAAGGGGCGCTGGTAGTTTGGTATCACAGCCTTGAGAAGAAGGTTAGGGAAGATTGGAGGGAGTTGGCTGATGCTTTTCTAAAGCAATATGTCACGGACTTGGAGATTGATTTGTCACTCCGTGATTTGGAGAACACTAAGCAGAAGCCGGAGGAAAGCTTCAAGGAGTATGTGGACCGATGGAGAAGTCAGTTGTTGAAAATGCAGACTAGGCCCTCTGAGAAGGACCAAATTAAGATGATTATCAAGGGCACCAAGCCCTCTATCTATGGGAAACTGAGGAGGATGAGCTCCATGATTACAGACTTTCGGTAGTTGAGGGAAACTGTCATGGACATTGAAGAAGAAGAGGTGGAAAACAGGAAGTTTTATGGCCTAAGTAGGAGGCCTATTGGGGGGACATCGGGTACCAAACCTATTTCTGCGGAGATTGCTTCCATCCGGAATCGGAGATTCTCCAACTTGAGGAGACCATTGTCTAAGGTGTTGGAGAAATTGAAAAGATAAGGACTTCTGAAACCATTGGAAGCCAAACCATTACCCAATCCCCCACCACCACATTATAACCTAAACCTTTACTGTCACTTCCACCAACAGAAAGGCCATGACACTGATAATTGCGCCCGGCTCCGCCATGAAATCCAAGACCTAATAGACTCCAAGAAAATACCTGACCCCGAAACAGAACATCCTGATACCAATAGAAATCCCTTACCCAATTACCGTGCTGTACCACCCCCAACCTACATGATAAACTCCGGCCTCCCAGAAGACTTTGTCCTAAAATCCTTTCACCCTCAAGCCTTTTGCCTGGGAATCTGGGATAGTAATAGTGAAGATGAAACTGAGCAGGGGAAGAATTTTTCACTAGACTTCTCTAGTAGTGATGAGGAAGAAGTGAGGGGAATGACCCGCAGCGACCGCTTTTACAATGATGTGGCGGAAAAGGGTAAGGAAGCCTTGACCGATGGTAGATAAGTGGTGGAAAGTGCAGAGAATGCTGAAGGGGATACAGTGTTGAAGCAATTGAAAAAGACCCGGCTCAGGTTAGCATCTGGGAATTATTGTGTACATATCAAGAGCATAGGCAGGCCATGGTTGAGGCCTTGAATAAATTGTGGTGCCTGAGGATGCCAACCCCGCAATGCTTGTCGGGTCGGTACGAGGAGAAACTTTACAGAGGATCACTTTTTCAGAAGAAGAACTCCCGGCTGAGGGTAGAAATCATAACAGAACCTTGTTTATCAGAGCTGAAGTGAAGGGTAAGAAGACTTCCTGTGTAATGGTGGATGATGGTTCGGCCATCAATGTGTGCCCGTTGAATATTTTGGCCAGACTGGGCATAAAGGCAACAGACTTGGACCCCTCCAACATGACCATTAAAGCTTATGATGACAATAAGCGCGGAGTGGAGGGTACTTTTATGGCTATGGTTAAAGTGGGCCCGGTTGAGGATGAAGTTGAGTTTATAGTGTTGGATATCCCAGCCATTTTGCCTTGTTGTTGGGAAGGCCTTGATTTCATAGGCTTGGGGGTGTGCCCTCTACTCTGCACCAGATGATTAAGTTCCCGTATGGGGGAGAAATTGTTACCATCCGAGCTGAGGTGGATAATGCTGTGGCCGCTTTGGAAGTACCGCCTTTCACAAGGTTCCAAGTGTCGGTAACTTTTGAGAAATGGGTGGATCCTAAGGTAGCTAGGATCATGGGAAAAATGAAGTATGAGCCGGGTGAGGGTTCAAAACTGCCAGATTTCAGAGGACAGACTACTCGAAAGGGTTTGGGGTACAAGTCTGATGAAGAAAAGCTGAAGGTCAAGAAGAAAGCCTAAAACTGATGGAATGCTTTGTGAAGGCTTCAGGGTATCAAGGGGAGCCTGAACCTGTGAAAGTTAATAGAATTGTGGTACCTGGGTTTGAGATCTTCCAGGACATGTTGGGAAAGAAGCCGATAATGGAAAAAGCTGCAAAGAATGAAGAAGAGAAGTGGGAGGAAGAACTAATGAAATTAGAAGGCTGACTCTTGAGGAAGATAAGAAGCTCGGAAAGAACCCGATTGTGGAAGATGAAGTGTCTGCAGATGATAAAGACATTTGCCTTCCTGATTTGTTTGAATGTACTTCTACTTTACCCAATTATAAAGACATCTCTTTTGCTTACTTTCCTGAGTCATTTTCTTTTACTCTGCATGAATCAAGTATATTTGATATCAGTTCGGCCAAAACTACTACATTTAACCTTGGTACACTTGAGAGTCCTAAGGAAATTTTGATTGCAAGTGAGGTTACCTCCGAGGAGAGGGAGAAATTAGAAGAAGTATTGGTCAGATATGCCAAAGTGTTTACTTGGTCCTATGAGGACATGCCTGGGGTTGACAGAAGCATTGCCCAACACACAATACCAACTTATCCGAATATGAGGCCAGTGAAACAAAAACTTCGACGGATGAGACTAGAATGGGCTGAGAAAGTTAGAGAAGAAGTCAAGAAACAGATAGATGTGGGATTTCTGGAAGTGGTAAAGTATCCCGAATGGTTGGCTAATATTGTACCGGTGCCGAAGAAAGACGGAAAGTCAGAATGTGTATGGATTACAGAGATCTCAACAAGGCTTGCCCAAAAGATGATTTTCCTCTACCGCATATAGATGTTCTGGTTGACAGTGTGGCTTTATCTACTATGTATTCATTTACAGACGGGTTTTCAGGTTACAATTAGGTTCTCATGGCCGAGGAGGACAAGCACAAAACTGCCTTCGTCACAGAGTGAGGCACTTATTGTTATAAAGTGATGCCGTTTGGGCTCAAGAACGCATGAGCCACTTATCAGCGGATGGCCACTACATTATTCCACGATTTGATGCACAAAGAGATTGAAGTGTATGTGGATGACATGATGGTGAAATAGGAGGCAAGAATTGGGTACATAGAGGCACTTGAAAAGTTCCTTCAGAGAGTTGACAAATACAACTTGCGGCTGAATCCTAAGAAGTGTGTGTTTGGAGTGACATCGGGGAAATTACTTGGCCATATAGTGGGAATGTGTGGAATAGAGGTGGATTCTGAGAAAATCAAAGCAATCACAGAAATGCCAGCACCGAAGACTGAGAAGGAGGTCAGAGCATTTATGGGGAAGATTCAGGACATCAGTCGGTTCATTGCCAAGTTGACGTCAGTATGTGAGCCTATATTCAAACTGTTGAGGAAAGATCAGCCAGTGAGATGGAATGAACAGTGTCAGACAGCCTTCAGTAAAATCAGGGAATATTTGGTGAAGCCTCCGGTATTGAAACCTCCGAGACCAGGCAGACCTTTGATATTGTATTTGGCCATAGAGTCAAAAGCACTGGGGGCAATGATGGTACAGGCAGATGAGACAGGGGTAGAACACGCGGTCTACTATCTGAGTAAGAAGATGCTCCTGTATGAGGCTCGTTATCAAGAAGTAGAGAAGATATATCTTGCAGTGGTATGGGCTTCCAGAAAATTACGGCATTATTTGCAGTCTTATAAGATCCAGGTCGTGGCAAAGGAGAATCCTCTAAAGTATCTGCATTCAGTACCATCGCTAGTGGGGAAATTGGGCAGATGGTTAGTGTTGCTGACAGAGTTTGACATTGAGTATCTCACCTCCAAAATGATCAAAGGGCGAGCAGTGGCAGAGTTTTTGGCATTGCAACCTATTGAGGGGGATCAGTATAAGTTTGAATTTCCAGATGAAGAAGTCCAGGCCATAACAGTTTAGAGGTGGAAAATGTACTTCGACGGAGTGGTGAATTATAAGGGAGCCGAAATTGGGATCGTAATAGTGACCACTGAGGGAGAGACTTTGCCTTTGGCCAAGAGGTTGACGTTCAGAGTGACTAAAAACATGGCTGAGTATGAGGCATGCGCTTTCGGTTTGAGAGCATTGGTAGCCTTGAAGGCCGGAAGTGTGGAAGTCTACGGAGATTCTATGTTGGTAGTCCAGCAGATGCGAGGAGAATGGGAATTGAAAGAAGAACGGTTGAAACCTTACCTTCTTCACCTCAGAAAGTTGACACAGGTCATCCCAGATTGTAAGTTTCATCACTTGCCGAGAGAAGACAATCAGATGGTAGACGCACTGGCTACACTTGCAGCAACTTGGGAAAATCCAGGGAAGTTAGTGATGAGACCGTTGGTACTGACGACAGCAAACAGACCCGTTTATGAGACAGAAAGAGTTCTGGAAGTAGAAATCGACGATGGAAAACCTTGGTATCATGACATTCAGCGGTATCTGGAGCATGGGGAACTCCCGAAAGGGGCAGACAGAAAAGACAGGTTAGCCATTCAGAAGTTAGCTTCTCAGTATGTGATTTTGAAAGGAGAACTGTACAAGAGGCAAGCAAACGGTATTCAGTTGAAATGTTTGAGAAAAGAAGAGGCTCAGCATGTAATGGAAGAAGTACACGCCGGGGTATGTGGTCCGCACATGAACGGGCTGAATCTGTCCCGGAAGATAGTGAGACAAGGTTTTTAATGGTCAACCATGGAAACAGACTACGCAAAGATGGTAAAGCACTGTCATGATTTCCAAGCACACGGTAATTTGAATCACTTGCCGCACAGAGATTCGACCGGATGCATCGAATGGGCATCACTTCATAGTAGTGGCGGTGGACTACTTCTCGAAGTGGGTAGAAGCCGAATCATTCCGTAACATCACAGCAAAGCAGATGGCCAAGTTCATAGCACGGAACCTCATTTGTCGATATGGTATGCCGCACCATGTGGTTCCAGATAACAGAGTTCAGTTTCAGGGAGAGACGAAGGTAATGTTGCAGAAGTATGGGATAGGCCATCACAAGTCATCACCGTACAGGCCGCAGGCAAACGGGACAGTTGAGGCGGCTAATAAGACAATAAAGACGATTTTAGCCAAGATGACAGAAAACTGCAGAGATTGGGCCGAGAAACTACCATATGGTTTATGGGGGTACAGAACATCAGTAAGAACAGCAACTGGAGCCACACCTTATTCTTTGGTCTATGGAATGGAAGCAGTGCTACCAGTGGAAGTTGAGATACAATCTATGAGGGTATTAGCAGAAACAGGGTTACCAGAACCAGAATGGGCCGCACAGAGGTTTGATAAGTTAGCACTGCTGGATAAGAAGAGGATGAAGTCTCTACATCATATGCAGTTGTATCAGAAAAGACTAGCCCGAGCATTAAACAAGAAGGTACGTCCCACCAGAATCAGAAAGGGTGATTTGGTACTTAAGCAATCAAAGCCGTCGACCACAGATCCAAGAGGAAAGTTCAGACCTAACTGGGAAGGGCCTTACATAGTGCAGAAAGTAATGGGAAATGGAGCAGTGAGGCTATCAGACTTGGAAGGGAACGAGTTCACCGAGCCGATCAACATAGATAGGTTGAAGCAGTACTTTGCCTGAGGGAGAAAAGGACCGAGCAGTCACCAAGGGAATTGGCAGAAGACTTAACCCAACATAATAAGAAAATCATTCATGCATACACGTAACATTGCATTCTCTTCGTGTTTGTTTTTTATTTTATGTTCGCAGGTTCGAAGAAAGGAGAAAGCAGTAGTTCGAGGGCGAGGCCCATATCGGCTTGGGGGCGAGACCCCACATCATCATCAGTTTAAGGGCGAGGCCCATGTCAGTTTGGGGGCAATGCCCATATCAGTTCGAGGGCGAGGCCCATATCAGTTCGAGGGCGAGGCCCATATCAGCTTGGGGGCGAGGCCCATATCAGCTTGAGGGCGAGGCCCACATCGTCAGTAGTTTCGGGATGCGTCCTAGGGTCGAGGTGCCCTTGTTGTCAGTTGTAGTTCCGGGATGCGTCTCAGGGTCGAGGGCCCACTACATCATCTGTTCGAGGGCGAGGCCCTCATTTCCAGCAGTATTGGGATGCGTCCCAGGGTCGAGGTTTCCCCCATTGCCGGTTGTAGTTATTGGGATGCGTTCCAGGATCGAGGTCCACTGCAGCACCAACTCAGCTCGAGGAAACAGATGAGCCAGGTAAGTGAAAATACATTGCATAAACTTTGATAGGATTGTTCAAAGTCACACACTGCATAAGTCCCATCAAAGTGGGGGCGACTGTAGACATTGTATTTTCGCATTTGAAACCCGATGATGAGTCTCAGTTGGAGGCACTACCTTTTTAGTTAAGGATATTACGGGAAACGGTCTTTGGAAGGGAATCGGTATTTCGTTAGATTTTTATTCACTTTTTTAGCGTCAAGCTCACTTGTTGGACCTCTGTCTAGAGCATCTTTGGCCTAAAAAACCCGCAAATCTTTTAATCTTGGCCCAAACCCACTCACCAAACCAACACAACACCTAACCCACCAAGACAAAGCCCACGCCCACACCCATCAAGGCCCACGCGCCCATAGCCTCTAAAATACACCCAAATTAAATTAAATATTAATTAAATAATGTAATTGAATTAAATAAAATGATTAAAACATTTACCAAATTAAATAAAACATAAAATAAAATCATGCCTAATTTGGATAAATCAAATATATTACATACTAAATTAAATAAATATTATGCCTAATTAAATCAATCCTAACCAATTAAAAAATATTATATGCCTAATCAACACAAATCAAATATACTAAATTCCTAATCAAGCCTAAATTTGTCCCCCCTCAATCTTGTATTTACCTTTCTTGAAACCAAATCAAATCAAAACTTGAATGCCAAAATCCATTCCTTGTGAGACAAGGAGAAACCCTAACCCTCTTCTATATAAACAACACCAAACCAAAGCCATCCCCCCTTCAGACAATATCATTCACGCAAATTACAACAAGAACATAAGCAAAAAAAAATCCCTCCAAAGCTCACGCAAAATACAAGAAAAACAGCAAGCAAATTCTCTTCATCTCCTCCTCTATCACCACTGAAAACAGCAGCCCCATAAGCCTCTATCACCACCAAAAACAGCAGCCCCCCATAAGCCTCTATCACCACCGAAAACAACAGCCCCATAAGCCTCTATCACCACCGAAAACAGCAGCCCCCCATAAGCCTCTATCACTAACGAAAACAACAGCCCCCATAAGCCTCTATCACCACCAAAAACAGCAGCCCCGTAAGCCTCTATCACCATCGAAAATAGCAGCCCCATAAGCCTCTATCACCACCAAAAACAGCAGCCCTGTAAGCCTCTATCACCATCGAAAACAGCAGCCCCATAAGCCTCTATACCACCAAAAATAGCAGCCCTAAACAGCAACCAAGTACCGAAAATTGCAGCCCCTTAAACCCCCACACATCACCAAAAAAACTACACTGTTTAACATACTAATACCACTGAAAAATAGCAGGAAAAATACCCCAAAACAGCAGCAAAATACCTTAAAAACAGCCCATAAATCACTTAAATCAGTAACAAAAAATGGCACCCAAAACCTTTAAAAAAACACTCAAAACAGTCCACTAAAACACTCAAAACAGTAGCTTTAAAGACCTGAAACAGTGAGCAGAAAATACAGAGAAAATAGCAGCAAAATAGAAGCCAAACAGCGAGCAAAACAACAAAACAGTGACTTAAGATGTTAAACTAGTGAACCAGAGAAGTTGAGGAACTTTACCCTTCCGATCTCCGTGAAACGCAAGTCCGAAAGTCGGCAAAAAAGGTTAGACCTGAGGGTATTTTCCACATTCGTTTTTCTGTTTTATATTTATTATTTATTGAGTTTTGTTCGCATGTTTGTTATGATAAAATGCATGTTGTGGCCCTTGAGTAGATAAATATGCATGTATTATGAATATGATGTGTGTTGTGGCCCTTGAGTAAAATGAAAAATGTGTCGCCTCTTGTGGTATATAGGATGGAAACCCGGACATAAATTTCATAGCCGATTCCGAAATGGACGGTAGTATGATCTGCACTCGGGATACAACTCTACGTACCACTTGAGCAAACTGCGCATATTTTGTTTTATGTTGTTTTGATGTGTTTATTATTCATTATTTAATTTCCACATATTATTTGTTCGTGTAATGATATGATCGAGCGCATGGGCTTAGTAAGTGCGATGAAAGGCCCTCTAATTGAAGGGGTTAAAATCCTTTACCACGATGCTTTGCCGTGCCGGTCAATGTACATTCGATTGGATGTGAGATATGTTCAATCGGGTATACGAAATCCGATATCTTTGTATTTACTTTTGTTTCATATATATATGCATTGAGATAAGCGCATGAGCTTAGTTAGTGCGATGAAAGGTCCTCTAATTGAAGAGGTTAAAATCCTTTACCACGATGCTTCGTCGTGCCAGAGATCTTTGTATTTACTTTTGTTTCATATATATATGCATTGAGATAAACGCATGGGCTTAGTAAGTGCGATGAAAGGTCCTCTAATTGAAGAGGTTAAAATCCTTTACCACGATGCTTCGCCGCGCCGGATATCTTTGTATTCACTTTTGTTTCATATGTATGCATTGTGTTAATTGCGCATGGGCTTAGTAAGTGCGATGAAAGGTCCTCTAATTGAATAGGTTAAAATCCTTTACCATGATGCTTCGCCGCACCTTGTATTCAATTATTTGCTTTTCTTTGTATGCCATCTTTTCGCATGATCATGCATCATATTGTATTACGCATGGGCTTAGTAAGTCGGATGAAAGGTCCTCTGTTTCGAGGGGTTAAAATCCTTTGCCACGATACTTCACCGCGCCGGACAAAGTGTATTATAATGAATGTGAGAAACGTTCAATCGAACACTTAAGGTCCTATATAGATGTGGATGTCGCATCTCTTTTCTTTCATCTCCATTATTTATCTTTCAAATCGCATCATGGCACGTTTATTTCACATATGATTGTCTCTTTAACTGTCCTTTTTTACATTATGCACTAATCTCATCCCTTTAATGTGTACGCTTATGTAATTAATGCTTGTTTGCGCTCTAATGTCCATCAATAATGCGTTTGGGAAATTGTATATCTGTCATTACTTTAATCTACCGTGATGCATGCAAACTTGAACTAGATTATATGCAAATAGGTTGTATGTAAAACTGAGACATAGGTTATATGAAACGTGTTACATGTGGACTTAGTTGACTCCTTTTATTATGCATGAATATGTAATGGTTATTTGTTTATGCTTCCGCGTGTATGAAATGTTTATGAAATTACATGTTCATCATTATTTGATTCCCTTTTATGCGTGCTTATGTGATTATGACGTACTTGCATTTTCATGAAGCATAGAAATGAATATGAATACATCGAGGAAGTTGCGGAATACTTACATCGAGCGGATGAGCGATGCGGGAGACAACAAAAATTCATTTTTAGCCCTCCTCCAAGTTCGGCAGTGAGCTTCCTTCCAGTCCTCAAATTCGGCCAAGCTCCAAGCATTTGGGTGGTATTTCCAAGCTCACAAGTTGGTTTCCCTATCACCTTTGTATGTTTTCATTTGGTGTGCTAGCACTTGGTGATTTTTGCCACAAAATTTACCCATTTTTCCCCTTCCATTCACCGCAGCGGACTGGTTTTTGGAGAGAAAAAATTCAACCCCTTGGGCATGAATTTGAGAGAGATGAAGAGAGTGATGAATGGTTGGTGAGATTTGTGTATCTAATACACAATTTTGAATTTCCAAAATTCAATAAATTGATTTCAAAAATTAAAATAAAATACCAAACATTTAAAATATATTAAATGTCCATCATGCCATCACACTTGAGTGTATTACAGTCCACCATCAATTTCCATCAACATCTATCACTATTCACATCAATCAAGTTGTCAAGTCACATCACTCAAAGTGACAAGTGATTTGAGGCTTGAAGTGACTAGCGATTTGACGCTTGATGTGACTTATGTGCCGCACTCGAATTCGAAATACGAATACGCTGATAAACACTTTCGGGCTCGGGTTCGCTAATTCCAAATTAACGAATTTTCCTTTGCGTCATAATTAAATCTAATTAATTAAAAAATCATTCCTAACATAATTACTATTCATGTCGCTAATGAATTAATTCTAAATTAACTCGTTCACCCGAATTAAAATCCAATTTTAATTCCACGTCGAAATCCAATTTCGTTTAATATATCGAATATATTAATATATTGATTAATTCCAAATTAATCGTTCTCTCTCTTTAAATGATATTTTATCCTAGATAAAATATCTCCGTAATTAATCCCAGATTAATTTCTCTCTCTCATCAAATTAATCCTATATTAATAAAGTGCGAGTCATACGTCATTGGTGAATCTTCGGGAAGCGACCCATGAGATCCCCGGATAAGTTGGCAGTAAATTCGGTCGTCGGACTATCCGAACACGTATGTACCAAGTACTACGTTTTACCGATTTACAAGATAAGGTTGGTCTCTAGCAAAGCGCCATGCCTACCCAAAAATATCCTTACAGGAATATGCGATCTATATCAGGCGTAGTATACGTGGTATCGTGTATGTCGATCCAGTATCGGATGTCACGTGCTAGGCCTGGGGCTGGAATTGTGTATGTCCCGTACGAAGCACATGTCGGATGTCTGGTAACTAGTCTCTATAATCGGATATACATGACCTTGTCATAATATCCCGATAGCTGCAGCATATAAGAGCACCAGTACCGTATCTTACGTGACATCATCTCCACTATGACTGGAGTGATACTTTCGTCTTGACAGCACACCCAATACACTACGATTCTCAATGTACCAGCAGAGGCATACACAGAACCTGTTAAAGCCCTGGACGACCAAAACCAAAGTATATTAATTGTCGTAAGTATTAGCGGTGCAAGTCTCAAGTTAAGACCAAATACACCTACCCTGATTTCGGACTTCCATAGACACATAGTCATACTACCAATGGAATTCCAAAGGGGTCTATCCAGAGCGAAGTTGTTTTCCGTACCATCGGTAAAACACAACCTCCAATTACACTTGCATGAGTATCATATACCCAAATATATGAGAACTATGATATTGTGCCCTCACAACGCGAACAAGTGTAATACTAGTCTTTTACGCATTATCGACGTCCAATCTCGATAATACTATGACTAGGGATATTTAATGATTTATCCTTCATGGACTGATACTGTCTCATATCATTCTCCATCCAGGAACAAATCATAGGGACCTCTCATCATTTATGCATCTAGGTGATCTAATCACAAATGATAAGAGAGCAATCTCCTTTGTCACATAGTTAATTTTTACAACAACACCATGATCTGTACAAACAGTGACGCTATGGGTCATAACTGTCCAACAATCTCCCACTTGGCCTATATCCAGTCACTCGAGTGTCTAACACCCGAACTATGTACGGTTCGCTCAAACTGCTGAGGAAAGGCTTTCGTCAGCGGATTTGTATGATTATCGTCTGATGCGATTTATTCAATCATCACATCGTCATGATATATGATCCGAACGAATCAGATGAATAGTCGAAGTATATATCTGGATCATTGATGAGACCATTAATTCTTTAGCCTGCGCTGAAGCCTAGCTCAGCTGCTAACAGAACTATTTCTAAACTAATTAGATTTGTTATTGACCCAGATGGCTTCTTTTGCTGCCTCAGCTGCAGCAATAATCCGCATTTATTATTTATTCGGTAACAGTATCTTGCTTGGAAGATTTCCAGCTTACTGTACCGTTATTCAAATTATACAGTACCGTTATTTTTAGCGGTTAGGAAACTTGCAGTAGTGATCCCAGTCACTTCAAGTTCTCCTTCTCCATAGTTTAAGACAGCATCATTAGTTCTCTAAGATACTAACGGATGTTCTTAACATCAATCCAGTGACTATCAGTTGGATTGGCCTGTTTGTGACTCCATATGCTCAAAGCATATGAGACACCAGGTCATGTACATTTTTCAATGTACTAGTTCTCGGAGAGAGTTAACAACTTTAAATCTATCCCAGTAGATCTTTATTCCTAGAATAAAAGTTGTTTCTCCCAAGAATTCTACGGAGAATTTTCAAGAAAGCAAGCTTTCACCGATTATTTTATGGGAATATCATTTCCAAGAAATGACATATCATCATTATTATTAGGACATTCACTATCAATGCTCTCCCACTAACCTCCTTATATACACAAGAATCATTTTCGTTTTGAATTAAATCATACACCATTATGATTACATCAAAATGATAATTCCAAGAACCTAATGCTTGCTTCAATCCAAACATGGATCGAATAACCTGTAAACCTTGTTTGCTAGTTTTTTAGTACGACAAAATCGTCAGGATGTTATAAACATCCTCCAAAAGGTTTCCGTTTAAGGATAGCGATTTTGACGTTCAACTGTCATATTTCATAAATGAAACATGCAGCATCAGTAAGCATTATCCAAATGGATTTATCGTGACAATAGGTAAAAGGTTTCGTCGTAATCGACATAATGTTGATAACGATACCTTTTCGCTACAAGCCCAGCTTAGTACGTTGGTATGTTGCCATCCATGTATGTCTTCCTTGAAGACTTATATAGTACCAATAGGCACAATGCCTTGCAGTACAACAACTAGTATCCAAACATAATTGGTATACATGGAATCCATTTCGGACTCATGGCATTTTGCCATAATAGGGAGTCGATACCTTATATCACTTCCTCATACATAGTCAGTTCGTCTTCCTCAATAAGATTGACATCTTTATGAGGTGAGATCAGAAACCCATACCCCAGGTTGTTTTCTGACTCTCTCCGACCTACGCGGTTCTTGTGTATTCGAAGATTACTGGTACAGTTTCATCCTTGATGAACTGTTTGTGTTCCATTCAGGACTTAGTGCCTTGAACAGTATTACTCCGATTTTCATCGAGTTTTACTATCCTCCCACTTACCACTGCATATCGGTATTCTTTTAAGGAATACCGCATGGAGAGCAAAAATAAATTGTTCTCTCGTGAGATGTATAAGTACTATACTTTGGTTTCCCTAGGATAACCGACAATTAGGCACTTATACGATTTGGGTTCCAGTTTGGTATCAACCAAACATATGCCCATCATTCCCAAATCTTCAGAAGTAAGAAAGCCCAGTTTCTTTCTTATTTATATCTAATATAAATATGTCAAATAGATTTTCATGGAACCTTATTCAAAATAAGTATTGCACTGTTAATGCTTATCAGTTGAAGGAATGGTAGTTCAGAACGACTCATGATTAACCTTATCATGTCTAATAAAATTTGGTTTCTCCGTTCGGACACACCGTCAAACTGACGTGTTCCGGGAGGAGTCCTCATTGAAAGAATACTATACTCTTTCAAGTATATTTGAAACTTATTGCTTAAGTATATTCATCATGGTCTAACAGTGATGTTTTAATACTTTAGTCGATCTGTTCGTCTATTTCGTGTCGAAACTTTAAAAGTTTCCGATTTGTATTTCTAAAGAAACACATAACCATAAGGCGATGCCACATCCGTAAAGGTCACGAAACATTCATTATCCACCTCTAGCCTAGCTAGATATGAGCCCACTTACGTCACTATGAACGAGGGCTATCAGATCGATGGCATTTACACTTTTACCAAGTAAAAGGTATTTTAGGCACTTTGCCCAATAAACTAGATTCGTAGACTTTATTTGAATAGAATCAAAACAGTCCTAGTACCCACTCTTCAAAAGTGTAGATATACGAGTCTTGTTTAAATTGTGTCCTAGGCAACAGTGCCACAAATAAGTCTTAACTGATCAAATCAGTTTAAGCTACTTGTTTGTCAAGTTATATGTTTGAGATTTATTTATATTCAAAATATAAATACTGTTATTCACATCTAATGTGTTTATCTCAATATCATCTTTATAAAATAAAACACTTTAGTGTTCTAGAATATAAAGGTATACTCGCAACGAGTTATACTCGATCTAGAGATAATGTTCCTAGTCAAACTAGTTACATTATAACCGTTTCCTAATTTAAGTACATACCCAAAGGGTAGTTCCTAAACTTAGGTATCTACGGTTAAAACAGCGACTTTCGCCCCGTTTTCGATTCGCAGATTAATCTCAACTGAAGTCAGTATCCTGCTCATAGCAGATGCTGCACACCAGTACATAATTTTATGTCCACACTTAGTATCTAAAATCTAATTTTAATACTAGCAGTGAACATACTTATGACAAATATCTTTAAAGTCAGAGTCTTTCCCTTTATTTTATTCCTTCATGTCTGCCTTGTCCATACGGCAGTCACGATACAGTGACCCTGTTTGCGACAGTTTAAGCAGACATCTTGGGATATGTCCTTTATCTTCTCAGAAGATTATAATGATTTTGCCTTTGCCCTTTTCTATATTCTAGAAGCTTTTGGCCAAGCCTTGGGTTTCTAGAATATCGAACTAAGGTGAGCCTTGCGCTTCTTGCCTTATTGAAAACTTTGACGTTATCTCCTTGAGAATAGCCATTAACTCTCAAAGAGTTATTTGTTGCAATTTAATACTTCTAAGATTTAAATATAATCAATGAAGATCCTTCAATTTTAACATCATACTTTAAGGATCTAATCCTTAGTTCTGATTAAGAAATTAAGGAGTCCTTTTGACAAGTTTAATGGATTAAGCACTTAAGTTATCATTACATGAATTTTCCAAAGATCATGCTCTACTATTGCTTAACTCCGGGCTTAGGCCTAATACGTTATTTTATCAAATAAAGTAACTTATTAGTTTCCAGGACCATCCTGAAATTATTCCCAATTTGAAAAATAAAGTTGTTTAATACATTTTCCCAAGGATTATGTTTTAAACACTAATCTTTCAATTTTATCTTGATTCTAATAGTCCAACTATTTAATCAACAATATCAGGTACTATTAATATAATGATTACTATAGTCCAACATATAATCAACTATATTTGTAATTAATTAAATTCAATTATATTAATTACTATAATCTAATTATAAAATCAACTATTAATTGAAATAGTTTGAATACAGTCCAACTGTTTAATTAAAACGACATTTAAATATTAGTCCAACTAACATTCAATTATATCGACGAATGATATATGATTGAGCGCGTATGACAAGTAACTAAATGAATAATGCAAATCTAATACTTGCCTCCCACTATTTTTCGGCGAGCCTCTAACCCTCTGTCGAGTACTCGGGAAACCGTGTTTCTTAGTGGGCTAGGATCTCGTTAAATACACACAATCATGACTTTGGCCAACAAATTGTATGATACTTAACTAAATAGATCTCTAAGATCAATTGGATCCAATCCAATTCCTAGATCCAGTAGGTGGACATCCAAGTCCGAAACATATATCTTATATATGCCAATATATCCAATATATTCCCTAACATTTTTCCTCTGAATCAACTAAGCCTTGGCTTTGGCATAACAAGCTTAATGATCCCAGTTAAGCGGAACCCATTGACCATGGAAAGCTTCATAATCAATGTCGATGGACAAGAAGTGGTCTTGACTTTGGCTAACAAACCATAACTTGGACAAGACACCAATATGGAACAAAGCTCTCATGATTCAAACACATCCTCGATGGACAAAGGCCTTGACTTTGGCAAATAAGCCAATGCCAGTCTTAGATCTTGAGTAAGAATCACTCAATGGAAGGAAAAACGCTTAATATTTTGTGAGGATTTTTCACGTGCAAATTGGAAACCAATTTATTATCTTTGTTAAGGTCTCATCATCATTGTAACATCCCGCCTAGGCCAGGATGCTACCGGCAGGAGACAGGCTAAACCCATCTCCATAAGCCTCTGAATCTGACGAAATTTCGGCATGATGTATTCATAACATCGTGCAGCCTGGCCTGTAGCCAGCATCCATATAAACAGAAATATACAATCTCGGCCTGAGGCCGGTAACGCAACATCAATGCATTCATCCATAAGGCCTCGGGCCTGAACTCAATAAACAAAATGCAATACTTGGGCTCCGGCCAAAACTCGAAACTAAAACTAATGCTATTACAACTTTTACACATGAAATACAAATGCATGTACAAAGACAAGGGACGTGAGGACCTATAACTTGACCCCAGGGCTCTCTTGACTGCAAATGGGGCGGTCCACTGTCTTCAAAGTCTTCACAGAAAACATACCGGCCAAGTATGTCAGCTACAAACCTGCAAAACTAACAAACTGCTTTGATGTGAGTCATAATGACTCAGTAAGCAACCGTGCGAATATATAAGAATTCTGAATTAGTTATACAATTCCCATCTATTACCGAGACACATTATTCTTTCATCCATCCTTTACCTGAATATACATATACTTAAATTTCTACAAGAACTCACATTACAAGTATTATCATACAGTTGCTACACTACTTTACATCTTAGTATTTCTCAAACATATCACATTAAGACTCACCATGTATTTGCTGCGCTACACTGATTTCTACTTTCTTTCTATACTCATTACAAGTCTGATTTATGTTTTTACAATAGCTTTCTCTCTTTCATTATCTTGAAATATCATCAAATCGGAAAAAATAAATGTTCTTTCTTTCTTTCAAATATTTATCACTTTACTTAGATCATGATGACATGTATTAATGTAATTATATGATCACGTATTAATATTCACAAGGAAAATTCTCTTATAAGGTTCTACATCTCATGCCAACCATTCCCACAAAGACATGTAAACATAGCAATGATAACATGTATCAATGTTAACTACACGCATCTAAATGTACTCATGCTACATCATGTTAACATCAAATACATGCATATAAAATGACTTACTAGAATACATAAATTATATGCAATAATTGTAAATCAAACTTTACATCAACATACTATGCTTTTAGAACATGTTTTGTGAAAACCTTTTTCTGAATAACCTTGTTGAAAACTTTACTTTACTTTCTCTTTCTAGAAAAGTTCTGTCTGAAAACTGTATCTGAAAACTGAAAGCTACACTTGAAAACTAGGATCAATATCTAAAAACTGAAAACTGTATCTTAAAACTGTAAACTGTATCTGAAAACTGAAAACTGAAATCTGAAAAAAAACTTTTTATGAAAATCTAGGCACTGAAAATCTGAAAACTGTGTACTGAATATCTGAAAACTGAAAACTGCTCTACGTCCAGGACCATAACTCAACTGGACATCTCTCTACACCCAGGACCATAACTCAACTGTGTGTCCTCGATGCCCAGGACCATAACTCAACTGCGGCATCTCTGAAGTTGGTGGTGCCCTACGTCCAGGACAAATACTCAACTACAACGTAGAGCTCTACACCCAGGACCCTAACTCAACTGGTATAGCCACCACTAGGGACCAGGTACACGATCCTAAGCCGCCATCCTGGCCCTACATGTGCACATGTACTATGTATCCATCAATTCCAACTGTGTCTCAAGTTACATACTGGGGTGAGGTTTACCTCATGCCCCGAAAACCACGTAAAAACTGCTGATAAACTTTTAAAACATAAATCAAATATCAAAACTTTAAGAAACTTTTGTAAAATACTTACTTTCAAAAGCATCTACAACTTTCCTTTAAGAAAAACCTTAGATTTCAAAAACACTGTTAACTGTAACTCGATCTCTGAAAATCTTAACACATATATATGTATAATCATAATCTGTATCTTAATACACACACACATGCAGATGCTTTCTCATGATCCTTTCTACCTTAACCATGTTTAACTATATGCTTATTCCATACTATCACATATGTTCATGCACGTGTTTATGCATATATGCAAGTAATGAATTATGTATTCAATTCCTTAGATGCTTACATTTCGAATCATCCCACATTTACTATGTTTATACTATTCTCAGTATACTTACACATTTATACCATCATAACTAGACTTACCTCTATAACTTACCTTGCTGGTGGCTCACAAACGACATAAAGCATAATTTATTTTCATACACACGCGTTCGAAACTCTTCTACTATATCAGACTTCAAACATACATGAGTTTTCAAGTTCTTAGTTCTTAAACTTATTTACCATTTCCTGACTATCAACTTGTGCTCAAGAGTCTCATATCATAAACTTACATATATTCACATGCCATGTATATACTACTCATGCATACTAGTATTCTTATATAATGTCTAAATTACAAACTTTCATTCATGTCACTGGTCTCATTCCCTAGGGTGCAGTTTTCTACATCCCCCAAACCCAAGTCTAATTAAATTATATTCAAGATATTATTCATATGCTCCTATCTAAGTATACATACCAGTTTATACCTGCATATGCATCTTTATATTTCTATGCACTCATGCTTATCTCTTGCTAATAAATCTGCTTATAATTACTTGTTCTTATCTGTATATGTATATAAATACACCTGCTTATCTCATCTACACTCATTTTTATATAAGTATATAAATATATAGGTTTCACACATATAACTATATACAACTTTATCATATTACTTATCTCGAACACTATTAAATCTATCAAGTACTCACAGCATGAGTTACTTACCTGGCTTCGCGGACACTCCAAACCTGGACCCGATCTGTCAAAACAAAACACAATATCTGTCAGAACCGCTATTTGCGGAACTTTCAACTTATCTAAAACAACTATGGGTTTCCCCGAAACACCCGAACCATCTCTGATACTACGGTCTAAGCTTCATTACTCAAATACATGCTTACATACTATTCTAAACTAGCTAGATGAGTCATATTCTCACTTTACGTGTTTGCGGTAAAACCTACGGAAAAGTTTCCGCAAACGCTACGGAAGGGTCTCGAACCCTTCAGACTAACCCAAAATTACCTAATTACCCTCACAATATCATATTTACATCACAAATATATTTACGATCAACTATGCTCATTCGCGCGAGAAACTCTGTTTTACCGGAAACTCGCTAATTCTATCAGATCGATCATATCTCATCCGATTCTCCCCGGATTCTACCACATTTATCGTTTTAACATAATAAAAAACATTCAATTCGATTCATGCAAATTCATTACACTACGGAATTACTAGAAGCATCCGATAATAAACCGAAACACTTTAAAACGTCAAATTATAAACGGAGAGTCGTACCAAAATTCCGAGGCCATATTCGGACTCCCATCGGCCATACGAACGAGCTGGTGCGATCGGATTTCGGATCGGAGTTACTGTTCATCTGGGTCTACTATTCATACACAGCTTTCTTCCTCGTTTCACCTGCAACCGGCCGCTGATCGATGAAATCGATTCCTTACACTCATAGTACTCGTCGATAGCTTCGATTTGGCGTGTGGCACGACTCGTGAAACGAACCGACGAGTCAGGATCGGAAAAACCCACGTCGCCCCTATTTTCTTCTTCCTGCCGCCGCTTGCGGCGTCAACTGCACGATCGCCGGCCACCACAAGCTACGCCGTGGCCGGACGATCAGGTGGGCACCGATGCGCCGCCGGTCAATCATCGGAATCCAGCCGGCGCCCTCAACTTCTCTCTTCCCTCTCGCGTCATCATCGTCCTCTGTTTTGTTTTTTTTTCTTCTTTTGTATATGATTATAATAAATAATAATAATAATAATAATATAATAATAATAATAATATTAATAATAATAATAATATAAATATCTACACCCATAAATTACTAAAATACCCTCACTTATAAGGGCATTCACGGAAATCATCAATTACGAGGCCCTTCTGGTGCGATTTTCGAAAACAGTTCAACGTGAAAATTGTTCGTCTCGAAACAATGAGTCCGATGGTCCAAAAATTAACTTGATTGGAGTTCGTTTGCCAATTTTTGAGCAAAACTGTAAACTTTACGCATTTTACGAAAATCGCGTATCTGACTTTTGATCCCACGCGTTTTCCAACGCGACGAATATTCACAATATTTTATTCCAACCCATGAAACATCGCTTGAACTCTTATTTCTCTATTATTATCCTGATCCGTGGCTATAATGTCAGTCCGGAAATCTTCTAAAACAGTTCAGAAAATCTGGGATGTTACAATCATACATCCTTAAACATGCATTCTAAACATATAATAAAGCGCGTATAATAAAATAATAATGATAAGCGGATGGATACTTTACACATTGATCCTAGATCAAATCTCTCACTTTCTCTCTCCCGCTAGCACATGTATTACTTCTACCCGTTACACTACACTTCTAAAGAAACCTCGTTTACATTGAGGGGAATAGGTGAGAAGAGAATACAAAGAATAAGGAGGTAATAAGGCTGGACACGCAGGTCCAATTAATAAATTCCAAATTTATTACAACAATTTCTAAAATTACCCCACCCTTCTAATATCGATCCGATATACATTATTCATGCATCGCAACCATGTATTCACACAAGCATGTTATCAATCAATCTAATCAAATTAATTAATCTGATAATTAATAACCATCCAATGTTCAAACAACGATTTGATTTTGCGCGAGTCAAACTCGTTTTGCGAATAAGTACTCAAAGTACGAATTCTAGAATCATACTAAACTACAATATTAAATCCAATTTAATATGTATTTAATACTAATTCATTTTATTTAATTCTAAATTAAATATACACTTTATAATGAACCTTTGCGAGTTAGATTCCAAATCTAATCGTTACGGGTCTCAAAGCCCGATTAACATCCAATGTCGTTCGATTAAAGTCCAATGGGCTTTCAATTAATTTCTTAAGCGTGGGCTTCAGCAACCAAAGCCCAATCAAGGAATTACCCCATAAGCCTAGAAATCAATTTCGGCCCATTAGGCCCAATTAAACTTTAAAGGTCCATTTGTCGCATTTGGACTTTACGGAAGTGGTTTTTGGCTCAATTGGACCCAACCAATTTAGCCTAAACCTAACTTTGGTACAACCAAGCCCATTAAAGCCCAATTACAACTTTCAAGCCCAATTTCTAAAATTTGGCCCAACATAATTAAATTACAAAATCCAATTCACAATTTATTATTCCTAAGTGTATAACATAATTAACTACCCTAATCAATATTTCCAAAACGTCGATTAGCCTAATAAATCATGCTCATTATCATCATCACATGTCCAACACATTTTGATTAAAAATCAAACCCAATACATACTTATCAAGTCTCGGCCAAAGGGGAATTTATATGTCCGATTCGGTTTCAATCCAATTAAACTCACAATCGACATTAAATCAACACTTCCAATCGTTTCGAGTCATCCAATGATCAACGAAATAAAAATCCAAGAATTTAGGGCACTTATGTATTCGGCCAAGCCCTACTTTTTGGGCAAAATTGTTCCAAACACAAATTTCATGAAATTGATCCAATCAATTTTCAATCAAACATGTATTAAGCATACTCAATCATCCAATTTCATTAAATCATGCTCAAATACATTTTACCCAATTTTAAGCCCTAAATAAAATTTCATGCTTTTACTCGCTCTGATACCATTATTGGGAAATCTCTAAGTCCCGAGGATCGAATAAAGCATAGAAATGAATATAAATACATCGAGGAAGTTGCGGAATACTTACATCGAGCGGTTGAGCGATGCGGGTGACAACAAAAATTCATTTTCTGCCCTCCTCCAAGTTCGGTAGTGAGCTTCCTTACAATCCTCAAATTCGGCCAAGCTCCAAGCATTTGGGTGGTATTTCCAAGCTCACAAGTTAGTTTCCCTATCACCTTTGTATGTTCTCATCTGGTGTGCTAGCACTTGGTGATTTTTGCCATAAAATTCACCCATTTTTCCCCTTCCATTCACGGCAGTGGACTGGTTTTTGGAGAGAAAAAATTCAACCCCTTGGGCGTGAATTTGAGAGAGATGAAGAGAGTGAAAAGAGTGATGAATGGTTGGTGAGATTTGTGTATATAATACACAATTTTGAATTTCCAAAATTCAATAAATTGTTTTCAAAAATCAAAATAAAATACCAAACATTTAAAATATATTAAATGTCCATCATGCCATCACACTTGAGTGTATTACACTACACCATCAATTTCCATCAACATCTATCACTATTCACATCAATCAAGTTGTCAAGTCACATCACTCAAAGTGACAAGTGATTTGACCTTGAAGTGACTATCGATTTGACGCTTGATGTGACTTGCGTGCCGCACTCGAATTTGAAATGCGAATGCGCTCGTAAACACTTTTGGGCTCGGGTTCGCTAATTCCAAATTAACAAATTTTCCGTTGCATCGTAATTAAATCTAATTTAATTAAATAATCATACCTAGCATAATTACTATTCACGTCGCTAACGAATTAATTCTAAATTAACTCGTTCGCCCGAATTAAAATCCAATTTTAATTCCACATCGAAATCTAATTTTGTTTAATATATCGAATATATTAATATATTGATTAATTCCAAATTAATCGTTCTCTCTCTTTAAATGATATTTTATCCTAGATAAAATATCTTCGTAATTAATCCCAGATTAATTTCTCTCTCTCATCAAATTAATCCCAGATTATTAAAGTGCGAGTCATATGTCATCGGTGAATCTTCAGGAAGCGACCCATGAGATCCCTGGATATGTTGGCAGTAAATTCGGTCATCGAACTATCCGAACACGTACGTACCAAGTACTACGTTTTACCGATTAACAAGATAAGGTTGGCCTCTAGCAAAGCGCCATGCCTACCCAAAAATATCCTTACAGGAATATGCGATCTATATCAGGCGTAGTATATGTGGTATCGTGTATGTCAATCCAGTATCGGATGTCACGTGCTAGGCTTGGGGCTGGAATTGTGTCTGCCCCGTACGAAGCACATGTAGGATGTCTGGTAACTAGTCTCTCTAATCGGATATACATGACCTTGTCATAATATCCTGATAGCTGCAGCATATAAGAGCACCAGTTCCGTATCCTACGTGACATAATCTCCACTATGACTGGAGTGATACTTCCGTCTTGACATCACACCCAATACACTACGATTCTCAATATACCCATCAGAGGCTTACACAGAACCTGTTAAAGCCCTGGACGACCAAAATCAAAGTATATTGATTGTCGTAAGTATTAGCGGTGCAAGTCTTAGGTTAAGACTAAATACACCTATCCTGATTTCGGACTTCCATGGACACATAGTCATACTACCATGGAATTCCGAAGGGGTCTATCCAGAGCGAAGTTATTTTCCGTACCATCGGTAAAACATAACCTCCTATTACACTTGCATGAGTATCCTATATCCAAATATATGAGAACTATGATATTGTGCCCTCACAACGCGCACAAGTGTAATACTAGTTTTTTACGCATTATCGACATCCAATCTCGATAATACTCTGACTAGGGATATTTAATGATTCATCCTTCATGGACTGATATTGTCTCATATCATCTCAATCCAGGAACTAATCATAGGGACCTCCTATCATTTATACATCTAGGTGATCTAATCACAAATGATAAGAAAGTAATATCCTTTGTCATATAGTTAATTTGTACAACAACACCATGATCTGTACAAATAGTGATGCTATGGGTCATAACTATCCAACAATCTTGAAATTCGTTGCTTAAGTATTCACCACCTCGGTCAGACCTTAGTGACTTAATACTTTTATTAAGCTGTTTTTCTACTTCAGCTTTGAAGTCTTTGAAGTTCTCAAATGCTTCAGATTTATACCGCATAAGGTACACATACCCATATCGTGAGTGATCATCGATAGAGGTAATGAAGTAGGAGAATCCACCTCTAGCGGTGACTGGCATTCGCCCGCATACATCAGAGTGTATGAGTTCTAATGTCTCCGTTGCACGTTGTCATTTACCTTTGAAAGGTAATTTGGTCATTTTACCAAGTAAACAAGACTCACAAGTTCCATAAGGTTTATATTTGAAGGGTTTGAAATACCCATCCTTATGTAGCTTAATTAATCTTATTTCATTGATATGACCTAAGCGACTGTGCTATAGAAGTGATTCATTGAGATTATTCAACTTAACGTTGTATATATTAGAGGTTGAATATTATTTGTTAGTTTGTTAGGCATAGATACCATTATTCAAAATACCATCTCCATATTTTATTTCATTGAAATAAATAGAATATTCATTACAATTTATTAGGCATGAAAAGCCTTTATTACATAAAGAAGAAATTGAAATAATATTCTTTACTAGAGAAGGTACATAAACAAAATCTTCTTAGTCTAAAACTAAACCATTCGGAAAAACTAATGAATAAGTCCCCACGCACAATGCAGCCAGTTTTGCTCCATTACCCATGCGTAAGTCAACCTCCCTATGACAGAGTCTCCTACTGTTTCTCAAGCCCTGCACATTGTTACACAAGTGAGTCCCACAATCGGTGTCAAGCACCCAAGTAGAGGGTTTAGAGTTTTGAGAATATAGTTCAATCATATACAACATACCTGAAGCATTGGGCTTCTTTGCCTATTGGGCTTCCCTAACTTCCTTGGCTTTCAAGGATCTACAGTCTTTCTTCCAATGACCATTCTTTCCATAAAAGAAACATTTCCCCTTAATATTGGGCTTTAGGTGATCTGGAGCCTTGGCCTTGCCCTTATTTTTCTTTGGGCCTCGTGGCTTCAGGTCCGTACCCCGTAAGCATGACGGAGGTTTTAAGCTCCGATTTCAAGTCATTCTCTGCTTGCTTTATCATATTGTGCAATTCTGCTAAAGTAGCTTCTTTATCAGACAGATGAACCTGCATAATAAAGTTAGAGAATTCTTTTGGTAAGGACTGAAGAATTAGATCCTGACATATCCTATGATCCATGATGTACCCGAGGTTGGCTAATTTTTCAATATGGCCAATCATCTTAAGCACATGTCCACTAATAGATCATTCTTTATACCTTGTTTGGAATAAGGCACATGACAATTGGAATCTCACGGTATGAACGGAAGTTGCATACAACTCTTCAAGTGAAAGATGATGGTTTGAGCATCCATATCTTCGTGAGCTTTCTGAAGTTCGTCCGACATAGAGCCAAGCATTATGGAAACTGCTTGCAAATCATCATCGACGTGTTTCTTCCAAGCATCGAATATATTTTGGTCAGCATCTTCTGCGGGTTCATGGGGAAATGGTCTTTCAAGAACATAGAAAATATTTTCTTGTCGTAAGACAATTTTAAGGTTTCTAAACCAGTCATTGTAGTTGTCCCCTTTGAGCTTATGCTCATCAAGGATGGAACGAAGTGATACTCTATTTTCCATTTGAATGTTTGTGAAATATTTTAACCCACTTGTTAAGAGAGAATGTTAAAATAGGAAATATGTTTTCATTAATTTTTCATAATAACATAGGCTTTTAATATTATGAAGTTGCTCTCACTCAATTATTTTAAAATTTTAAGCAAATTGCATCAACCCCAATATGATGGATTTCTTTTGGGCAAGGATCACATTATCATCATTTCATAACTCCGACTAGGGCCAGTCGTTATAAATATGATAATTAGGTAGGTTCCCAACCAATTTATGATATAAATCACAACTCCTTGATCATTGGGTTGGGCAATCAAACATGCCATAGCTTATACTAGTCCTTGTGGACAACCAATCTTTGCCACTAAGTTATAAGACCACGCCTAAGGGTCGCTGCGTCTATGACTCAGAAAAGTCAAACCATTGTCAATAGTACGATTTAAGGACAAATTGGTATTGGTCAGTCTGGTAAAACCTAGTCCTGCCAATACGGTTTAAGCCCATTGGGTCTATACTTTACCATGGGAGGTAAATTTTAGACTTAAATTATTATTGAGGATTTTAGCAAGTTTAAGTGAATAACAGTCAAATGGATTCCTCCATTGAAAATTCTCCAGAGGGAGGGTGAAGCAAACTCTCTTAAATACCCTGACCTTTTAGGCTCTTATCGCCTCGGTGACAGGAATAAACAATAGATCCTCCAAATTAGTCCAACACTTTAAATATGCTTTGAGGTAAGTTTTGAGTAAATGATTATCTAGATGTCTTCACAGATTTCCTTTTGGCTATAAAAAGGCAGTGAGTGAAGGAAGACACCAAATCATTATCCAACTCTAGTAATACCTTCGGTTAAATTAACTTTAGTTTAGAAAATTTTATTAACGCCTTGGTCCCACCCCACTTGTATGTTTTATAATTTCTTTTATTATAAACAAGTGATTTATAGTTATTAGCCTTAAAGGTAATAAATCTCCAAGTTCATCACGAAATAATAACTTAGCTACGGGATAAGCAATACTCTCTATTTCTTAGAAAGTCTCTAAAATAATCATGCTAATTCTAATCATACATAGAATCATCAAGCATATAATTTTTAATATGTTGGAATTATTTTATGCATTAAATAACTTTAATTAATATTTAATTATGATATTGCATTTTATTTTATTCAAATAAAATTACTATTCACATTTTTCTGCAGACGCATGAACTTTAAATGCACTTTCACAATTCAAATCTTAACCAAATCATGCAAAACTTGAGCCTAAAATTAAGTTCAGGGTGTTAGCTTTCCAACGGGCTTTTAAACACCCAATTTCGAGTTCAAATGAGTGAGAACTAATCAAAACAAACATGGCGCGCTGATACCACTGTTGGAAAGCCGCCGCAAGTGCGCAGCGGAAAAATAAAAAATTATGATGCCGCTTTCCCTTTTCCCAAGACCCATTTATTTTGATTATTATACAAGCCTAGGCATGTACTATATATATTCTAAGCATAAAACTCATAAAAAATGCAAAGAACATAAACCTAAACATGCTAACTATCATAAGAACTCTAATTAAAATAAAGAAAGAAAAAAGACTTACTTGAACCGTAGACTCCTCCAATCCTCCTCCAATCTACAAGCTTTTCACGAACTCAGCAAGCTCTTCCACGTTCCAAAGAGCCCCCAAGTGTGTGGCCTCCAGAGATGCACACACCAAAGCCAAAACTCAACGGCAAGACTACGCCTTGAGTGCACAGGTATTTTGCCCTTGGTGCTAGCCTAGAAAAATAGCTTAAAACTTTTAACTCGAGGTTCCTCTAGTCAATTAGACTTAAGGATCCTCAAAATCAGTGGCTTACTCTTAAACTTTAGAGTTTCTCACTTATATAAACCCAAGATATGAAATGTTTGGTGCAAAAATTTATGAAGAATTCATTGGGTATATAGTGCTCCAAAGACAATAAAATTAATTAAGAATACAATGTGGGATAAAAGCCAATTTAATCTTAGCCATTGGATCTTAATTTAGTGGTTTAATGAGATTATAAAACCCTAATAAGAGTTTGGGCCGAATTGAATTCAAAACAAATAACAAAAATTTTACTATTTATGAGTTACTATTCACGTAGTACTATTCACACATTACTATTCACATGAATAGTAATTTTTTTTTTTTATCTATTTATTCCAATTCCCAAAGTACCCCTATCGTCATTCACCAATCCCTACGCCAATATGGAACCTCATAAATGATATGTTCAATAATTAAACACATTGAACCATTTATGAACAATTACTATAGCAATCATATATGCTGTTAAATATGTACTGTGCAGTGTTAACCATTGATTTCGACTTTGTTGTGTGTGATCTTTAGGGTTCCCCCAAGTTGGACATGAAATGAATCGTGATAATTTAATCGAACATAAATTATCCTCCGATCAGATGGTCGTTCGATTTCAATGACCAAGGTTGACATCTAGCAACATGCCAAGGCCCCAAATGAGAAGGAAAGATATATACCCATTATGTATGTAATTTACATATGATACGGTCCCTCGTCTCACTGTATCCCCACCTATTGACCTAGGGTACGGAAAATGTCTACTCATATGGTCAAAGGAATGATGTTGATAGTATCATGAATCGTGCTAACCCAAGAATCTCACATGATTCTTCCGATGTGGCCACAGTCTCAAGCACTGATCACATATATCAACCCGCGAACTGGAATACTATTTTTATAAGAAAATATTATCCGAGAGAGTGGCGATTCTCTGTTGTATCTTTACAAACTTCATGTGTTTCAACAAATGAGCCAATCATACCCTTATGACCGGATCTTTTGAATCGAGGAAGGAGAATATCAAAGTTTTTTCATCCACACATAAGATTGTAAAGACCTCAAGTCTAAGGACTAGTCATATAATCGATACATGAAAGTTCTCACAGACACATGGGATAAACACTCCATATGAAAACTTTCTGCTGTCAGTTCGATGGACACGAGCAACTCATGCATCCATGTGATACACCAAGCGGACGGATCTCCGCTAGTAGCCTATGAGATCGGCTACCCCACTTAAGGCGGGATCATATCATCATGCTAGTCTCTCCGCTTTGTGAATGCCCAGATTATTCACAAAACTATGACTATGAATATTTAAGATTAGTGATTCTCATAAGGCGTGGAAGCCATCGTCTTACAGTGTTAATGATTCATATAAGTTATGTAAGACACGTATAATAAAGATTTCCATTTTATTAATTAATGAAAATATTACAAATACATGTACACATAGCCCATCCACAAGTTGGGTATAGGGCAAATCCCTAATAGTACATTTCAAGCATGATAAAAGTGTGAATACTAAAAGAAAGTATAACAGAATTATACTTACAAAGAACGGTTGTAGGATGTGTTGATAACAAAAAATTGCTCCTTGAGTGGTAGCTCCAAGCTCACTTTGAATGTTGTATCAATGCTCCAAGCTTTGATATTTGATTCCAAGCTCAATGGGAAAGTTTCCCTATCACCTTGTATGATTCTTTAAGTGCTAGCTAAGGATGAATTTTGCAACAAAACTCTTCCTTTGGTGTCTTGTTATTCTCGGCAATTTGAGAGTGAAATAGAGAGAGAAGCTCATGTTTTTGTGTAATGTGAGAGTGAGTGAGTTTTTCAATTTTGTTAAATGTTTTATTGATTTCAAAAATCAAATCCATTTACCAAAAGTGTAGTTAGTAAATGTCCATCACAAGTCAAACTTGTGTAAACAACAAGTTACCAATAATAACCTCACTAACTTCCATCACCTTAAAGCAAATAAAGTGACTAATGATGTGACTTGATGTGGGCCCCACTTGATTCAAAAGTTGAATGGGCCGCAAACACATCCCGGGCTCGAGTTCGTTAATTTCGAATTAACGAACTTTTCGTTGCGACTTAAGTAAATCAAATTTAATTAAATAATTATGCCTAGTAAAATTACTATTAAAGGCGCTCGCGAATTAATTCTAAATTAATTTGTTCGCCCAAATTAAAATCCAATTTTAATTCCGTCATGAAATCTAATTTCATTTAATACATCGAATATATTATTTTATCGATTAATTCTGAATTAATCATTTTCTCTCTATTAATTGAATTTTATCCCAGATAAAATCTCGTCGTAATTAATCCTAGATTAATTTTCTCTCTCTTCTAATTAATCCTAGATTAATTATGTTCGAGTCATACGTCATCGATGAATCTTCGTGAAGTGACCCATGAGATCCTTGGATATGTTGGCAGTAAATTCGGTTATCGGCCTATCCGAACATTTACGTACCTCGTACAACATTTTTACCGATTTACGAGACATGGTTGGCTTTTAGCAAAGTGCAGTGCCTGCCCAATTCTCCAGAAATATTCTTAATGGAATATATAATCTATGTAAGACGTAGTATACGTAGTATTGCGTATTTCGATCCAGTATCAGATGTCACATGTAAGGCATGGGGCTAGAATAGTGTCCGCCCCATACGAAGCATATATCAGATCACAAGCAACTAGTTTCTTTAATCGGATAATCATGACCTTGTCATATTATCCCAATGGTTGCAACCCATTAGAGTACCAGTTCTGTATCTCTGTGTGATCACATCTCTATATGACTGAACTGATACTTCTGTCTTGACATCACACCTAATACACTACGATTCTCAATAAACCCAGAAGAGACGTACGCAGAACCTGTTAAAGTCCCGAACGACCAAAACCAAAGTTTATTGATTGTCGCGAGTACTAGCGATGCAAGTCTCAGGTTTAGACCAAATACCCCTACCCTGAATTGGATTCCCATAGCGCATAGTGATACTACCAATGGGATTCCGAGAGGTCTATCCTGAGCGAAGCTGTTTCCGTACCATCGGTAAACACAACCTCCTATCATACTTACATAAGTATCCAATACTTAAATATATGAGAACTATACCGTTACGCTTCCATAACATGCACAAGTGTGATACTAGTCTATTCTGTATTATCCATCTCCAGTCTCGATAATACTACGACTAGGGATATTTAATGATGAAACCTTTGTGGATTGATATTATCTCATATATTAAAATCCGGAACTAATCATAAGGACTTTTATCATTCATATATTAAAGTAATCGAATTACAAAATGATAAAATGCAATTTCCATTGTCACATAGTTAATTTATATAAAAACCACAATGTATTTTACAAATAGTGACGCTATGGGTCATAATTGTCCAAGATTTATGTCTCTATTTAATAGGAGATTTGTTTTAATATTGCAATAGATTTTTTATTTTTATTTTATATGTGAATAATAAAAATTAATTATAGAGATTATGTGTCACGTATTTATTGTATTTTATATGAGATTACAATATGTCTTTTTATTGTAATAGGAAATAAAAAAAAAAATCAATTATAGATTAAGTACCATGATAAACACTAAAAAATATATATTTATTAAAAGGAAAATTAATCATTTTACACTTATAATTTCATTAATCCACTCAATTTAGCATAATTGTAAAAAAAAATAATTATATTTATGTTTTATATATTTTTATTGTGATTTTTATTTATTGTGTAAGTAAAATACTCATTCGGATATTCAAGAAAATCTATATGAAATCTGAATTACAAGACCCAGAAATCCTAAAGAACGTGACAGCTAAATTAAATCGTACTTGGAAAAAATTCACCATGTTTAGATTAGTAACGAAATGAGCTTATAATATATTTACCCAAACATGTATTATTATTATTGTTGTTGTTATAATATATAATATTTATAGAATATTTTTTGGAGAACACACCAAGATATTATATATATTATATTGGAGGTCCCACCAAGATTATATATATATATATTATATATATATATATATATATATATTATATATATATATATATATCTATATATATATATATATATATATATATTATAATATATTAATATATCAATTAAAATGAAAAAAAAAAAAAAGTTGCCATCACCGGATGGCAACTTTTGAAAAAATCCATATAATAATAAAAAAGGGAGTTAAATAGAGGTACTCGCACTTTAGAAATAATTCTGCTCCATACTTCTCTCTTTGAGAATTTGTAGAGTTTCAGCTTTTGTATATTTTATTTTCCAAGGTTTGTTGTAATTTTGTTTCCTTTCAATAATAAAATTGTGTATTTTTTTATTCAAAACATGAGTAGCTAATTTCATTCTGTTGGGGTAAAAGGATGAAACTCTTAATATGAGAATATAAATTAATTTTACTTATATTATAATATATGAATTGTAATTAATCTACTTTTATATTGTGGGGTGTTTGATAATCTCATCTTGGTTGACAGAGTTTAATATTTTACCTCATATTTTATGAGAAAGTAATTTATTTCTGGACTAATTATTAATAAACTTTATTACCGCCTTTATAGTTGGTTTTATATATTTAGCATAATTGAGTACCTAACTGGATTTGTTATAAACAAATGTTATCATCACCTATATGATTGGTTTTATATATTTAGCATAATTAATTTCTGAAGTAAATTAATTGGGTAATAGTGATAATTTATATATTATAAAAGTAAGATTTCTCTATATTTGAAATATTAAGAATGGATCTCATAACCCTAGCATTCTATTTTATTGTTGTAGCCCAATTTAAAATTCTCCAACTCTTCAAACAATTTATTATTTTTTATTTTCACTAGGATTATCATTTTATTTTACATTTGGATCGACCCCGGATTTATCGGGTTATTTTATTAATTCGACACTCTTATACTTGGGAATGAAGAACCACTTTGTGAGTGTGTCAAGTTTCTGGCGCTGTTGCCGGGATTATAATTTAGTAGATATAATAATAATTTAACATCCTCACAATTTTTCTTTTATTTTATTTTTTATTTTATTTTTTATTTTTTTTTGTATTTTCTACATCTCATTTTTTCTTCTTTGCAGTTATGTAGATTCAATATGTCATGATTGATCCTAAATTATTGTGCTTGTCAAGGCTATAGGTATTAGAAAACTCAATTAAAATGGAGCTTGTATTTTGCCAAAAAATTTCTTAAACTATCACCATCTAGAAATTCTTCCATAATATTTTGTGAGACCCTAATTTGAGAAATTGAGATAGCTAAACAAGAAGTTCAATTAAGATTGGAATTGACAAGAATTAGAAGATTTTTAAGATCTAATCATTACATTTATGTTTTCTTTCCTTTTGTCATTTTTTTCACTTATTTTTTATTTTTTATTTTGTAAGTATTGCATTTCTCATTTAAATTTTAGCATATAGTTCGCATTTAGGTTACATGAGACATTGTCTCGATCATCTAGCGGTAGATTAAATATAAAGTCTTCATCACCTGAAAATCCAGTTAATTAGGTAGAACATGAGTCTCAGACAATCTTAATCATCATATGACTCATAGAATTCATGAATCCCACTGGGACGGATCATCATCTTGTATTATTTTCCCCCGGATGCATCACGGTTCAATTTTAAATCAGATGTCATCCAACTTTTACCCATATTCCACGGTCTAGAATTAGAAAATCCTTATCAACACTTAAGAGAATTCGAATAGATATGTAATACTTGCACAAACCAAAATTGTAGCATTAATATAATTCGACTCAATTTTTTTTCCTTTTTCTTTAATGGATAAACCTAAAATTTTACTGCTGAACCTTAGATTGAGATTCATCAAAACATGGGATGATTTGCAAGAGCAATTTCTGAAAAATAACTTTCCCTCTCACATGAAAAACTCCTTCAATAGAAGAATCACAACTTTCACACAAGAATCGGGGGGAAAACACTTTACCAATATTGGGAGAGATTTTAAGAAATGTTATAACACTCCAAAGTAGACAAGTGTTGGAAATGATGAGTAATGGTGAATTTAAGGACAAAGGTCTCGTAGATGCATTAGATTACCTTGAACACATAATAGAGAATGCACAACAATGGGACACAGTTGACACTTATGAGTCGTCTGTAAAACCATAGTCATCTAATACAGACATGTTTAACCTTAGGGAAGACCATGACCTTTCTGTTAAATATGCATCTTTAGCTAAAAAAGTTGAGGCATTAGAAATGAGGAATAGTGATCATGTTAAATAATTCAAGAATTCACATGTCATATATGTAACTTAAATGAACATGTCACACAAGTTTTCCCAACCTTACCAGCCATGCAAGAATATCTCCATGACCAAATCAGTTCCATAAACACCTTCAAGTGAATAAATCCAAACCGTACTCCTAAACCTACAATTCTAGTTGGAGAAACCATCCAAACTTTAATTGGAGGGATGATAACCAAACACAATCATCGCAATCACATCTCCAAGTTCACCATGATTTTCAAATTCTCAGAATTATGCGCCATACGTCCCATCACCTAGGAAAACCCTTGAGGATATTTTGCATGCATTCATTGAGAATCAGGAAGCCATTAATAACCACAATGTGCAAACATGGAGTGATCTGAAAGATACTTTTGTCAAAATCACATGTGCATTAACCATTCATGAGAAAAGAAAATTTCATGTATAACCACGACCAAACCTCAAGAGTCATCAAAACCCTCACGATGGTAGTTTTGGTAGTTAGCACATAGACTAAGTCAAATCTGTTATTACTCTTTGCAGTGGTAAGTTCATCCAAATACCCATTCTTGAACCTCGTGAAGATTCAGCTTCATAGGATAAAGAAAGGGTTGATGAACCATTACCAATCGTTGATGATAATGATTTTTCACATGCACCTTCATTTCCTCAAGTATTGAAAACAAAGAAATTGAACCATTCTCCAGAGATATATGAAATATTCAAACAGATGAATGTCAATATTCATTTGTTAGATTCCATCAAACATATATCATCTTATGCCAAAATTCTGAAAGACTTGTGCACCGTTAAAATAAAATATTAGGTAAGAAAAAAAGCCTTTCTAGCTGAACTGGTAAATTTCATTCTCTCAACCGATAATGCTTTGAAATACCAAGACCCTGGTTGTCCTATTATTTCTTATATTATTGGAATTCATAAAATTAAACATGCATTACTTGATCTTGGAGCTAGTTTCAATTTGCTTCCATTTTCGGTTTATCAACAACTTAATATTGGAGAGTTAAAACCAACTTCAACTATTTTACTTGCCGATAGAGTAGTTAAGGTACCAAAAGTAATTATGGAAGACATATTATTACAAGTTGCTATTACCAAAAATAATGTTCCTTAAGTTGTTACTTGAAAACATACTCCATCTAGCATATATTTCTGCATTTATCTAGCTGAATGTCACTTTTCTATCGGTAAATGAGCTAAACTTCCCATGGATTTCCTGCTTAAGGCATCTGCTACCACATTAGCCTTGCCATGGTGATACTGATCAAACAATCATAATCCTTCAGTAACTCAATCCATCTCAAGTTAAGATCCTTGACTTTGGATATACTTGAGACTCTTGTGATCAGTGAAAATCTCAAACTTTTCACTATACAAGTAATGCCACCATATCTTCACGGCAAAAATAATTGCTGCCATTTTTAAATCATGAGTGGGATAGTTCTGTTCATAAGGCTTTAGCTGCCTAGAAGCATATGCAATAACTTTTCCTCTCTACATTAGCATAAACCCAATCCCACTTAGAGTACACCATAAATCCTTCTGATCTTATAGGTAGAGCTAGCACATGAGTGGTAGTCAATCACCACTTAAGCTCCTAGAAAATTTTCTCACAAGCATCTGACCACTCAAACTTCACATTCTTATGGGTCAACCGTATTAACGGAGCAGCTATATTGGAGAATTTTTCTACGAACCTTCTATAATATCCTACCAAACCCAAGAAACTGCGGATATTTGTCACACTGATAGGCCAATGCTAATTTTAAATGGCTTCAATATTCTGGGAGTCTACACGATTCATTGTTTTGACATAACATGCCCTAGGAACACAACATTGGACAACCAAAACTCACATTTAGAGAACTTGGTAAACAACTTATGTTCTCTCAACGTCTGTAGTACCTGGTGCAAATGCTCTGCATACTCTTGTTCACTACGTGAATAAACTATAACGTCATCGATGAAAACTATCACTAATCAATCTATAATTGGTCTAAATACTCTATTCATCAAGTCCATAAAAGCTACGGGGGTGTTGGTCAAGCCAAATGACATCACCAAAAACTTATAGTGTCCATATCTTGTTCGAAAAGCTGTCTTCGGCACATCATTCTTCCTAATCTTCAACCGATGATACCCTGACCACAGATCGATCTTTGAGAAACACTGCACCCCATGTAGTTGATCAAACAAGTCATCGATCCTCGGTAACGAATACTTATTCTTGATCGTTACCTTATTCAGTTATTGATAGTCTATATACAATCGAATTGTTCCATCATTATTTTTAATGAATATAACTGGAGCACTCCATTGGGACATGTTGGGGCGAATGAAACCCTTATCCAGTAAATCTTGCTACTGTTCCTTCAATCCTTAAGTTCTGCAAGGGCCATCCTAAATGGAGGAATTAATATATTCTGCGTGCCCGGAACCACATCTATGCAGAACTCAATCTCTCTATTCGGCGGTAGTCCTAGCAACCCATCTGGAAAGATATTAGGATACTCCTTTACAATCGAAATCTGCTCAATGCTCATTTCTCTAACTCTACTATCTACCACATAAGCTAAGTACCTTATGTTTCTCTTTTGTAAAAGCTTATAGCTTGCATTTCTGATATCAAGTTATGAAGTACTACGCTCCAATTCCCCAAATAAACATTAACTAATTGGTCGGGAATATGCAAAGTAAAATTCTTCTCCTAGCAATCTAATACTGCGTTATGTGTGTAGCTAACCAGTCTATCCCCAAGATTACATCAAAACCTAAAATACTCAACACTACCAAATCAACGTAATAAGTGTATCCTCATCATTAACCGGACTAGACTTCACTCATTGTGTAACCTCTATAGGATCTCTTACTGGTGTAGCTATGATTAGGGGAATCTAATGGCTTTGTATCTCTACCAATGTAAGTCACAAAATACAGTGATATAAGGGAATGAGTAGTGCCCGAATCAAATAATCCAGAAGATGCTACCGGCATGGAAAAGACTTATAGAGTTGTCCCTTTCCTCCTATTGTCTGACCCCTATTTACCGATCTCTACTCTCCTCCTCCCACACTCCTACTAGACCGTGGTTGGGATACATATGGAGTTGTACTAGAATGTGGCAACTAGTTTGCTGGTATAGGGAAATCCTTCTTCAGATGACCCATCTGTCCACATCGATAACAATGTTTGACCCCAATCCTACATGATCCTAGATGAGATCGACCAGATGTCATAAATAACGGGGTGACTACGCCCTGGCTGGGCTACTGACAAAGAAGAAACTGCCCGAGAGGTAATACTCTGAGTAGGCCTATGATTTGGACCTCCTTGAGTCAGGCCCATATCTCGACATGTAGTGGGAGGAGCTGGCATCTGATGTTGTCTACTTGGGCCACTCTGTTATGGTCTAACTCTCTCCTCAGGTCTTGGCTTCTTCCTAGACTCTCTCATTGCCTGTCTCTGTAATATCCCCATTCCAGAAGATGCTACCGGCAGGGGAAAGACTTATCTATTCCTCTTAGCCTCTGACTATATGACTATGATCTTTACTAATGAACTCATCTTGGAATCAAACTTACACATGAGTGTTAGTGTTCCTAGAACATGCCAAGGATCTAATAAGTAAGAAAAGATGTTCATAAATTCATTATAAGTTACGGAATGAGTTACATTGAATGGATTTGAGCTTTTAAAAATTTGAATGAAGATCTCAAAGATCCTTCCTTTGTGTTGATTCCAAGCTTTGAGTTGGTTTCCCTATCACCTTAGTTGATTTCTTGAAGTTCTAGCTTTGTTGATTTTGCCACAAAATCAAAGAGAAAGAAGATGAAGCTCACGCCCCTTTTGGGAGAATATAGCTAGGGTTTGTGTTTTTTGAGATTGTGTATTCTTCACACAAATGAGAGAAGGATTTTTGGTTTTGTTAAAGGGTTTTACCCTTTTACCCAAAACCATGTAGTTGGAGTCTTGGTTTCACCTAAACCAAGTGGTTGGAAAGTAAGTGGTTTTGGCATAAATGCCAACCACATTCCAACCACCACTTCACATGTGTGACATGTGTGAAGTGGGCCCCACCATTTTGAATTCAAAATTCAAAATATCTCTACGAACATTTGCCGCGGCTCGAATCCGTTTAATCCGATTAAATCAACTTTCATCGTTAAATAATTAAATCTAATTTAATAAAATAACGATGCCTCACAAATATATTAAGAACGTCGTTTACGAATTAATTCTAAATTAATTCGTTCGTTCGTATTAAAGTCCAACTTTAATTTCGTAATGAAATCCAATTCATATTAATATATCCGATATATTAATTTTAGCCCATACGAATAAATTAAATAGAAAAATCAAATTTAACTATTAAATTTATTTTACTGATTAATTCCAAATTAATCGTGTTCTCTCTCTTTCGAACACATTTAATCCCAGATTAAATAATACCTCAATTAATCCCAGATTAATTTTCTCCATCTTAATTAATCCCAGATTAATTCTAATTTAAATCAACTGTCATCGGTGAATCTTGGGAAGCGACCCAAGAGATCCCTGGATATGTTGGCAGTAATTACGGTCATCGAATTATCCGAATACGTGCGTACCTCGTACCACGTACTTATCAATTTACAAGACATAGTTGGCTTCTAGCAAAGCACCATGCCTACCCAATTCTCCAGAAATATTCTTACTGGAATATATAATCTATGTCAGGCGTAGCATACTAAGTATTGCGTATAGCGATCCAGTATCGGGTGTCACGTGTTAGGCCTGAGGCTGGAATTGTGTCTGCCCCGTACGAAGCACATGTCGGATGTCTGGTAACTAGTATCTATAATCGGATGAACATGACCTAGTCATATCATCTCGATGACTGCAGTACTTAAGAGTACTAGTTCCGTATCCTACGTGACATCATCTCCATTATGACTGGAGTGAGACTTCCGTCTTGACATCACACCCAATACACTACGATTCTCAATATACCCAGTAGTGGCGTACACAGAATCAGTTAAAGCCCTGGACGACCAAAACCAAAGCATATTGATTGTCGCAAGTATTAGCGGTGCAAGTCTCAAGTTAAGACCAAATACACCTACCCTGTTTTCGGACTTCCATAGACACGTAGTCATACTACCAATGGAATTCCGAGGGGTCTATCTAGAGCGAAGCTGTTTCCGTACCATCGGTAAACAAAACCTCATATTACACTTGCATGAGTATCCAATACCCAAATATATGATAACTATGCTGTTACGCTTCCATAACACGCACAAGTGTAATACTAGTCTATTCCGCGTTATCGATGTCCAGTCTCGATAATACTATGACTAGGGATATTTAATGATTAATCCTTCGAGGACTGATACTGTCTCATATCATCTCAATCGAGGAACTAATCATAAGGACCTCCTATCATTTACACTAGGTGATCTAATCACAAATGATAAGAGTGCAATCTCCTTGTCACATAGTTGATTTGTACAACAACACTATGATCTGTACAAATAGTGACGCTATAGGTTATAACTGTCCAACAATCTCCCACTTGGCCTATAGCCAGTCACTCGAGTGTCTTACACCTGAACTATGTATGGTTCGCTCAACTGCTAAGGAAAGGTTTTCGTCAGTGGATTTGCATGATTATGTCTGATGTGATTTATACGATCATCACATCGCCACGATGTATGATCCGAACGAATCAGATGAATAGTCGAAGTATATATCTGGATCGTTGATGAGACCATTAATTCTTTAGTCTGTGCTGACGCCTAGCTCAGCTGCTAACAGAACTATATCTAATCTAATTAGATTTATTATCGACCCAAATGGCTTCTATTGCTGCCTTAGCCGTAGCAATAACCCGCATTTGTTGTTTATTCGGTAACATTATCTTGCTTGGAAGATTTCCAGCTCACTGTTCCGTTATTCAAACTGTATAGTACCGTTGTTTTTTTCGGTTAGGAAAGTTACAGCAGTGATCCCTGTCATTTCAAGTTCTCATTCTCCATAGTTTAAACATCATCCTTAGTTCTCTAAGATACTAACGGATGTTCTTAATATCAATCCAGTGACTATCACTTGGATTGACCTGTTTGTGACTCCATATGCTCAAAGCGTATGAGACACCAGGTCACGTACATTTTTCAATGTACGAGTTCTCGGAGAGTGTTAACAACTTTAAATCTATCCCAGTAGATCTTTATTCCTAGAATAAAGGTTGTTTCTCCCAAGAATTCTGCGGAGAATTTTCATGAAAGCCAAGCTTTCACTGATTGTAATATGGGAATATCATTTCCAAGAAATGATATATCATCATTATTTAGGACAGTCACTTTCAGTGCGCTCCCACTAACCTCCTTATATACACAAGAATCATTTCTCGTTTTGAATTAAATCATAAACCATTATGATTACATCAAAACGATAATTCCAAGAACCTAATGCTTGCTTCAATCCAAACATGGATCAAATAACCTACAAAACTTGTTTGCTAGTTTTGATACGACAAAATCGTCAGGATGTTGTAAACATCCTCCAAAAGGTTTCCTTTTCAGGAAAGAGATTTTTCCGTTCAGCTGCCATATTTCATAAATGAAACATGCAGCATCAGCAAGCATTATCCAAATGGATTTAACATGGCAATAGGTAAAAGATTTTGTTGTAATCAACACAATGTTGATAACAACGATACAACAACTAGTGTCCAAACATAGTTGTTATACATGGAATCCATATCGGACTCATGGCACTTTGCCATAATAGGGAGTCGATACCTTGTATCACTTCCTCATGCGTAGTCAGTTTCCTTAATAAGGTTGACATTTTCATGAGGTGAGATCAGAAACCCATACCTCCCAGGTTGTCTTCTGATTCTCTCCGACCTACGCGGTTCTTGTGTATTCGAAGATTATTGGTACAGGTTCATCCTTGATGAACTGTTTATGTTCCATTAAAGAATCGGTGCCTGGAATAGTATTACTCTGATTTTTATCGAGTTTTACTTTCCTCCCTCTTACCACTGCATTTGGGTATTCCTCTTAGGAAAATCGCATGGAGAGCAACAATTAAATTGTTCTCTTGTGAGTTGTATAAGTACTATACTTTGGTTTCCTTAGGACAACCTACATTAGGCACTTATCCGATTTGGGTTCTTGTTTGGTATCATCCAAACATATGCCCAGCATCCCAAATCTTCAAGAGTGAGAAAACTCAGTTTCTTTCCTATTCATATCTAGTATGAAATCTATCAAACGGATTTTCATGGAACCTTATTCAAAATAAGTATTGCACTGTTAAATGCTTATTCTTTGAAGGAAAATGGTAGCTCAGAGCGACTCATGATTAACCTTATCATGTCAAATAAAATTCAGTTTCTCCGTTCGGACATACCGTCAAACTGACGTGTTCCGGGAGGAGTCCCATTGAAAGAATACTATACTCTTTCAAGTATTTGAGAAAGTTATTGCTTAAGTATTTTCCATCTCGGTCTTACTATGACGATTTTAACACTTTAGCCGATCTGTTTGTCTACTTCGTGTCGAAACTCTAAAAGTTTCCGATTTGTGTTTCATACGAGACACATAACCATAATGCGATGCCACATCCGTAAAGGTCATGAAATACTCATATCCACCTCTAGCCTAGCTAGATATGGGCCCAATTACATCATTATGAACTAGGGCTAACAGATCGATGACATTTACACTTTTACCAAGTAAAAGGTATATTAGCTACTTTACCTAATAAACTAGATTCGTAGACATCATTTGAATGGAATCAAATCCGTCTTAGTATCTATTCTTCAAAGTGTGGATATACGAGTATTGTTTAATGTGTCCCAGACAACACTGCCACAAATAATTCTTATCTGATCAAATCAGTTTGAGCTATTTGTTCGTCATATTATATGTTTGAGATTATTTATATTCAAAATATAAATACTGTTACTCTCATCTAATGTGTTTATCTCAATATCATCTTTATAAAATAAAACACTTTAGTGTTCTAGAATATAAAGGTATACTCGCAACGAGTTATACTCAATACAGATATAATCTTTCTAGTTAAACTAGTTACATTATAACAGTTTCCTAATTTAAGTACATACCCGAATGGTAGTTCCTAAACTTAGGTATCTACGGTAAAACAACGACTTTTGTCCCGTTTTTGATTCGCAGATTAATCTCATTTGAAGTCAGTATCCTGCTCATAGCAGATTCTACACATCAATGCATATTTATGTACCACTATTAGTATTTAAAATCCAATTTTATACTAGTAGTGAACATGCTTATGATAAACATCTTTGAAGCCGGAGCCTTGCACTGTCTTCATTTCCATCATGTCTGCCTTGTCCATACACCAGTCATGTTTCAGTGACCCCGTTTGCCATAATTTAGACAGACATTTTGGGATATGTCCATTATCTTCCTAGAAGATTATAATGATCTTGCCTTTGCCCTTTTCTACAACTAAGAAGCCTTTGACCAAGCCTTGGTCTTCTAGAATATCGAAGTAAGGTGCGCCTTGCGCTACTTGCCTTATTACAAACTTTGGCTTTGTCTCATTGAGAATGGCCATTAACTCTCCAAGAGTTATTAATTGTAATTTAATACTTCTAAGATCTAAGAATAGATCTATGAAGATCCTTCAATTTCTTCATCATACTTTAAGGATCTAATCCTTAGTTCTGATTAGGAAATTAAGGAGTCCTATTGACAAGTATAATGGATTAAGCACTAAAGTTATCATCACATGAATCTTCCTAAGATCATGCTTTACTATTTGCTTAACTCCGGGCTTAGGCATAATATATTATTTTATCAAATAAAGTAACTTATTAGTTTCCAGGACCATCTTGAAATTTTATTCCCAATTTGAAAATTAAAGTCGTTTAAACACATTTTCACCCAGGATTATATTTTAAACACTAATTTTTCATTTATCTTGATTCCAATAGTCTAACTATCCAATCAACGATTTCGGGTACAATCTAATGTAATGATTACTATAGTCTAACTATATAACTAATTACAATTTTATTGGTTAAAATCAAATATATATTGATTACTATAATCCAATTATATAATCAACTATAAATGATCGGTAAAATTCAAATACATTGATTAATATAATCCAATTATATAATAATTATGAATGAATGGTAAAATTCAAATATATTGATTACTATAATCCAATTATATAATCAACTATAAATGAAGTAGTTTGAATACAGTCCAACTGTTTAATTAAAACAACAATTGAATATTCGTCTAACTAATATATTTATTAATAAATTATGACGAAAATTGAAATAAGCGCGTATTGGCAAGTATCTAAACGAAATTTGCAAATTTAATACTTGCCTCCCACTATTTTTCGGCGAGCCTCTAACCCTCTGTGGAGTACTCGGGAAACCTAGTTTTAGTGGGCTAGGATCCCGTTAAATAACACACAACCTTGACTTTGGGCAATAAGTTGTATGATATTTAACTAGGTAGATCTCTAAGATCAATTGGATCTCATCCAATTCCTAGATCCAGTAGGTGGACATTTAAGTCCGAAACATATATCTAATATTCCAATATATCCGATAGATTCCCTAACCTTTTTCTTCTAAATCAATTAAGCATTGGCTTTGGCACAACAAGCTTAATGATTCTAGTTAAGCGTGACCCATTGACATGGAAAGCTTCGTAATCAATGTCGATGGACAAGAAGTGATCTTGACTTTGGCCAACAAATCACGACTTAGACAAGACACTGATATGGAACAAAACTCTCATGATTCAAACACTTCCGTAATTGAAAAAGGTCTTGACTTTGGCCAACAAACCAATGACAACTTTGGATCTTGAGTAAGAATCACTCAACGGAAGGAAAAACGCTTAATATTGTTTCAGGGTTTTCCGCGTGCAAATTGGCAACCAATTTATTATCTTTAATTAGGTCTCATCATACACCCTTAAGCATGCATTCTAAAAGCATAATAAGGCGCGATAAATAAATAAATTAATAATGATATGCGGATGAATATCTCACAAATTGTTCCTAGAACAAATCACTCCATTTCCTCTCCCCGGCTAGAACTATTCTAACTTCTACCCAATTACATAATACAATAAAGAAACCTCATTTACATTGAGGGGAATTGGTGAGAAGAGAAATACAAAGAATATGGAGATAAAAGGCTGGACACGCTGGTCCAAATTAATAAATTCTAAATTTATTACAATTTCCAAAATTGCCCTCGCCCTTCTAATATCCATCCGATATACATTATTCATATAACACATTCATGTATACATACAAAGCATGTTATTCAATCAATCTAATCATATTAATTAATCTTTGATTAATGACCATCCAATGTTCAAACAACGATTTGATTTGCGTGAGTCAAACTCGTTTAAGAATAAATACTCAAAGTAAGTATTCTTGAATTATATTGAACTACAACTTTAAATCCAATTTTTTGTATTCAATACTAATTCCAAATTTAATTCCAAATTAAATATTTACACTTATTATAAGCCTTAAAGACTTGGATTCCAAATCCAATCTTAATGGGTCTCAAAGGCCCAATAACATCCAATGTCATTTGAATTAAAGTCCAATGAGCTTTTAATTAATTCTTAAGGCATGGGCTTTGGCCATAATGGGTCAAACCCAAAATGCCAAGGCCCAATAGGAATCACCATATTGCCTACAAATTAATTTAGGTCCATTAGGCCCAATTAAATTCTTTAAAGGGCCAAGTGATGTATTTGGACTTTATGGAATTGGTTTTGGGCCCAATTGGATCCAATCCAAAAGTCCAAAACCACACTTGGTCAAACCAAGCCCATTAAGCCCAAATACACACTTTTAGCCCAATTCATAATTTAAAGGCTTATTAACATAATTATAATATTCCAAATATCACAATTATTTTAATTAAAATGTATTAGCCATGATTAATTAATTAAACTCAATATTTCCAAAATACCAATTAACTTAATTAATCATGCTTAAACCATCAATTTATGCTCAACACAAATTGAAGCCAAAACACATCATTTCATGCTCAACACAAATTGAATCCAAACCACATCATTTCATGCTCAACATGCTCTTTGATTTAGCATAGACATTATTGACTTTGATTCTAATCTAATCAAACCAATAATCAACATTTTATCATACATTTAAACACATCCAATGGTATAAAAATTGAAAAATCAAAGTGCAGTCCACTGGTATAGCTCTCAGCCACACTAAGGGAAATTAAATTTTTTGATCCAATCAAATTTTCTCAATTCTAATCATGCACAACTCTAAGTTAACATAATCTAAGCATGCTCAAAGCATAAATTTGAAGAAATCATATTCAAAACACAAAAGCCCCAAATTTTAGTCTCATGAACCCTAAAATTTTCATGCTTAAAATTGGCTCTTGATACCATTGTTTGTGTTCCTAGAACATGCCAAGGCTCTAATAAGCAAGAAAAGATGTTCATAAATTCATTATAAGTTGCGGAATGACTTACATTGAATGGATTTGAGCTTTTAAAATTTTGAATGAAGATCTCCAAGATCATTCCTTTGTGTTGATTCCAAGCTTTGAGTTGGTTTCCTTATCACCTTAGTTGATTTCTTGAAGTGCTAGCTTTGTTGATTTTGCCACAAAATCAAAGAGAAAGAAGATGAAGCTCACGCTCCTTTTGGGAGAATATAGACAGGGTTTGTGTTTTGTGAGATTGTGTATTCTTCACACAATGAGAGAAGGCTTTTTGGTTTTGTTAAAGGATTTTACTCTTTTACCCAAAACCACGTAGTTGGAGTCTTGGTTTCACCAAAACCAAGTGGTTGGAAAGTAAGTGGCTTTGGTATAAATGCCAACCACTTTCCAACCACCACTTCACATATGTGACATGTGTGAAATGGGCCCCACCATTCAAAATTCAAAATATCTCTACGAATATTTACAGCGGCTCGAATCCGTTTAATCCGATTAAATGAACTTTCGTCGCTAAATAATTAAATCTAATTTAATTAAATAACGATGCCTCGCAAATATATTACAAACGTCCTTTACGAATTAATTCTAAATTAATTCGTTCATTCGTATTAAAGTCCAACTTTAATTTCTTAATGAAATCCAATTCATATTAATATATCTGATATATTAATTTTAGCCCATACGAATAAATTAAATAGAAAAATCAAATTTAACAATTAAATTTATTTTACCGATTAATTCCAAATTAATCGCATTCTCTCTCTTCCGAACACATTTAATCCCAAATTAAATAATACCTCAATTAATCCCAGATTAATTTTCTCCAGCTTAATTAATCCAAGATTAATTCTAATTTAAATCAACTGTCATCGGTGAATCTTTGGGAAACTACCCCAGAGATCCCTAGATATGTTGGCAGTAAATACGGTCATTGAATTATCCGAATACGTGCGTACCTCGTACCACATGCTTATCGATTTACAAGACATGGTTCGCTTCTAGCAAAGCACCGTGCCTACCCAATTCTCCAGAAATATTCTTACTGGAATATATAATCTATGTCAGGCGTAGCATACCAAGTATTGCATATAGCGATCCAGTATCATGTGTCACATGCTAGGCCTGGGGCTGGAATTGTGTCTGCCCCGTACGAAGCACATGTCGGATGTCTGGTAACTAGTCTCTATAATCGGATGAACATGACCTAGTCATATCATCCCGATGACTGCAGTACTTAAGAGTACTAGTTCCGTATCCTACGTGACATCATCTCCACTATGACTGGAGTGAGACTTCCGTCTTGACATCACACCCAATACACTATGATTCTCAATATACCCAGTAGAGGCGTACACAGAACTAGTTAAAGCCCTGGATGACCAAAACCAAAGCATATTGATTGTCGCAAGTGTTAGCGGTACAAGTCTCAAGTTAAGACCAAATACACCTACCCTGATTTCGGACTTCCATAGACACGTAGTCATACTACCAATGGAATTCCGAGGGGTCTATCTAGAGCGAAGCTGTTTCCGTACCATCGGTAAACACAACCTCCTATTACACTTACACGAGTACCCAATACCCAAATATATGAGAACTATGCTGTTACGCTTCCATAACATGCACAAGTGTAATACTAGTCTATTCTGCATTATCGATGTCCAGTCTCGATAATACTACGACTAGGGATATTTAATGATTAATCCTTCGAGGACTGTTACTGTCTCATATCATCTCAATCCAGGAACTAATCATAAGGACCTCCTATTATTTATACATCTAGGTGATCTAATCACAATTGATAAGAGTGCAATCTCCTTGTCACATAGTTGATTTGTACAACAACACTATGATCTGTACAAACAGTGACGCTATGGGTCATAACTGTCCAACAATGAGGCCCTTACCCAACTCAACAACATGAAATGCAATTTACATACACATACTCATGTATATAAAACTCCCTGACATGTGCACTTGGCTTGTAACAGACATCATTTCAACTTATAAAAAATGTATGATACATGATTATTTCTTGAACTGTTATTGACTATGTTTCTGACTTGACCTGGTAGACTCAGACCTTTAGTGACTACCATCAGTATCCATCCTATTGAGCTTGTCCTATGGGTATACCTACAAAATAAGAAGCTGGGAGTGGGGGGTTAGATTGTTTAAACAATCTAGTGAGTGGAAAAATTAAACGAAAAATGTTTCTTTCTGAAAATTCATGGTTCTAGAAATTGAAATCCTCCCAGAAAATATTCTTTTCTGAAATGTATTTCTTATCTGAAAACTCAACTCCTCCGAAAAGTTTTTCTGAAAACTCTTTTATAAAACTCATCTCTTTTGAAAAATCTTTTTCTGGAAATCCATTTCTGAAAATCAGTTTCTGAAAAATCCATATCCAAAAACTCTATATCTGTATATCTGGCGCATGGGGGCGTCACATGTCGTCATCCCCATATGTAAAATCTGGCACTTAGGGGAGTCCCATCGTACGTAAATATCTGGTGGTCTTAGGGCATTACATCTCGTTGTCCCCTAAGCCATAAATATGGAGTTGGGGTACGGATCTATGCGACCCTCCAGACTCAAATATGGGATCTATGGGCATCAATCATCCCTAGTAATGAGCCGCATGTGCACACGATATCTGAATCTGTCAATTCTATATCTAAGTCAAGTTACATACTGAGGTGGGTTTTCCCTCATGCCTCAAAAAATCATAAATCTCAAGCTTTGAAAATCATTTCTTTGTAAATATTTTTCAAAACGTTCTTATTCAGATAACAATTGAAAGTAATCTTGGCTAACGCCCTAAGTGCTCAAAAGTAAGTTTTTGATTCGAAACATATAAATAAACACGGTTTAGGAGAAGGGTCCACTCACAGATTTTAGATCTAATTGGCATTACTTTACTTCACCGAAGTAATTTGAGGTTCCTGTGATGATCTATAATTGATAACTTAATTAGAATATAAGTAGTGGGATATGCTTTGAAACTATTGTCGCTATAAGACGTATTATGCATGTGACATGATATATTGCGTGTATATGGATGATACAAGACCCTATGATGGCATGTAACATCCTAGGTTGTATTTGAAAGGGTTAAATCTGATTCTAGAAATTGGTCTCTTGTTCCGACGCTAGACATTACACGTCGCGATGTCCACTGGTTTAGACCTGAGGCAGAACCTCTGTTTGTTTCACATCATGAAGCTAGGTTCTAGACATCGCGACGCCCACTCAAATAGAAATCGAAGAAGAGTGCTTCTGCTCGTTACACGTCGTGATGTTGGGGGTCTAATATCGCAACGGAAGCCCAATTTTAAGGCCTAACATAAATTCTCCATTGCTACTGCCTCCAAGTTATTCCAATACCTCCACCCTATAAGCTTCACACAAGCACTTCTCATTGCACTTAAAATAGGCCATTATCTAGTATCATCAAATCATCAAGAATACTTCCCAAACATATTTATATCTATTTGATCAAAGGCTCTATTTTATAATATTAAGTTATCAACTCCCAAACAACTTAAACTCATATCAATACATCACCAACTTTACAAACCATGATCATTCATTATCATATAACAAAAGCACAATCCCCATATTATATGCATGATTTGGCCAATTCTCTTTGTTGGGAAAGATTTAGGCATTTCATAAAATGATGCTAACTCCACTCTTATATTATCATGAAATACATAATTGTGCATGCTAGCCACTTAATCTAAGCTAAAATGAAGAAATAGATTCTAGGGTTCTTCCATGTGCGAATTTAGGGAAAAATATTTATGGCATTACTCAATATTAAAGGAAAGGAAAGGAAAAAAAGCTTACTTGCATATAGGGGGCTTGAACTCATCAATTTTCCTTCACCACTTGGCATGAGAAATAATAAATTTTGAGGTTATTTTTACTGTCAAAACCATGACTTGAGGGAGAAGAGAAGATGATGAATAGTCTCTGCTATTTATAGTGTTTATGAGTGATTTTTTTTTTTTTTTGGTAAATGAATGGTCTAAAACTTGCCACATTACTCATTTCTAGTTAATTCCTGAATTTCACTATAGTAGTCACAAACATCACGATGTTTGACCTACTTCAGATTCAAATTTGGAAAAATCGCCAATGCGAACATTGTAGGTCTTGGTCTAAGCTTTTCAATAATATAAAGTTCATAAAAATTGAAGATTGTATAAAAACATTATGCCCTACATACTAAGGACTGTTCGGAAAAGAACGTAAGTTAAGTTTGCATCAGAACTATAAGGATTTTACCGAATGTCCAAAAAGTCATTTCATGTGTACATACTTATTTAAATATGATTTATATCATGCATTATTCCATCTAGAACTAGTAGTCATCGGGATTGCCGGGGTGTTACAAATTCTCCCCACCGTAAATAGGATTCGTCATCAAATCCTCTTTAAAATCGGAATCTGGGATCTGTCTAGGGTTGAAATTTATGATATCGAATACCTTACCATAAGTCAAAGGGTTTACGACTATTTCTAAACCACCAATTTTCAACTCATTATATACTCATAACCTTTGTCTCCTCTACTATATCACACTGCTTCCCAATGATCCTCCATGAGCTATCATTACACCACAAGACGATGTGATTATCATGTTGAACCTAGAATTCCATGACTTGGAAGTCATAACTAGGACTATACACTAATTTTTCTGTGTGAACTCTTACTCTGCTGTAACTATTCTGCATCATTTGGGATTTCATTTGACTTTATAACGAAAATCTCTTGTCAGCTAATCAGTTTCCATTTTGCTAGTAGGCATATAATACTATTTATTTTTCTTAAATCTGCTTCATGCGTCTTACTTATTATTATGCTTGGGTAAAGTGCTCCAGAATTCGTGGCTACTATGAATATTCCTTAAATTATTTACTTAGAGGAACTACCTCATCCTCGTTTCATAAGATCTCCGTTGAGTACCCTTGACTACCGTCACGTATCAAAAAATCTCATTTCTAAACCTTTAGCTATGCTCAATATTTCTTGTCTAAAAAAAAACCTTTTCTCTAGATCTCTAGTTATGCTTAACATCTTATTTGACTTGATCGAGTTCTTCTTCGCCGATAATTTTGTCTCTCTCCAGAAATACTAGTGTCTCTATGGTTGGGCTTCCTACGTTCTCATTCAAGGATAAATAAATTTACAAGAGTGATCCTTATCATTATTAATGATGCTTATACTCGATACTTTTTTAGCTCCACTTCCTCGACTTGATCTTAGTATTCTTTCTCATATCTTAGCTATTTAACTCTTTATATTCTCTTTACTAAGTTCCAACTGCTTATGAGCTCCTTTCTTCAAGTTATCATATTTCAGCTTCTTTATGGGCCTAGGGCTTCATAGCTTACTGATGTTATCTACCGATGACTTTTGTACTTAGGATTTTACTTCGTGGTTCTCCTCAATTGGCCAAAGATTCAGGCTTAATTGCATGCACACTTGTGCTTAAATCGTATTCCCTGATATTGACATCGACGTCGGTGATTCAGTATTGGCTAGAATTTACGCTCTTTTTGTACTTTACTTTTATTCTTACTATAAATCTGGTTGCTGTCTTTCACACAAACTTGTTCTCCATACCCAGTTACATGCTAGGATATCCCTATTTATATTATTTCCATAGTCTTACTCTATTAAGTGTCGTTAATCAGATATATACAAATATACACAAACTTGTAAATTTCATCTTTATCCGATGACCGTTTATGAAATTATACCTTGATAACCACTTTACTAAATGTAGCATTGTAGCAAAATTATCTTCTCGATTCCATAATATACTACACATCTACCAAACCACCCATAACCGTGGCTAAGGCCATCCCAAGCCTGTGATGGTTAGGCCAACTTAAACTATGGCTGGTTACTTCACATGGATTACATGAGTGAAGATGTAATATAACTTTAGTTTCATTCCTATGTTGAGAAATCTCCTTGTTACGCACTTTTATTATCGCTACTCAGTATTCTCTCCTATTGTCACCGCACCTCGATAGTTCCACTTCCAAACCTTTTACTTAGTGTTCTTTCATCTTCTTTACTACTTTATTCTATATCTGCAACTTCATTTTTGCCTTGGTATCCATCATATATTCATCTAATTTCTGGGAATGTCTTAGGGATAAACATTGAGGTTCATCTTTGATGTTGTTGTCTAACGAGGGATGAGAGGGCAGAGGTTGGTCCTTAAGTATTTCTAGTTGTGGTGGTCTCACTAGCTACTCGTGCTGTAGTTGCACATACTACTCATTTATAAGCCTATGACTCCCTTATTTACATATCTGATGTTGGCTCCCACCCTACGATACTTCTGCTATCTGAATTTTCACATCCAATTTTACCCCTAATTTATTTTGACTATCAGTCATACTACCTCTTTCTGAGAACCTCCCTTAGGTTCATACTCTCTGAAAACCTACCGTACTTCCTCTGTTATTCATCCTCATCTCAGTTCCTTGAACCCCTTACTTCTTTTCTTCTTTGGAAGCTCCATCATCTATGACAGGTTAAGGTATCACTATTAACACTTTGGTTCGGGTGTTACTCTCTTACTAATTTTCCTTCTCTAGCACGGTGGAGAGTTCTATATGAGTCATATATTTTACTACTGAGAGTCGTTATATGTGTCACATACTCTGGTTTTTACTCTTTCGAGCCTCTACTTCCTTGAAGGCTTTCAGTTCTACGATAGGGCAGATCATCCCTTCTAAATTCGGCTAAATATACAGTGAATCCCAATCATTTTATCTCATACAAGACATTACTATATTCTGATCCATATGTAGGTCATATTAAGCTTATTGGGTTGGCTGTCTTACCGACTCGTGATCTGTCAATCATGTCTGATGCTCTTCTTTACTTGTTCCAGTTCTAACTAGGATATAATCTGTGGGTTTTTGTTTCCTTGGAGATATGAGAATACACGTTTCTGTTAATTGTCTAAGTCCAACGATGGTCAAACTGGGTGCCTATGCACTTACTGGTTGGACTAGTAGACAGAAAAATTATCGCTCATAATGTTGGAATCCGCATCAACTACTCCAAGTCATAAGGTTTCCATAACTCTTATCAACTATCTTGAGGTTTCCATTTACGTTACTACTTCGCGCTATGTTCTATGTGTCTATATGTACTGAACTTCCTTGTTACTTCACGTATCCTTCTTTACTATTTCCACATCTTATCTCTTGGCTCTAAGCCATACTGCCGCAGCTATTTAGTGGTTCTTTTTTATGGGCTACTTTCTAGACTCCTACCTTTTTTACTCTTGTTAGACGTTACAATTATGCCTTTTAATTCTTATTATTCGTACTGGTACTCCGGTTAACTTCCGAATATCTCCATTCTTTCAGATCTATCTTTTTAAACCTACATAGACTTCTACTCGAATTGGTCCGATCTATGGATTTCTACTATGTTTGGTCTATTCTGTGGACGTCTCCTAGTACCTCAAGCCTCGTGCTGACTTGCCTAGATTTTTGAACCATACTAGGTTCTCTTCTTTCTAACTTCAAAAATTTCCTAGGAACTTTTCTGAGTGATCTTATTTTCAGCATTCTCAGTTTCTTGCTTAGTATATACCATTGTCGGACTTCCTTACAGTTATCTTTATATATGCTAGTAAAAGATGGGGTAGAAGTTTCACGTCTCAATATATGTTAATGTCCTTGTTCTGGTGCTCTGTGTCCTAGTAGAGCCTATCACTAATGTAAGGTAGGTATGAGATAGGCTCTGTCAAGACAGCTTCCTTAACTGGTATCACGGAGAATTTGGGTAACTTAGGGCCGTATCTCTGTCGGGTTTCTTGGCTGAGGCTACTAATCATATTTCCTTATGACCTTCATTTGTTTACTTACGGGCCCGGGTTTGGGGATATAGAATCTCTATATCCTTTTTGACATCTCTTGTCTATTTGAACTCCAACGTCCAATCCTGATTTCTGACTCTTTTTATCTTTCTGGCTATCCTGCGTTACTCGGGGAACTTACTATCTATACGAGGTACTTGAAGGCTGTTGGATCGGCTTGAAGAAATTTTCTGAGAATGAAAGGAATCTAACTTGGAGGGAAGAAACCTCACTTAGGTCTACTCTATATTTCACTCTCGCTCGGGCTTATTCTATTTTCTTTTCTACTATAAGTTCCGACACTTTCTTATTTATCTAATTTTGTATCTCTATCTCTTCTTACCGCTAGTTGTTTAAGCATTTATACATTTTTCCTTACTTTTTCTAGCTTTCTCTTTCTTCTTTTTACTATCTTAGTGAAATATCCTTGGATCTTTACTATCTAGTTTCATAGCCTGTTCTGATCTTATGAAAGTAAACTAAGATGATTACGAAATTATTCTTGACTAAAACAATGATTATGGTTACTTTGTTCGGAAGAGAATTGAGATATCTTTAGGAATACTTACTAACCTGTTTATAGGTCTTGAGAACTTACTCAAGGATCAGATACTGGAGAGGTAGTACCTCACATACGGGCATCCGGAACATACTGTATATACAAGACCCCAACACTCTATCCACTGTAGTCACTGACTCATAAGATCATGCTCTGATACCATCTTTGTAACATCCTCAGTCTAAGAGATTCTACTGGCAGAGAATAGACTGATCTATTCCTCTGATCCTCTGACTATCTAACAATAATCTTTACTAATGACTCATCTCGAAAACAAACTTACATATGGGACCCTTACCCAACTCAACAACATGAAATGTAATTTACATACTCATACTCATGTATATAAAACTTTACACTTTGTAACCCTGACATGTACATTTGGCTTGTAATAGACATCATTTCAATTTATACAAAATGATTCACACAAGACTATTTCTTGAACTGTGACAGACTATGTTTCTAACTTGACTTAGTGGACTCAGACCCTTGACTTCCATCAGTGCCCATCATCTCAAGCTCGTCCTCCGAGTATACCTGTAAAATAAGAAACTGGGAGTGGGGGGTTAGATCGTTTGGATGATATAGTGAGTGAACAATTAAAACAAAAACTGATTTTTTCTAAAAATTCATGGTTTTAAAAAACTTAAATCCTCCCCAAAATTATTCTTTTCTAACATCTCTTTCTTATCTGAAAACTAAACTTTTCTGAAAAGCTTTTCCGAAAACTCTTTTTATAAAAACTCATCTTTTTTGAAAAATATTTTTATGGAAATACATTTCTGAAAATCTGTTTCTGAAAAATCCATATATGAAAACTCTGTATCTGTATATCTGGCGCTTGGGGGCGTCACATGTTGCCGTACCCCATATGTAAAATCTGGTGCTTAAGGGCGTCCCCCCGTACACAAATATCTGGTGGTCTTGGGACAGTACATCTCTCTGTCCTCCATGTCAGATAATTATGACCCATAGCATCACTATTTGTAAAGAATATGGTGTTTTTGTACAAAATTAACTATGTGACAAAGGAAATTGCTCTTTTATCATTTTGTAATTAGATTACTTGGATATATAAATGATAAAAGTCCTTATGATTAGTTATGGATTAATAATATATGAGACAATATTAATCCACGAAAGGTTTAATTATTAAATATCCCTAGTTGTAGTATTATCGAGACTGGACATCGATAATACAAAACAGGTTAGTATTACAATCAGTACGGTTTGGTTTTGGTCGTCCGGAGCTTTAACAGGTTCTGTGTACGCCTCTTCTGGGTATACTGAGAATCATAGTGTGTTGGGTGTGATGTCAAGATGGAAGTATCATATCAGTGATATGGAGATGATGATCACGCAGGGATACGAAACTAGTACTCTAAAGTACTGCAGTCATCGGGAAAGTATGACTAGGTCATGACTTTCCAATCAAAGAGACTAGTTGCTAGTGATCCGATATATGCTTCGTATGGGGCAAACACAATTACAGCCCCAGGCCTAACATGTGACATCTGATACTGGAACGTAATACGTAATACATAGTATACTATGCCTGTTAAAGATTATATATTCCTTAAAGAATATTTTTGGAGAATTGGGTAGGCACGGTGCTTTGTTAGAAACCAACCACGTCTTGTAAATTGGTAAGAACGTGGTACTAGGTACGCACGTATTCGGATAGTCCGATGACTGTATTTACTGCCAACATATCCATGGATCTCTTTGGTCACTTCCCGAAGATTCATCGATGAGATTTGACTCAAACAAAATTAATCTGAGATTAATTATGAGAAAGAAAATTAATCTGGGATTAATTACGGTAAAAATTAATCTAGGATTAATTATCAGAGAAAGAATTAAGCTGGGATTAATTATGTCAAGAATTTATCTGGGATTAAATTCATCGTGAGAAGAGAAGGCGATTAATTTGGAATTAATCAGTAAAATGAATTAATAGTGAAATTAGATTTTACTATTTAATTTATTTAAATGGGCTAAAATAATATATTAGATATATTAATTGAAATTAGATTTCAACATGGAATTAAAATTGGATTTTAATTCAAGCGAACGAATTAATTAGGAATTAATTTGTGAGCGACTTTCGTAATAATTTTATGAGGCATTACGAATTAATTAGGGATTAATTCGTGAGCGACTTTCGTAATAAATTTATGAGGTATTATTATTTAATTAAATTGGATTTAATTACGTCACGACGGAAAATTCATTTAATCAGATTAAACGAATCTGAGTCCGAAGTATGTTGAGCAAGCCCACTTGAATTTTGAATTTAAAATGGGGCCCACTAGCTTATATCATAAGTCACCTTTTTTGGTGATAGAAGTTGTTGGAAACTTGTATCACACATTTTTCTTTTTGAAAAGCATATACCAACTTTTGGATTTTCTTTTGGTAATTGATTTTAGAAATCAAAATGTCAAAACACTATTCATCTCCTCCTCTCTCCCATTTAGGCATGAACTTGGTTCATGTTTCTCTTGAATTTTGTTGTAAAATTCAACTATGCTAGCATATTAAGGAGTCATTTGAGGTGATAGGGAAACCAACCCGAGAGTTTGGAATTTGATTTCAAGCTCCGAGCTTCTATATCCAAAGAAAAAGTTTTGAAACTCATCCAATCAATGTAAGTTAATTCCACAACTCACTTGATAATTCACACATGAATCACTCTTAGAGATCCTTGGCATGTTCTAGGAACACTAACAATGGTATCAGAGCAAGGTCTAAGCTTGATTTGAACCTAGGGTTTATATACTTTAATTTGGGATTTTGTGCTTGGAGTATGTATTTTCTTAAATTGATGGTTTGGTTGAGCTTGGATGATATTGAATTGGATTTGTACATCTTAGGAATTGAGAAAAATTGATTAGATCAAAAATCCCCAATTTCCTTTACCTCGGCCGAATGTGACCCTAGATGAACTCACGATGGAATTTTAGAAATTTGACAATTGGATGTGTTAAATAGCATGAAGAATTATTGAATGTTGATTTAATTGAATTGAAATCAAATTGAATGATTTTTATTACTATTGCCGTGAGTTATACATGTTATTGGAGGATTGATTTTGCTTCAATTTATGTTGGACATGAATTGAATGATTAAGCATAATTAATTGGATTAATTAGTGTTTTTGGAAACATTAGATTAGTTAATTAATTTTGTTAATTACACTTGATTTAGATTAATATATAATTTGGAATAATATGTTAATTTATTTTGTTGTAATTGGGCTTAATGGGCTTGGTTGGCCCATGTTTGGTTTTGGACAATTGGGTTGGATCCAATTGGGCCTAAAACCATTTCCATAAAGTCCAAATATAGGCCTTTAAAAATTTAATTGGGCCTAAATTAATTTTCGGCATAGAGTGATTCCTAATTGGGCCTTGGCATCTTGGGTTTGATCCATAATGGCCAAAGCCTATGCCTAAAGAATTAATTAAAAGCCCATTGGACTTTAATTGAATAGTATTGGATACTAATTCGGCCTTTGATACCCATAAAGATTGGAGTTGGAATCTAAGTCTAAAAGGCACCTTTAAAAGTGTAATTATTTAATTTGGAATTAAATATGAATTAGTATTGAATATAATTTAAATTGGATTTAAAATTTTAGTTCGATATAATTCAAGAATACGTATTTTGATTATTTATTCTTAAACGAGTTAGACTCGCGCAAATCAAATAGTTGTTTGAACATTGGATGGTCATTAATCAAAGGTTAATTAATTGGATTATATTGATTGATAACATGCTTTGTGTGAATACTTGGATTTATTGTATGAATAATGTATTTCGGATGGATATTAGAAGGGTGAAGGCAATTTTGGAAATTATTGTAATAAATTTAGAATTTATTTAATTGGACCTGCGTGTCCAGCCTATTATCTATATTCTCTTTGTATTTCTCTTCTCACCAATGTCTTTAAAAGTATTATGTAATTGGGTAGAAGTAAGAATAGTGCTAGCGGAAGAGATGAAAGTGAGAGATTTGTTCTAGGAACAAGTTTATTTTATATCCATCCGCATGTCATTATTAATTTTATTTCTCGCCTAATTATGCTTTTAGAATACATGCTTAAGGGTGTATGATGAGACCTAATTAAAGATAATAAATTGGTTGCCAATTTACGCGAAAAGCCCTCATAAAATATTAAGCATTTTTCCTTCCATTGAGTGGTTCTCTCTCAAGATCCAAGATTGGCATTGGTTTGTTGGCCCAAGTCAAGACCTTTGTCCATCGCGAATGTGTTTGAACTGCGTAAGTCTTGTTCTATATCATATGCCTTGGGCGGTTGTGACTTGTTGGCCAAAGTCAAGGTCACTTTTTTGTTCATCAACTTCGATTATGAAGCTTTCCCACTATCAATGGGTCGCGCTTAACTAGAATCATTAAGCTTGTTGAGCCAAAGTCAGGGCTTAGTTGATTTAGAGGAAAAGGTTAGGAAATATATTGGATATATTTATATATATATATGTTTCGAACTTGGAGGTACACCTAGCGGATCTAGGAATTGGATGTGATCCAATTGATCTTAGAGATCTACCTAGTTAAGTTTCATACAACTTGTTGGACAAAGTCAAGGTTGTGTATTATTTAACGGGATCTTAGCCCACTAGGAAACTAGGTTTCCCGAGTACTCCACAGAGGGTTAAAGGCTCGTCGAAACATAGTGGGAGGCTAGTATTAATTTGTAATTTCGTTTAGATAATACGAGCTCTTTTATTTTATTTATCGTTGTTATAAATATATAGTTGGTCTAATATTTAATATTGCTTTCGTTGAACAGTTAGACTGTACAACACGCTACTTCATTTGTAGCTGGTTATATAGTTGGACTATAGTAATCATTACATTTGAATGTAACTGATCATTTGTAGTTGATTATATAGTTGGACTATAGTAATCATTACATTTGATTGTACATGAAATCATTGATTGGATAGTTGGACTATAGCAATCAATATAACTGGAAAGATTAGCGTCAAAGAACATAATCCTAGGTGAAAATATCTTTAACGACCTAATTTTCCAGATTGGGAAACGAATCTCAAGATAGTCCTGGGAGCCAAGAAGTTACTCTATTTGATAGAGTGACCTCTCGGGACTAAGCTCGGAGTTGAGCAAATAGTAGAGCATGAGCTTAGGAAGACTCATCGTGATGATAACTTTAGTGCTCAATCCATTATTCTTGTCGCAATGACTCCTTAATTTCTTCGTCAGAACCAAAGATTAGATTCTTATACCATGATGTTGAAATTGAAGGATCTTCATAGATCTAATCTTAGATCTTAAAAGTATAAAAGAAGCTCTTTCGCTCGCGTATGTCAGAGAGTACATCTGTCGAGCACTAGGTGTCACAGATAATTGCTGACATCGAATAGCTAGGTTAGCTGGGCATTACCTACGAGGCCGAGACTTCCATAGATTTGATCTTGCAATCTCTGCCCGAATGTTGGGGCGGGTTCATCATGCACCAAGAGAAAACTCTTGAATAGTAAATGACTATGCTTAAGGAGGCAGAGCCAGAGCTTCCAAAATGGCAAAGGCAAAATCGTCACAGTCTTCTGGGAAGATAAAGGATATATCCCAAGATGTCTGCCTAAACTGTGGCAAACGGGGTCACTGGAAGTGCGACAGTCGTGTGGACAAGGGAGACATGAAGGAAGTGAATGCGGGCAAGGTTCCGACTTCAGGTGCGTTTGTTATAAACATGTCCACTACTAGTTTTAAAATTGGATTTTGATACTAGATGTGGTACATACATATGTACTGATGTGCGGGATCTGCTGATTAGTAGGAGACTGGCTTCAGATGAGATCAATCTGCGAGTCAGAAATGGGATGAGAGTCGCGATTTTGGCTGTGGGAACCTAAGTTTTGGAACTATCCTTTAGGCATGTACTTTAATTAAGATGTTGTTATAATATACATAGTTTGACTAGAAATATTATCTCTGTATCTAGTATAACACGTTGTAGATATACCTTTATGTTTCAGAACACTATGTGTTTTATTTATAAATATGATATTGAGATATACACATTAGATGTGAATAATAGTATTTATATTTTGAATATAAATAAATCTCAAACATATAACATGACAAACAAATGGCTCAAACTAAACTAATCAAATAAGACTTATTTATGGCATTGTCGTCTAGGACGTATTAACAAGACTCGAATATCCACACTTTCGAAGAGTGGATACTTGGACGTATTTGTTGGATAATATGACCCATAGCGTCACTATTTGCACAGAACATTGTGTTGTTGTAGCAAATTAACTATGTAACAAGGAAATTGCACTCTCGTCATTTGTGATTAGATCACCATAGATATATAAATGAAGAGAGGTCCCTATGATTAGTTCCTGGATTGAGATGATATGAGACAGTATCAGTCCACGAAGGATTAATCATTAAATATCCCTGGCCGTAGTATTATCGAGACTGGACATCGATAATGCGGAATAGGCTAGTATTGCACTTGTGCGCGTTGTGAGGGCACAACGGCATAGTTCTCATATATATAAGTATTGGATACTTATGCAAGTGCGATAGGAGGTCGTGTTTCACCGATGGTACGGGAAACAGCTTCGCTCTGGATAGACCCCTCGGAATCCCATTGGTATTATGACTATGTGTCTATGGGAGGCCGAAATCAAGGTAGGTGTGTATAGTCTTAACCTGAGACTTGCATCGCTAATACTTACGATAATCGATAAACTTTGGATTTGGTGGTTGGGGGCTTTGACCGGTTCTGTGTTCACCACTTCTGGGTTTATCAGAGAGTCGTAGTGTATTGGATGTGATGTCGAGACGGAAGTATCACTCCAGTCATGTTGGAGATGATGTCACGCAGGATACGGTACTAGTGCTCTTGAGTGTTGCGCAACCAATCGGGATATTGTGACCAGGTCATGTATATCCGATTATAGAGACTATGTTACCAGACATCCGATATGTGCTTCGGACGGGGCAGACACTTATCCAGCCCCAGCCCTAGCACGTGATTATCCGATACTGGACCGATACGCACAATACTTAGTATACTACGCTTGATACAGATCTATATATTCCTGTAAGAATATTTCTGGAGAATTGGGTAGGCATGGCGCTTTGCTAGAAGCCAACCTTGTCTTGTAAATCGGTATGAACGTAGTACGAGGTACTTACGTGTTCGGATAGTCCGACGACCGTATTTACTGCCAACATATCCGGAGATCTCATGGGTCGGTTCCTGAAGATTCACCGATGACGTATGACTCGCACTTTAATTAATCTGGGATTAATTCGATGAGAGAGAAAATTAGTCCGGGATTAATTACGGAGATATTTTATCTAGGATAAAATATTAATTAAAGAGAGAGAACGATTAATTTAGAATTAATCGATAAAATAATATATCCGATATATTATACGAAATTGGATTTCGACGCGGAATTAAAATTGGATTTTAATTCGGGCGAACGAATTAATTTAGAATTAATTCGTTAGCGACGTGAATAGTGATTTCGCTAGGCGTAATCATTTAATTACGACGCGATGAAAATTCGTTAATTTGGAATTAGCGAACCCGAGCCCGAGTGTGATTGCGAGCGCATTCGTATTTCGAATTCGAGCTCGGCACGCAAGTCACATCAAGCGTCAAATCACTAGTCGCATCAATCGTCAAATCACTTGTCACTTTGAGTGATGTGACATGACATGTTGTCACTTTATTAAAGTGACTTGATGTGAATAGTAAAAGGTGATGTGAATAAAGGTGAAAAGACTTTTTCTTTTTGCTTTTTTCATTTGACTTTTGAATTTATTGTTGTGTATATATATATTTTATTCATTTACTTGGTAAATGGAATAAAGAATATATATGTATATACAAAAAGCATTTTCTCTCTCTTGGACCATTTGATTGTTCACGTTTTTTGTCTATTCTTGGAACCATTCACGTGAGTCACTCACTTTTGGTCTTGGTTGCTCACGGTTTTAGGCTTTTGGAGCCAAAAACCCTTCTCTCTTCTCACGGTCACCATGACCGATTTTCATCTCCATTTTTTTGGTTTTCACACACAAAATGGAGAAGCTTTTGATCTTGTAGCAAGATATATGTGCTAGCACACTCTTGGAGGAATACATAGGTGATAGGGAAGTGATTCTTTGAGCTTGGAAAGCTTGAAGCTTGGAGCTTCAATGGAGTCTTTCATGGCCGAATTTTGGAGACACAAAGAGGACCAAAACCGAGCCATCCACCACCTTTGGGAGACATTGCCGAGACATCTTGGAGGAGGAAAAGGCTTGTATTCTTCATTTTCATCAAAACCCATCAATGTGAGTATGTATTCCGCCTTACTCCTTGATGTATTCATGTGTTTTTATGCTTGATTTGGATGATTTTGGGACCTAATTAGAAACCTAACAGTATTTGATCCTAATTCAAATGATGTCTTCGAATCTTGTTCATTAGGCAAAGTGCCTAAAACACATTTTAGTGGTAAGGGTGAACATGCCACCGAGCTATTAGCCCTCGTTCATAGTGATGTAAGTGGGCCAATGTCTAGCTAGGCTAGGGGTGGTTATGAATGCTACATAATATTTACGGATGTTGCATCATGTTATGGTTATGTGTTTCTTATGAAACACAAGTCGATAACTTTTGATAAATTCAAAGAGTTTCGACACGAAGTTGAAAAACAAACTGGCAAAAGTATTAAGATATTACGGTTGGATCGCAATGGAAAATACTTGAGCAATAAGTTTCTTGATTACTTGAAAAAGTATGGTATTCTTTCATAGTGGACTCCTCCTGGAACACCTGAATCGAGTGGTGTGTCCAAACGGAGAAAACGGACTTTGTGGGACATGGTTAGGTTAATGATGAGTCGTACTGAGCTACCAATTTCCTTCATGGGATACTCATTGAACAATGCAATACTTATTTTGAATAAGATTCCGTCAAAGTCTGTTGGACAGACTCCATATGAAATATGGACAAGAAAGAAACTAGGTTTCTCATTCCTGAAGATTTAGGCATTCTAGGCATGTTAGACGTTTGGATGGTACCAAACTAGAACCCGAATCGGATAAGTACCTATTTATAGGTTATCCTAGGGAAATCAAAGGAGACTATAGACACTGCATTTTTGCATAGAAGCCCGATGATAAGCCTCGTATGGAGGCAATACCCGATAAGTTGCGGAAATGACGGGAAACGGACGTCGGAAGGGAAAATTCAAAAATAAGTACATTATCAAATTTGATTCGTTTGTTTATTCTCTGGTTCATTCGATGGATCTTTGTTTTAAATGTTAGCTTCGGCCCAAAATCCCTGCAAGCCACAAGCCCAAGCCCACAAAAATCCAAGCCACACATCCATGCCCACAAAAATCCAAGCCACACGCCCAAGCCCACAAAACTCAATCCAAAATATTCAAATCTCATTTAACACATGCCAAAATCCAATTAAATCACATTCCAAATTAAAAAAATATATATATTGAATATATTCCCCACCAAAAATACAAAAATATTCTTCCCCTAAATAAATTAATTAAATACACTTCATATTTGCATGATTTGTTCCCTTTTCAAGCCATGCACACACAAGGAAACCCTAGCATGCACCATTATAAAAAGATGACATTTTCCAAACCCTAGGTCCTCTCTTACTTGGCTCTCACACATGGCAAAGCAAGAAAAAAACCCTAATGTATTCACTCTCTCTTTCTTTCCACACATTCACTATCATGCCTTCTCTCTCATTCACAAAATAAAAACCCTAGATCCCTCTCACACTTCCATCTCTCTCGGCCATTCACAAACCCCAAATCTGTGACCAACCTTCATCTCTCCTCTCAAAGACCCACTCGGCAGCCACCAAAACACTAAAGCTTACGCTCTCTCTCATTTTCTTACACCCACGACAAAACACAAAACAAAAACCTAAGCTTCCTCTCTCTAGTCACGTCTCTCCCTCCACAGTCAACACATCACAGGCCACACAACCCTTCGTAAAAGCATCCATGCCATTAACAAATAAGCAAACAAAGGAAGCCATAAATACCATACCACTCCCATGTTAAAACCCTAAACTAGTACACACACACAAGTCCCTTACGAAAACAAACCCCTTCACTGACCGATAGCAACAACAAATAACCTCCCAACCATAGCCCCAAAGCTGAGATAAAAAAAGTCCGCAAAATTTCCCAAAATAGTCCCCGTAACGACCCAAACAGCACCCATAAAATCGAAGAAAACAATAACAAAAAACAGTCCCCAAAATAGCCCCTGAACCACCGAGAATAACCCTTAAACAACAGTCCAAAAATAGAGAAAAACAGTGAACAAAAATAGTGTAATAGCGAGCGAAAACTGCGAACAAGCATTAACCCTTCCGGCAACGTCCCAATACACTCCCGAGAATTGAATTAAAAGGTAAGACCTAAAGGCACCCTTTGTTATTTTTCATTCATCGTTTCAGTTATCAATTGTTATTTCCTCGCATGCATATTTATGGTTCACGTCTATTATTTTTATTTATATTGGGTTAATGAATGCGTCCTATATCTTGTGGTATATCGGATGGAAACCCAAACATAAATTCTGTAACCAAATCCAAATGGAAGGTAGTGTGTTATGTACTTGGGATACAACTCCATGTACCGCTTGAGAAATTTTCATGCACATGCTTTATTTTGTTATTTAATTTTCGTGTTCATTCATTGTTTGTGTTTATTGTTCTGTTATTTATTTTCTGTGCATTGTTTTACTTACTTATGCATTGCTATCTAGTGCGCATGGGTTAATAATGTTGGATTAAAGGTCCTCCATTTGAGGGAAATGCCTAAAGGCTACCTTTATCACGATATTTTGCCGTACCGGACGAAGTATACTTGATTGAATGTGAAATACATTCAACCGGGTATATGAGGTCCCATATAGATGTTGGCATTGGTCTCATCTCTTTTATTATTCCGTTTTTTATTTTCCGCATGATATTGCCTTATTTGTTTATTTATGCATTGTTAATCTAGTGCGCATGGGCTAATCACGTTGGGTTAAAGGTCCTCAATTTGAGGGAAATGCCTAAAGGCTACCTTTACCACGATGTTTTACCGCGCCTGAATAAGTATGCTTGATTGAATGTGAAATACCTTCAGACGGGCATACGAAGTCCCATATAGATGCCAGCTTTGGTCGCATCTCTTTTATTATTATATTATTTACTTTTTGCGCATTATTACTTTGTTTATTCAAGCATAATTATCTAGTGCGCATGAGCTAATCATGTCAGGTTAAAGGCCCTCCATTCGAGGGAAATGCCTAAAGTCTACCTTTACCACGATGTTTTGCAGCAGCGGACGAAGTATGCTTGATTGAATGTGAAATACGTTCAGTCGGACATACGAAGTCCCATATAGATGTTGGCCTTGGTCATGCTGCATATTTCGGATAATGCTTGCTAGTGCTGCATATTTCGTTTGTGAAATATAACAGTTGTACGTCAAAACCGCTTTCCTTAACGGAAACCTTTAGGAGGATGTTTACAACATCCTGAAGGTTTTGTTGTGCCAAAACATACAAATAAGGTTTGCAAGTTAAATCGATCCATTCACGGATTGAAGTAACTATTATGTTCTTGGAACCAACATTTTGATGAGATCATAATGGTATATGGTTTCATACCAAATGAAAATGATTCTTGTGTATATAAGAAGGTTAGTGGGAGCGCACTGATATTGAATGTCCTATACGTTGATGATATATTATTTCTTGGAAATTACATTCCCATATTAAAATCGGTGAAAGCTTGGCTTTCATTGAAATTTCTCCATAGAAATACTTAGGAGAGACAACCTTTATTCTAGAATAAGAATCTACAGTGATAGATCTAAAAGTTGTTGGCACTCTTCTAGAACTCGTACATTGAAAGATATATACGCGACCTGATGTCTCATATGCTTTTTGCATATGGAGTCACAATCAGGCCGATCCAGGTGATGGTCAATGGATTGATATAAAGAACATCTTTAAGTATCTTAGATGAACTAAGGATGCTTTCTTAAGTCATGGAGAATGAGAACTTGAAGTGACTAGGTTCACTGTTGCAAGTTTCCAAACCGATAAAGATGACTGTAAGTTGCAATCTTGGTGCATAGTTTTATTTGAACGACGGAACAGTGAGCTGGAAATCTTCCCAGCAAGATATTATTGCTGATTCAACAAAACAGATTATATTGCTGCTGTTGAGGCAGCAAAAGAAGCATTTTAGATCTACAAAATTTCTAATTAGATTATGAGTAGTTCTGTTAGTAGCTGAGCTGGGCTACAGTATAGGCTAAAGAATTATGGTCTCATCAACGATCCAAGTATGTACTTCGACAGTTTTATCTGATTCGTGAGATCATAGATCGTGGCAATGTAATGATCGAATATATCGCATCAGATGATAACATTATAAATCCACTGACGAAAGCGATATCTCAACATAATCATGAGCGACCCGTACATAGTTCAGATGTTAGACACTTGAGTGATTGGTTATATGACAAAGGAAATTGCTCTCTTATCATTTTGTAATTAGATTACTTGGATATATAAATGATAAAAGTCATTATGATTAGTTCTGGATTAATAAGATATAAGACTGTATTAATCCACAAAAGGTTTAATCATTAAATATCCATAGTCATAGTATGATCAAGACGTGACATTGATAATACAGAATAAGCTAGTATTACAATTGTGCTCGTTATGGAAGATTAACGGCATAGTTCTCATATATTTGGGTATTGGATACTCATGTAAGTGTAATAGGATGTTCTGTTTACCAATGGTACGGGAACAGCTTCTCTTTGGATAGACCTATCGGAATCCCATGGTAGTATGACTATGTGTCTATGGGAATCCGTATCAGGGTAGGTGTATTTGGTCTTAACCTGAGACTTGCATCGCTAATACTTGCGATAATCAGTACGCTTTGGTTTTAACAGGTTCTGTGTATGCCTCTTTTGGGTATATTGATAATCATAGTATGTTGGGTGAGATGTCAAGATGGAAGTATCATTTCAGTCATATGGAGATGATGATCACGCAGGGATACTGAACTAGTACTCTAAAGTACTGCAGTCATCGGGAAAGTATGACTAGGTCATTCTGATAAAAGAGACTAGTTGCTAGTGATCTGATATATGCTTCTTATGGGACATACACAATTCCAGCCCCAGACCTAGCATGTGACATCCGATACTGGAACGTAATACGCAATACATAGTATATTATACCTGTTAAAGATTATATATTCCTTTAAAGTATATTTCTAGAGAATTCGGTAGGCACGGTGCTTTGCTAGAAGCCAATAATGTCTTGTAAATCGGTAAAAATGTGGTACTAGATACGCACGTATTCGGATAGTCTGATGACCGTATTTACTGCCAACATATCCAGGGATATCTTGGGTCGCTTCTCCAAGATTCACTGATGAGATTTGACTCGAACAAAATTAATCTGAGATTAATTATGAGAGAGAAAATTAATCTATTATTAATTACGGCAAGAATTAATCTGGGATTAATTATCAGAGAAAGAATTAATCTAGGATGAAATTCATCATGAGAAGAGAACACGATTAATTTGGAATTAATCGGTAAAATGAATTTAATAGTGAAATTAGATTTTACTATTTAATTTATTTAAATGGGATAAAATAATATATTAGATATATTATTTGAAATTAGATTTCAACACAGAATTAAAATTGGATTTTAATTCAAGCGAACGAATTAATTAGGAATTAATTCGTGAACGACTTTCGTAATAATTTTACGAGGTATTATTATTTAATTAAATTGGATTTAATTACGTCGCGACGGAAAATTTATTTAATCGGATTAAATGAATCCGAGCCCGAAGTGTGTTGAGCAAGCCCACTTGAATTTTGAATTTAAAGTGGCGCCCACTAACTTATATCATAAGTCACTTTTTTGGTGATAGAAGTTGTTGGAAACTTGTATCACACATTTTTCTTTTTAAAAAACATTTACCAATTTTTGGATTTTTTTTTTTTGGTTATTGATTTTAGAAAGCAAAATGTCAAAACACTATTCATCTCCTTCTCTCTTCCATTGGGCGTGAACTTGGTTCATGTTTCTCTTGAATTTTGTTGCAAAATTCAACTATGCTAGCATATCAATGAGTCATTTGAGGTGATAGGGAAACCAACCCGAGAGTTTGGAATTCGATTTCAAGATTTGAGCTTCTCGATCTAAAGAAAAAGTTTTGAAACTCATCCAATCAATGTGAGTTAATTCCGCAACTCACTTGATAATTCGCACACGAATCACACTTAGAGATCCTTGGCATGTTCTAGAAACACTAACACTCCAAATCACAAATCTAGAGTCGGGGTGTGGATCTATGCTACCCTCCAAACTCAAATCTAGGATGTAGAGGCATCAATCATCTTATTCATGAGCTGCTTGTGCACATGATATCTGAATCCGTCAATTTCATGTTGGGAAGCGGCTGCGAGTGCGCAGCGGAAAAATAAAAAATTTTGATGCCGTTTTCCTTTTCCCAATACCTATTTGTTTTTATTATTGTACAAGCCTAGGCATGTTTCTATATATATTCTAAGCATAAAACTCATAAAACATGCACAGAACATAAACCTAAACATGTTAAGTATCATTAAAATAAAGAAAGAAAAATGACTTACTTGAACCGTAGACTCCTGCAGTACTCCCACTAATCTACAAGCTTTTCTCGAACTCAGCAAGCTCTTCTATGTTCCAAAGAGCCACCCAAGTGGGTGGCCTCCAAAGATGCACACAACAAAGCCAAAAATCAACGACAAGACTACGCCTTGAGTGCACGGGTATTTTGCCCTTGGTGCTAGCTTAGCCAAATATCTCAAAACTTTTAACTTGAGGTTTTACTAGTCAATTAGACTTAAGGATCCTCAAAATCAGTGACTTACTCTTAAACTTTAGAGTTGCTCACTTATATAAACCCAAGATATGAAAGGTTTGGTGCAAAAATTTGTGAAGAATTCATTGGGTTTATATAGTGCTCCAAAGACAACAAAATTAATTAAGAATCCGATGTGGGATAAAAGAAAATTTAATCTTAGCCATTGGATCTTAATTTATTGGTTTAATGAGATTATAAAACCCTAATAAGAGTTTGGGCCGAATTGGAATTCAAAATAAAAAATAAAATTTTTACTATTCACATGTTACTATTCATATGAATAGTAAAAAAATTTAATCTATTTATTCCAATTCCCATAGTGACCCTATCGTCATTCACCAATCCCTAAGCCACTATGGAACCTCATAAATGATCTGTTCAATAATTAAACACATTGAACCATTTATGAACAATTCATACAGCAATTATATATGCTGTTAAATATGTACTGTGCACTGTTAACCATTGATTTCGACTTTGTTGTGTGTGACCTTTTGGGTTCCCCTCAAGTTGGACATGAAATAATCGTGATAATTTAATCAAACATAAATTATCCTCCGATCAGATGGTCGTTCGATTTCAATGACCAAGGTTGACATCTAGTAACATGGCAAGGCCCATAAATGAGAATGAAAGAAATATACCCATTTTGTATGTAATTTACATATGATACGGTCCATCGCCTCACTGTATCCCCACCTATTGACCTAGGGTACGGAAAGTGCCTACCCATATGGCCAAAGGTATGATGTTGATAGTGTCATGAATCGTGCTAACCCAAGAATCTCACATGATTCTTCCGCTTTGGCCACAGTCTCAAGCACTGATCACACATATCAACCCGCGAACTGGAATACTACTCTTATAAGAAAATATTATCCGAGACAGTGGCGATCCTCTGTTGTATCTTTACAAACTTCATATGTTTCAATAAATGACCCAATCATACCCTTATCACCGGATCTTTTGAACCGGGGAAGGAGAATGTCAAAGTTATTTGATCCACACATAAGATTGTAAAGACCTCAAGTCTAAGAACTAGTCATATAATCGATACATGAAAGTTCTCACAGACACATGGGATAAACACTAAATATGAAAACTTTCGGTGGTCAGTTCGATGGACATGAGCAACTCATGCATTCATGTGATACACCAAGCGGACGGATCTCCGCTAGTAGCATATGAAATCGGCTACCCCACTTAAGGCGGGATCATATCATCATGCTAGTCTCTCCGCTTTGTGAACGCCCAGATTATTCATAAAACTATGGCTATGAACATTAAGAGTAATGATTCTCACAAGGTGTGGAAGCCATCGTCTTATAACTCCAAGGGCTTTATTACAGTGTTGATGATTCATATAAGTTATGTAAGACACGTATAATAAAGATTGCCATTTTATTAATTAATGAAAATATTACAAATAAATGTACACATAGCCCATACACAAGTTGGTTATAGGGCATATCCCTAACAATCTCCCACTTGCACTATAGCCAACTAGTATGAATCTGGGCATCATACTCTCGGGTGTGCCTACCATGCTTTTGTTGAGTCAGCCCTTTAGTCAGAGAATCTGCAAGATTATCTTTTGTGGGTATTTTCTCCATAATAACTTTTTTTCTCTCAATAATCTCCCTGATGAGATGAAATCGCTTGAGTACATGCTTGGATTTCTGGTGGGACCTTGGTTCCTTTGATTGAGCAATGGTTCTCGTGTTGTCACAGTACATCGTGATGCCATTCTTTATCGCGGGAAGCACTTCCAGTTCCGTGATGAACTTCTTTATCCAGACTGCTTCTTTAGCTGCTTCAGATGCTGTAATATACTCGGCTTCAGTGGTTGAGTGTGCCGCAGTTGACTACTTTGAGTTTTTTCAACTGACAGCACCATCATTCAAAGTAAACAGATATCCTGTTTGTGATCTGTTGTCATCCCTATCGGTCTGAAAGCTCGCATCACAATAACCAATGACTTTCATCTCAGAACAGTCTCCGTATGTCAAAAACACATCCTTAGTTCTTCTTAGATACTTGAGGATTATTTTGACAGCTGCCCAGTATTGCTCACCAGGATTTTCCTGATACCTGCTCGTTATGCTAAGAGCATAAGAGACATCAGGTCTTGTACATAGTATGGCGTACATGATCGATCCTATTACTGAAGTATAAGGGATCCTACTCATACGCTCTCTATCTGAATGAGTATGTGGACATTGCTCCTTAGGTAATTTGATTCCATGACAAGTAGGTAAATTACCTCTTTTGGAATATTCCATTTTGAATCTTTTCAAAACTTTATCTATGTACGTAGATTGAGAAAGTCCTAATAACCTCTTAGATCTATTATGGGAGATCTTAATACCGAGGATGTAGGCTGCTTCTCCCAAATCTTTCATGGAGAAATTCTGAGATAACCATGCTTGGTGGCTTGCATCATAGGAATATCATTCCCGATGATTAATATATCATCGACATATAATATGAGAAATACAACAGCACTCCCACTACTTTTTCTGTAAACACAAGACTTGTCTACATTTTTGATGAAGTCAAATTCTTTGATTGTCTCATCAAATCATATATTCCAACTTCTGGAGGCTTGCTTGAGTCCATAAATGGATCGTTTAAGCTTGCATATTTTATTATGATCATCCTTAGATGCAAACCCCTCAGGTTGTGTCATATAGACTTCCTCTACGAGGTTCCCATTAAGGAAAGCTGTTTTGACATCTATCTGCCAAATCTCATAATCAAAGTGTGTAGCTAGTGCCAGTAAAATTCGAATGGACTTTATCATTCCAACAGGCGAGAAGGTTTCCTCATAGTCAATTCCTTGGATTTGTCTATAACCTTTTACCACTAACCTAGCCTTATAGGTTTGGATGTTGCCTTCTGCATCAGTTTTACGCTTGTAAATCCACTTGCAGCCTATGGGTTTTATCCTTTCAGGTGCATCTACCAAGTCCTAGACTTGATTTTGATACACAGAGTCTATTTCAAATTTCATGGCTTAAGCCACTTGACTGAATCAATGTCACGCATTGCTTCATCATAACTGGTGGGATGGTCATTATCAATGACCTGATCATGTTCCTCATCAATATGGAAACCATATCTTTCAGGCTCATGTCTTTCCCTATTAGACCTTCTGAGTTCATAACCTTGTGGTTGTTCAGTCGCTGCTCTTTTGAGGGGCCTGAGGTTTAGTTCTATGTTAGTTTGTTCTTCTCGTACCTCATCAAGGTCAAGTCTACTCCTACTATATTTCTTGAGAAGGAATTCATTCTCTAGAAATTTAGCATTTCGTGAGACAAGTGTTCTTTGGTCATTTGGGACGTAGAACACGTATGCTCTTGAGTTCAAGGCATATCCTATAAACTTACATTTAATTGCCCTATCATTTAATTTTTTAGTTTGAGTGAGCTTGACATATGCGTCACATCCCCAAACTCTTAGATAACTAAGACTAGAATGTTTCCTAAACCATAACTCATATGGTGTTTGACTAATAGTCTTGAAAGGAACTTAATTTAGTAGTAGTGTTGCAGTTTCTAAAGCAAGACCCCAAAATAAAGAGGTAGATACGTGTCTGGCATTATTGATCGGACCATATCTAATCATGTCTGATTTCTCTTTTCGGATACCTCATTATGTTATGGAGTTCCTGGAGGAGTCCATTGGGAAACAATGCTATTTTCTCTCAAGTAATCTTGAAATTCGTTGCTTAAGTATTCACCACCTCGGTCAGACCTTAGTGACTTAATACTTTTATTAAGCTATTTTTCTACTCCAGCTTTGAAGTCTTTGAATTTCTCAAAGGCTTCAGATTTCTACCACATAAGGTACACATACCCATATCGCGAGTGATCATCGATAAAGGTAATGAAGTAGGAGAATTCACCTCTAGCGGTGACTAACATTGGTCCGCATACATCGGAGCGTATGAGTTCTAATGTCTCCGTTGCACGCTGTCGTTTACCTTTGAAAGGTAATTTGGTCATTTTACCAAGTAAACAAGACTCACAAGTTCCATAAGGTTTATATTTGAAGGATTTGAAATACCCATCCTTATGTAGCTTAGTTAATCTTGTTTCATTGATATGACCTAAGCGACTGTGCTATAGAAGTGATTCATTGAGATTATTCGAGTTAACGTTGTATATATTAGAGGTTGAACATTCTTTGTTAGTTTGTAAGACATAGATACCATTATTCAAAATACAATCTCCATATTTTATTTCATTGAAATAAATAGAAAATTCATTACAACTTATTAGGCATGAAAAGCCTTTATTACATAAAGAAGAGATTGAAATGATGTTCTTTACTAGAGAAGGTACATAAAGAAAATCTTCTAAGTCTAAAACTAAACCATTCGGCAAAACTAATGAATAAGTCATCACGCACAATGCAGCCAGTTTTGCTCCATTACCCATGTGTAAGTCAACCTCCCCATGATGGAGTCTCCTACTGTTTCTCAGGCCCTGCATATTGTTACACAAGTGAGTCCCACAACCGGTGTCAAGCACCCAAGTAGAAGGTTCAAAGTTTTGAGAATATAGTTCAATCATAGACAAAATACCTGAGGCATTGGGCTTCTTGGCCTATTGGGCTTCCCTAGCTTCCTTGGCTTTCAAGGATTTATAGTATTTCTTCCAATGACCCTTCTTTCCACAAAAGAAACATTTCCCCTTTCTTTTTTTCTTCTCCATCTTACCATTAGGCTTTAGGTGATCTGGAGCCTTGGCCTTGCCCTTATTTTTCTTTGGGCCTCGTGGCTTCAGGTCCGTACCTGTAAGCATGACAGAGGTTTTAAGCTCTGCTTGCTTTATCAGATTGTACAATTCTGCTTAAGTAGCTTCTTTATCAGACAGATGAAACTGCATAATAAAGTTAGAGAATTCTTTTGGTAAGGACTGAAGAATTAGATCCTGACATATCTCATGATCCATGATGAACCCGAGGTTGGCCAATTTTTCAATATGGCCAATCATCTTAAGCATATGTCCACTAACAGATCCTTCCTTATACCGTGTTTGGAATAAGGCACATGACACTTGGAATCTCACGGTATGAACGGAAGTTGCATACAACTCCTTCAAGTGAAGTTGATGGTTTGAGCATCCATATCTTCGTGAGCATTCTGAAGTTCGTCAGACATAAAGCCAAGCATTATGTAAACTGCTTGCTCATCATCATCGACGAGTTTCTTCCAAGCATCGAATGTATTTTGGTCAGCATCTTCTGCGGGTTCAGGGGGAAATGGTCTTTCAAGAACATAGAAAATATATTCTTTTCGTATGACAATTTTAAGGTTTCTAAACTAGTCATTGTAGTTGTCCTCTTTGAGCTTAAGCTCATCAAGGATGGAACGAAGTGATACTCTGTTTGCCATTTGAATGTTTGTGAAATATTTTAACCCACATGTTAAGAGAGAATGTTAAAATTAGGAATATGTTTTCATTAATGTTTCATAATAACATGGGCTTTTAATATTATGAAGTTGCTCCCACTCAATTATTTTAAAATTTTAAGCAAATCAAATCAACCCCAATATGATGGATTTCTTTTGGGCAAGGATCCCATTATCATCATTTCATAACTCCGACTTGGGCCGATCGTTATAAAATACGATAATTAGGTAGGTTCCCAACCAATTTATGATATAAATCACAACTCCTTGATCATTGGGTTGGGCAATCAAACATGTCATAGCTTATGCTAGTCCTTGTGGACACCCAATCTTTGCCACTAAGTTATAAGATCACGCCTAAGGGTCGATGCGTCTTAGGACTCAGAAAATTCAAACCATTGTCAATAGTACAATTTAGGGACAAATTGGTATTAGTCAGTCTGGTAAAGCCTAGTCCTGCCAATACGGTTTAAGCCCTTTGGGTCTATACTTTACAATGTGAGGTAAATTTTAGACTTAAATTATTATTGAGGATTTTAGCAAGTTTAAGTGATTAACTGTCAAATGGATTCCTCCATTGAAAATTCCCCAGTGGGAGGGTGGAGCGAACTCTCTTAAATACCCTTACCTCTTCGGCTCTTATCGCCTTGGTGACAGGAATAAACAATAGATCCTCCAAATTAGTCCAACACTTTAAATATGCTTTGAGGTAATTTTTGAGTAAATGATTATCTAGATGTCTTCACAGCTTTTCCTTTTGGCTATAAAAAGATAGTGAGTGAAGGAAGACACCAAATCATTATCTAACTCTAATAATACCTTTGGTTAAATTAACTTTAGTTTGGAAAGTTTTATTAACGCCTTGGTCCTACCCCACTTGTATCTTTTATAATGTCTTTTATTATAAACAAGTGATTTATATTTATAGCCTTAAGGTAATAAATCTCTAAGTTCATCACAGAATAATTACTTAGCTAAGGGATAAGCAATACACTCTCTATTTCTTAGAAAGTCTCTAGATACTTGCACCCTAAAATAATCATGCCAATTCTAATCATACATAGAATCATCAGGAATATGAGTTTTAATATATTGGAATTATTTTAGGCATTAAATAACTTTGATTCATATTTAATTATAATATTGCAGTTTATTTTATTCAAATAAAATTACTATTTCACAATTCAAATCTTAACCAAATCATGCAAAACTTGTGCCTAAAATTAGGTTCAGGGTGTTAGCTTTCCAACGGGTTTTTAAACACCCAATTTCGAGTTCAAATGAGTGAGAACTAATCAAAACAAAAATAGCGCGCTGATACCACTGTTGGGAAGCGGCCGCGAGTGCGCAGTGGAAAAATAAAAAATTATGATGACGCTTTCCCTTTGCCTAAAACCCGTTTGTTTTTATTATTCTACAAGCCTAGGCATGTTACTATATATATTCTAAGCATAAAACTTATAAAACATGCAAAGAACATATACCAAAATATGCTAACTATCATTAAAATAAAGAAAGAAAAAAGGACTTACTTGAACCGTAGACTCTTTCAGTCCTCCCTCCAATCTACAAGCTTTTCTCGAACTCAACAAGCTCTTCCACATTCCAAATAGCCACCCAAGTGTGTGGCCTCCAAAGATGCACACACCAAAGCCAAAACTCAACGGCAAGACTACTCCTTGAGTGCACGAGTATTTTGCCCTTGGTGCTAGCCTAGGCAAATACCTCAAAACTTTTAACTCAAGGTTCCTCTAGTCAATTAGACTTAAGGATCCTCAAAATCAGTGGCTTACTCTTAAACTTTAGAGTTTTTCACTTATATGAACCCAATATATGAAAGGTTTGGTGCAAAAATTTGTGAAGAATTCATTGGGTTTATATAGTGCTCAAAGACAACAAAATTAATTAAGAATCTGATGTGGGATAAAAGCCAATTTAATCTTAGCCATTGGATCTTAATTTAGTAGTTTAATGAGATTATAAAACCCTAATAGGAGTTTGGGCCGAATTGGAATTGAAAACAAATAACAAAAATTTTACTATTCACGTATTACTATTCATGTGAATAGTAATTTTTTTCTATTTATTCTAATTCCAAAAGTGCCCTTATCGTCATTCACCAATTCCTAAGCCAGTATGGAACCTCATAAATGATCTGTTCAATAATTAAACACATTGAACCATTTATGAACAATTTCTACATCAATTATATATGCTATTAAATATGTATTGTGTAATATTAACCATTGATTTCGACTTTTTTGTGTGTGACCTTTTGGGTTCCTGTTAAGTTGGATATGAAATGAATCGTGATAATTTAATCGAACATAAATTATCCTCCGATCAGATGGTCATTTGATTTCAATGACCAAGGTTGACATCTAGTAACATGCCAATGCCCCCAAATGAGAAGGAAAGATATATACCCATTCTGTATGCAATTTACATATGATACGGTCCATCGCCTCACTGTATCCCCACCTATTAACCTAGGGTACGGAAAGTGTCTACCCATATGGTCAAAGGTATGATGTTGATAGTGTCATGAATCGTGCTAACTAAGAATCTCACATGATTCTTTCGATGTGGCCACAGTCTCAATCACTGATCACACATATCAACCCGAAAACAGGAATACTACTCTTATAAGAAAATATTATCCGAGAGAGTGGTGAGTCTCTATTTTATCTTTACAAACTTCATGTGTTTCAACAAATGACCCAATCATACCCTTATGACCGGATCTTTTGAACCGGGGAAGGAGAATGTCAAAGTTATTTGATCCACACATAAGATTGTAAAGACATCAAGTCTAATGACTAGTTATATAATCGATACATGAAAGTTCTCACAGACACATGGGATAAACACTCCATATGAAAACTTTTGGCGGTCAGTTTGATGGACACGAGCAACTCATGCATCCATGTGATACACCAAGAGGACGGATCTCTGCCAGTAGCCTATGAGATCGACTACCCCACTTGAGGGCGGATCATATCATCATGCTAGTCTCTCCGCTTTGTGAACGTCCAGATTATTCACAAAACTATGACTATGAACATTTAAGAGTAATGATTCTCATATGGCGTGGAAGCCATCGTCTTTTAACTCCAAGGGTTTTATTACAGTGTTGATGATTCATACAAGTTATGTAAGACACGTATAATAAAGATTGCCATTTTATTAATTAATGAAAATATTACAAATAAATGTACACATAGCCTATCCACAAGTTGGGTATAGGGCATATCCCTAACATTTCATAACTAAGTCAAGTTATATACTGAGGTTGATTTTTCCCCCATGCCTCGAAAAATAATAAATCTTGAAAATCATTTCTTTCTAATGCCCTAAATTCTCAAAAGTAAGTTTTTGATTCGAAATATACAAATAAACACAATTTAGGAGAAGGGTCCACTCACAGATTTTGAATCTGACTGCATTAATTGATAACTTAATTAGAATACAATTGGTGGGATATGCTTTGAAACTATTATTGTTATAAGACGTACTATGCTTGTAACATGATATAATACGTGTATATGGCTGATATGAGACCCTAAGAGTGGCCTCTAACATCCTAGGTTGCATTTGGAAGGGTTAAATCTGATTCTGGAAATTGGTCTCGCATCGGGACGTCCTACATTACGTGTTTCGATGCCAACTGGTTCAGACGTGAGGTAGAGCCTCTATTTATTTCACATCGCGGCGTTAGGTTCTCGGCATCGCGATGCCCACTCAAACAGAAATCAAAACAGAGTGCTTATGCTCGTTACGTGTCGCGATGCTAACCAATTTCAGGGCCTAGCCATAAATCCTCCATTGCTACAGCCTCCAAGTTATTCCAATACTCACACCTTATAACCTTCACACAAACACTTCTCATTACATTCAAAATATGTGTTATCTAGTATCATCAAATCATCAAGTATACTTCCCCAACATATTCATATCTATTTGATCAAAGGCTTTATTTTATAATCTTGAGCTATCAACTCCCAAACAACTTAAACTCATATCAATACATCACCAACTTTAAAATCCATGACCATTTATTATCAAATAACAAAAGCACAACCACTCTTTTACATGCATGATTCGGTCAACGGCCTTTATTGGGAAAAATTTAGGCATTTCATAAAATGATGCTAATTCCACTCTTATATTATCATGAAATACATAATTATGGATGTTAGCCACTTAATCAAAGCTAAAATGAAGAAATAGATTCTAGGGTTCTTCCATATGCGAATTTGGGGGAAAAGGTTTATGGCATGAACTCAAGATTAAATGAAAGGAGAAGAAAAAGCAGCTTACTTGCATGAAGGGTAATTGAACTCATCAATTTTCCTTCACCACTTGGCATGAGAAAGAAGAAGTTTTGAGGTTATTTTTCGAGTCAAAATCGTGACTTTAGGGAGAAGAGAAGATGATGAATAGTCTCTACTATTTATAGTGTTTAGAATAGATTTTTGTTTGTAAATGAATAGTCTAAAAATTGCCACATCACTCATTTCTAGTTAATTCCCGAATTTCACCATATCTGTCACGGTCATCACAATTTTGACCTACTTCAGGTTTGAATTTGGAAAAATTTCTAACACAGAAGTATAAGTCTCGATCTATTCTTTCCGATGATATAAATTTCATAAAAATCGGAGATCATATGAAAATATTATGCCCCCAATACTAAGGGCTATTCGTAAAGGAATGTAAGCTAAGTTTCACATCGAAACTGTAAGAAATTTATCAAATGTCCCAAAAGTCATTGCATGAGCACGTACTTATTTGAATATGATTTACATCGTGTATTATGTCATCCAAACTAGTAGTCATCGAGATCACCGGGGTGTTACAATCTCTCCCTAACTCGCGCATCAAATCAGAGAGCAACGTCCAAAACCTAGGTATAAGTGGTGTCTCTATAAAATGGATAGACCGAAATAAGTATTCTCAAAGCGAATCAAAAACTCTCTTCACCTTCATCTATTTCATACTAACCAGATGTAGGGCATAACGGGATAATCGGGTAAACTATATATCATACTGAGAAACCGTCATCTGATCCCCCTAGACTAACTACTTAAACTCTTGATCTCTGGCATCTCTGACACTTTGTGGCAGAAATCTAGAAAAGAATGATGTGCTGAACTCATCCCAAGTCAATGGAGGAGCACAATGTCACTGAATATCTCGAAAGGCCATAAAACATGTGTTGACTACATCTCTCAACTGAAAACTGACTAACTCTACTGCCATCTTCAATGAAAATCCCAAGGCGATGTATGTACAATCTGATTCCTCAATAAACCCACAAGGGTCGGGGGAGGACTCTACTTCTGAGAATATAGGTGGGTGTTGCTTCCGAAAGTCATGCAAAGAAACTAGCAGCTCATGTCGCTCTATCACCTGAACTGTTACTGAAGGAGGTCCATGCAGTAGAGTAGAAGGTCCTGCTTGAAAAGCGATAGAATCTGGTCTAACTGGGGGAACAATTATTTGGTGAGCCAGTAAAGTTCCTATAGGTGGTGGTGGAATAGGAGCTGTAGGTTCTACAGCTCTCAGCTTTAGGCTTGGAGGCTATTGTTGTCGGGAAATCAGCTGAACAAAAGCTTCTACGGATCGTTGAATCTGCTTCAAATCCACAGCTACTGCAGCATCACTCTGAACCACTGGTCTTTCCCCAGCATCTCCTACACCCCATTCATGTATAGACTCAACTCTTTGTCCTATATCTGGCTTATACGAAGGTGCCACTAATCTCTGATCTGGATCTACACCCTAGGGTGCCCTACCATGTCTGGGTCTACCCTTGACTCCAATTCTACCTTTAGGTGGCATTTTATCTAAATAATCAAGAAAGGAAAGTGTCAATTGAATTCTTAGGAAATTATAACTAATAAGAATCAGACATACTTCGAGACATGAATACTAGAGAAACAGCCCCTTATATATTAGTACCTCGGGTATATTACATATATAAGGCACTGTTACTCTCCTATAATAGTCAATGACTCCCTATATCATGCTCTGATATCATTTTTATAACACCCCCAATTCGGGAAGGTTATCGACAAGCAATAGATTCCACTGTCACCTAAGGCTCTGACTGATACTAAGAAGCACTCATTTCTAATTTAATTATCACACCAATATGCATGCATTCACACACACATACCATGGAATGGACTTAATGCATTAACCACACATAAACTTTACATTATCTGGATAAACTATACAAACTCCTCTGAAATTTATATAATTGTAATACATCAAAAGAAAACCATAATAAAAGCTACATTATATATGAATGTAGATCTGACATGATGGACCCATGTGACTAGTGACTGCAAGGCTACTGTTGTCCTTGATCCATGTCTCCAAATTATGCTTGTGGCTCACCAACTGGAAGATCCTGTAAAACTGGAGAGTGAGGGGTGAGTCCCAAAGAACTTAGTGAGTGGAGCTGTAAAACCAGAAAATAGTATATGTAACACTAGGTCAAATCTCCATGATAAAAAGATATTTTCTGAAATTATAAAACTTAATTCAAGTCTTTCCTTTCAAAATTTTTATGAAAAATCATTTGTAAAATCAACTGTCTGTAATATCTAAAAATCTGTAGCAAATCTGACGCATGGGGGAGCTACTTCTCGTCGTACCCCTATACGCCTAAACTATTGGTCTTTGGCCGTTACGTCTCACCGTCCCCCAAGCCACTGAACTAGATCCGGAGGGTGCTGATCCATGCTACCATTCTAAGCTTGAATATATGATCTAGGGGGTGTTACATCTCGCCGTCCCCCTAGTCCTTAACTAGGTGTGCACACATTATCTATATCCGTTAATTTGAAGTTACAACTGACGTGGGGTTTTCCCCCATGCCTCTTAAATCATAAAATCATACTTTTGAAATGATTTTGGTCATCAAAACTTCTCAAGTCATATAAAATCGGTATTTTAGTAAACTCTTGATAAAACTCATTTAAAATCAAGGAACTAAAAATTAATATCTTGAGACCACAATAAAAACTTTGAAATAAATACTCCATTTATATTACTAGGCAAGTCAGACACAATACACGGCATAGATGATCTCCGAGTACCTTGGCATCAATCTAAAGTCAACGAAACTATTAGTTTTCTTGTAATTGATAGGATTAGTTTTCTTGTAATTGATAGGACAAAATATGTAATGCATGATTGAAATTTATGCTTGTAACATGACATAAATAGACATTTATACGAATCCCTTAGGGTGCCTTTTTAACATCTTAGGATAGAGTTAAAATAGATAAAAACTGTCTCTGGAATAATTTGGTCACACATCACAACACTGGCCCATGGGTGTCGCGACTCTCACTTAAACAACTGAGGCAGTGAGCATCTAATGGTTCTGCCTTGTGACGTAAGGGTTTGGGCGTCACGACTCCCTCATACGTCGCGAGGCTAATGATTAAGTGTCACAACTTCCTAAAAAAAATAGAACCAAGACAATGAGCTTTCTCCATTTTGAAGTCGCGACGCTGGCCCATTAGTGTCGTGACGCTGGCCCATTGGTGTTGTGACGCTCACACAAGCTGAACAAGGCAGAGGACATCCTTTTATTGCCCGTCGTGATGCTCGCCAATTTTCAGGGCCAAACACCAATTTTCCATCTTCATACTCAAATGTTACAACACTATTTAAGTTTTATCAACTACAAATATGCAAATCATTATCAATACCCCTTCTAACATCATCACAACATCCAATCTCATAGTTCCAACTTAGTTTCATACCTAGGGATTTCTTATTTGGGGGTCCTCATAATAATACTTTCTTAATACAAAACCATCCAAACTGCATCAACTCTAAGCTAACAACATACAAAAATCATCAAATAATCAAAACTCACTTTACTTACCTTGAATTCAATTCTTTCTTCACTAATAGAGTCCTCAAGCTTCCACTCATTCTTCATAGATTTGATTTGTGATAGTTTACTCTTGATTGTCTTTGGAAATTTCAAGGAAACAAACCTCTTCATCTTTTCTCTCTACAACTTTAGGCCAAGGGGGGGAGATGAGGAATTTGTTCATTTCTTTTACTCTTTTAAATGATATAATAATTAGAGAGAAAGTTTGAAAATTTTATATTTCTCTAAAATTGGGGGACTTGGGCCAAAATGTAGGATTCTTATTGGGCCTTGACTTGGGCTAAACTTATCTTAGTTTTAATCATGGACCATATGTTACAATAAAGCTAATTGGATTTGGCTTAAGGTTGGCCCACTAAGTCGTCTCTAAAATTTTCGATACTACTCGGAGAAAATTATCTAAGTCACAAAGTTACAACTTTGGTTGAGCTATAAAATTTCATGTCATTACAACTACACACAAACCAACAATAGATTTTTGACTAACCAAGTGAAATTTTTATTCGGAGATGACAGTGTAATAAGTTTTCACTATTGAGACACATCCCATTGTGTTTCGTAACAAGTTATTTTTGTTTCTTTCTTTTTGAATCATTCAAATTTGTGAATTCTCTATAATGTTTATTAAGTTTGATTTCCATTAGCTCATTTGACAAATATGATCAACATATAAGATAACATATGATTGTGGGTTGTAAGTGAAAATTTTATAACATTATGTTCTCTAGTTTATTAAAGATAGCACTTAAGGGTAAAAGAATTTTTATTTTTAATCCAAAAAAATAAGTTTTTTCTTAGTTACCAAACATATTGCTTCAGTAAGCAGTGATTGTTCACATAAAATGGTACGACTTGAGTTAGTTTAAAAAAATGATAATAATAATAATAATCAAGTTTTTACTTAGTAACCGGACATCTTACCTTAGCAAGCAGTGATTATTTACATAAAATGGTAGAGCTTGAGTTTGTAAAAAAATTGTGTGAATATGTTTGATTTCTTAGCCTCTCTAACTCGAGCAATTAAGTCAGTATGAGTGTTTAAACACTTAGTGCCCTGAGGCCAACTGGTATGGGAGTCACTGGCCCGAAGCTCATTACATGGGTTAAATAGAAAGCTTAAGGAAATTAGATACTTCTATTTTTTGACATCTGATATCCGAGTAATTAAGTATGTATGACTATCTTAACACCTAGTGCCCTAAAGCCAACTGGTTTGGGAGTCACTGGCGCAAAGCTCAGTAAAAGGGTTAAAGATGCATGATTTTTTTTAAAAAAAAAATCAATTTTTGTATATCAATAAAATGTCATTGTCAAAAGGTGTGAATTCTAATATAATTTTAAGACAAAAATTTTATTCTCTTTTCAACAAGAACTACGAATATTGTGGGCACAATGAATTGATTGATACTTTGCTTATGTGTGTATGAAAGAAGGGTAATAAGTACAAGAGAATTTATTTTTTTGATAATTTAGAAAGAAATAAAAAAAATACTAATTTGGATATGAATTTATCTTTTTACTTTTCGCTTAAATTACTAAGGCCTAGTAATAAGTTAATTGGGGTGTGATAAACAATATACATTTAATAAAAGGAAAACTAATCATTTTACACTTATAATTTTATTAATCCCTTAAATTTTAGCACATTTATAAAATAATAACTATATTTATGTTTTTATATAGTTTTTATTGTGATTTTTATTTATTTTGTAGTTAAAATAGTGTATCGGTTACTCAACAGGAAAATGAATATGAAATTTGAATTTCAAGACATAGAAACCCAAAAGGGCGTGATAGCTAGATTTAAATCGGACTTGGAAAATATTCATCATATTTAGATTGACAACAAAATGAGCTTATAATGTATTTACCCACACATGTATTTATTATTTTTATTATTATATAATATATATAATATATTTTGGAGGACCCACCAAGATTTTATATATATTATATTAGAAGTCTCACCAAGATTTTATATATATATATTATAATATATTAATATATTAATTAAATTAAAAAAAAAAGGTTGTCATCACCTTTCGGTGAATGGCAACCTTTGAAAAAAATATATAATAATAATAATAAAAATTGAGATTTGCAAATTGGAAGAAGAGGTGTTGAGCACCTCTATAAATAGAGGTGTTCAGTACTTTAGAAATCATCCCAATCTATATTCTCTCTTTGGGGATTTGTGGAGTTTTAGTTCTTGTGTATTTTATTTTTGAAGCTTTGTTGTAATTTTTTCTTTCAATAATAAAATTATGTGTGCTTTTATTCAAAGCATGAGTAGCTAATTCCATTCTGCCGTGGTAAACTGGTGAAACTCTTAATATGAGAATATAAATTAATCTTACTTATAATATAATATATGAATTGTAATTTGAAGACTAATATTTAATCTACTCTTATATTTGTGGGTTTCTTGATTCACTGTAAACAATCTCATTTTGGTTACCATAGTTAATACTTTACCCCATATTATATGAGAGAGTAATTTAATTCTAAACTAATTATTGACAAACTTTGTTACCGCCTTTATGGCTGGTTTTATATATTTGGCATAATTGAGTACTTAATTGGACTTATTATAGACAAATATTATCACACATATGGTTGATTTTATATGTTTTAACATAATTATTTCCTGTATTAAATTAACTAGATAATTGTAACATCCCGGATTTTCGGGGCCGTTCTAGAAGATTTCCGGACGGATGTTTTAGTCCCGGATCATGGTAATAATAAAGAATAAGAGTTCTAGCGATGTTATATGAGTTAGAATAATATTTTATGAACATTCGTCGCATTGGGAAACGCGTGGGATCAAAAGTCAGTTGCGCGATTTTTACTATACGAGTAAAGTTTACAGTTTTAGCCACAGAATTTGAAAACGAACTCCGATTGAGTTGGTTCTTAGACCATCGGACTCGTTTTTCCGAGACGAACAACTTTCAAGTTGAACACTTTTCGAGAATCGCATCGGAAGGGCTCCGTAATTGTGATATTCAAGAAAGTTCCAAAGTAGGGGCTGATCAGTAAATTCGCAGGGTCTAAATTGATATTTTCCAGGAAAGTATTTAAAGCCTCAAAGTTTACTTAATTTGCAAAAAAGGCAAAACTCCCCAAAACCCCAAATTCGACCCCTCTCACGCGATTTGAAGATGTGGTCGCGCCGGCGGTTTGCTGGCCACCGCCGGTCGGCACGACCACCTAGAACGGGAGACCCGGCCACCATGCAGCTGATGGTGGCCGGCGTTGGAGCTAAATCACCGGCGAACGACGGTAGGAGGAGAGAAAAGGGGCGTGACCTTCGTTGTTCCGATCCCGACTCGTCGCTTCGAACCACAACTCGAGCCACCTACCAAATTGAAGCCCTCGACGAGTACTTTGAGTATGCAAAGTCGGTTTTGCCGAAAATATCTGCCAGTTGTACGCGAAATGAGGAAAGAAGATTCGAATGAATAGTAGACCCAGATGAACAGTAACTCTGATCAGAATTCCGATCACACCAGCGCGTTCGTATGGCCGTTGGGGGTCCGTATATGGCCTCGAAATTTCGGTACGACTCTTCGTTTAGATTTTGTTATTTTCAAGTATATCAATTTATATTCGGATGTTTCCGGTAGTTTCGTAGTGTAACAAATTTGCATGAAATGAATTGAATATGATTTAATTTGTTAAAGCGATGCTTGTGGTAGAATTTAAGAGAAAACGGATTAGATTTGATCGATCCGATGGAATTAGTGAGTTTCCAGTAAAACGGAGTTTCTCGCGCAAATGAGCGTAGTTGATCGTAACCTTGGTTAGGATATGAATATGATATTGCGAGGGTAATTAAGTAATTCTGGATTAGTTCGGAGGGTTCGAGACCCTTCCGTAGCGTTTACGGAAACTTTTCCGTAAGTTTTACCGCACACGCATAAAATGAGAATATGACCCATTTAGTTAATTAAAATAGAAAGTAAGCATGTATTAGAGTAATGAAGTTTAGATCGTAGTATCCGAGACGATTCGGGTGTTCCGGGGAAACCCGTAGTTATTTTAGATAAGTTGGAAGTTCCGCAAATAGCGGTACTAACCTTACGTTGTTACTTGTTTAACAGATCGGACCCGGATCGTGGGCATTCGCTTAGCCAGGTAAGTAACTCATGCTCCTAATACTTAAAAGATTTAGTAATGTTCGGAATTAATTATGTACCAGAATTGTGTATAGTATATGTATGAAACAGGTATATATTTATATATATAGATGAGTGTGGAAGAAAGAAGAAGGTGTAACTAGATACATTTATAGATAAGAATAAGCGATTATAAGAAAAGGTATGAGTAAGAAATGAGTATGAGCATATAGAGGTATAGAGACGCACATGTAAGTTCATTTAGATAAAAACATATAAATAAGGTCATAAATATAATTTAATAAGACTTGGGTATGGGGGATGTAGAAACTACACCCTAGGGAATGGGATTAGAGTTATAAATGAGATAAACAGATATGAACTAGAGATATGAAGGAAAGTTGTAATTTATGCGTTATATAAGAATATTAGTAACATAAGGATAGAAACGAGTATATAAAGTGATAAAGAGCCTGAATGAATAGAATATGCATAACATGAGATTCTTGAGCACAAGTTGATAGTTAGAAAATGGCAAAGCAGTTTAAGAACTAAGATAGTGGAAGCTCATATATGTTTGAAGTCTGATATAGTAGAAGAGTTTCGATCGCGTGTGTATGAAAATAAATTATGCTTTATGTTGTTTGTGAGCCACCAGCAAGGTAAGTTATAAAAGTAAGCTTAGTTTGTGATGGTATAAATATGTGAGTATACTGAGAATATTATAAACATATTAAATGTGAGATGATTCAAAATGTAAGCATATAAGGAATAGAATATATAATTCATTACTTGCATATATGCATAAACACGTGCATATGCATAAACACGTGCATGAACATAAGTATGAACATATGCATGAACATATGTGATAGTATGGAATAAGCATATAGTTAAACATGGTTAAGGTAGAAAGGATCATGAGAAAGCAACTGCATGTGTGTGTGTGTTAAAGTTTTCAGCAGTCGAGCAAAAGATAAAAATATTTTCAAAGATTTCAAAGGTTTCAAAGAAAAGTTTCAGATGTTTTGAAAGACAATATATTTCAGAAAAATCTTTCTTTCAGTTTTGAGAAACAGTATATGGTTTTATGATTTTCGGGGCATGAGGTAAAAACTCACCCCAGTATGTAACTATTACAGAGATACAGTTCGGAATTTACAGATACCTTGGAATTGACGGATTTAGAAACATGTGCACATGTTGAGGATTGAGGGGACGCTCTCAGATCCTCCAAATGGGCTAGGGGACCCCAGTTTGAGCTTGGGTGGTAGCATAGATCCGGACCCCCAGCTCCAGTTTGTGGCTTGGGGGACGGCGAGACGTAACGCCCCAAGACCACCAGTTTCAGGGTAGGTATGGCATGCTTTGGGGGACGGCGATATGTAATGCCCCAATTTCATGGGACTCTAGGGCGTATGGGGGGACGGCGAGACGTAACGCCTCCATGCTTCAGTTTTTCTACAGATACTCAGATACCAGTTTTCAGGAAGAAGTTTTGAAATATCAAGTTTTCAGAAATAGTTTTCAGAGATACAGTTTTTAATTCCAATACAGATTATAGTTTCAAATACAGTTTCAGTTTTCAGTTACAGCTTTCTGAAAGAGCTCTTTAGAAAAGAAAGTTTTCCGAAGCATCGGTTTTATAAGAAATTCAGAATTTTAACACAGAAATCAGTTTCCGAGTAATGTTTTCAACCCAGTGTTCTGCAGAAATGATTTTTATAAAATATGTTTTAAAAAGGCACAACAAGTTGAAGTAAGAGTGATTTACAATTTCTGCATATAAATCATGCATTCTAGTGAGTCATTTGAGATGCATATATTTGATGTGAATGCATTATGCCATTAGTATTCTTCGCATGTAAGTTCTTCAGAAAAGATTTTAAAGTAACAGTTCATGGAAACATGACATGATTTCATCAAAAGGTATGTATGGTTGATATTGGTATGTGGCATGTTTATATAGAAGTGTCATTTTGGAAGATTTTAATGCATGATAGCATGATCTTGTTTAAAGGTATATATATTAATGATGATTATGAGTTGTATGTTTACTTAGAAAGAACACATCGAAATGATGATAGTTCGTGATGAAATGGTAACATATGCATGTAATCATGGAGCTAGTATCTAGTTTATAAAACGGTCAAATATGAATGTTTGATAGAAAAGATAGTTTATAAATCCAATTTGATGATATTTCAATGAAATAAAATAAAGATAAGTTTGATCGATAACCAAATTGGTGTAGCAAAAGAGTAAGTAGGTAAGTATAAGCTATCTGAGTAATGCAGCGAAGACATGGTAAGTTTTGCCTTAGTGATTAAGTTATAGATGTTGGAAGTGTACGGGATCGTAAGTACATAATCAAATAGTTAGAAAGATTAGTAGCAAGTAATAAGGGAACAAAGGAGATAAGAGTTTTGGTTATTTCAAACTTTGAGAATGCTTAATTGGTTTTATAAGTAATTCAAGTTTATATAGAAACTTAACTTAGACCTTGTTTGTGTTTGAACGCTCAAGTTATGAGCATGATTACTTATTGAGTCATTACGACTCACACCATTTTCCGTTATTAGTTGTACAGGTCCGTAGCAGTCTTTTATAACTTGCAGCCATTTGGTGAAGGCTTTGAAGACGGTGGATCGCCCCAATTACAGTCGAGAGAGTGTTGAGTCCTGGGTCGAGCTATGGGTCCTCACGGCCCTTGTCTTTGTTCTTGTACTTGTATTATATATGTATAAATCATGTAATAGCATAGTGTATTTTGAGTTCTGGCCGGAGGCCAAGTATTTGCATTTTGTTTATTGAGCTACCGGCCTGAGGCCGAGATTGTTGTGTTTTGTTGTATATGGATGCTGGCTACAGGCCAGGTTGCATAATATTACGAATACATCATGCCGAAATTTTGTTAGATCCTGAGGCTTATGGATATGGGTTTAGCCTGTCTCCTGCCGGTAGCATTCTGGCCTAGGCGAGATGTTACAGTAAAATGATAATTTATATATTATAAAAAGTAATATTTCTCTATATTTGAAATATCAAGAATGGGTCCCCTAACATTCTATTTTATTCTTGCAGTCCAATTTAAAATTGTTCATCACTTCAAACAATTCAACCTTTTTTATTTTCACTCAAATTATTTTTTTATTTTACTAAATATATTCCCTGTGATCGATCCTGAACATACCGAGTTATTTTATTAGTTCGACACTCTTATACTTGGTAGTAAACAACCACTTTGTGAGTGTGCTATACCTCAAATATTTTTTAATTTTAATGGGACTTTTTTGATAATTTAATAATAATAAAATACATTATTAATTAATTTAATTAATATATTCTTTATTTTAATAGGATATTGTGTTTTTATATAGTAATAAATTTATTTTAATTTTACAATTTAATAAAAAAATTATTGAGATATTTTAATTTTATAATTTAATAATAATATGAGATTCTACTTTTATATTGTAATAAATTTTTATTTTTTTAATAATTATTATTTTAATTTTAAAATAAAAAATAGTTTTAGAGATATTTTAATTTTATAATTTAATGAAAAAAATTAGTTATAGAGATTATGTGTCAAGTATTAAATTAATAGGTTTCTTATTTTTAATAAGAGAATATGTTTTTATTTTATAATAGGTTTCTTATTTATTATTATTAATTAATTAAATTACTAAGTTTCTTATTTATTATTAATTAATTATTTGAATTTCTAAGTTTCTTATTTATTATTAATTAATTAATTAAATTAATAGGTTTTTTTTATAAGAGATTATATTTTTATATTATAATAGGTTTCTTATTTGAATTATAAAATTTAATAATAATAAAAATCATAGATATATATTTTAATATTATAATTTAATAATAAATAGAAGATTCTATTTTATATTGCAATAATTTTATTATTTTAATTTATAATTTTAAAATAAAAAATTAATTTTAGCGATATTTTAATTTTATAATTTAATAATAAAAACTATTGTAGATATGACATGTATTAAATTCATATGTTTCTTATTTTAATAGGATATTATGTTTTTATTTTGTAATAGGTTTCTTATTTTAATTTTTAATAATAAAACTGATTTTAAAGATATTTTAATTTTATAATTTAATATATTGTTATTGTAATAGGTTTCTTATTTAATAGATTTTTTTTTTAATTTTTTATAATTTTTAATTTTACAATTTTAAAAAAAAAAATTTAAAAGATATTTTAATTTTCTAATTTAATAATAAAAAATTATTATAGAGATTATATGGCATGTATTAAATTAATATGATTATTATTTTAATAGGATATTATGTTTTAATTTTATAATAGGTTTCTTATTTTAATTTTTAATAAAAAAAACTAATTTTAGAGATATTTTAATTTATAATTTAATGTATTATTATTGTAATAAGTTTATTATTTAATAGAAATATTAATTTAATTATAATTTAATAGAATTTAAAATTGAGCTGCCACATGACGTGACAGATAGGCTTTAAACTAGGAGACAACCTGCATATTCGTCTTGTTAGGGACAAATATGATTTACCAAATGTAAAAAATAAAATTAATTAATATTGTACATTTAATTATAGTTGTCCAAGTATATAATTGCTTTACCATTATCTCAAATTAATATATGTAACTTCTAACTTATTTTATTTTATAAATTTTTTTGATAGAGAATAAATCTTTTAGTGCAAGTATGGATTTGATTAGCTTAAAAACACTTTTATAGTTAACTTAATATAATTTATAATTCTTAAACTTCTACTATAAACAAGTGAGAGTTAATGAAGAATGTGAAAAATTAAACATTAATAATTCATTTGAAATAAATTTAAGAAAACAAAGATTTTGGAAGAGTTGAGAAAATGAAGGTTTGAGATAAAAGAATGTGAAAAATTGAAACAATAATAACTTATTTGAAACGATATGTATTTAAATAATGTTGTAATATCCCGGTAATTCTGACGACTACTATGTTATAGATGGTGTACTACATAATATAAATCATGTTCAAGCGTGTTTGTGCTTGTGGAATTACTTTTTGGACAGTCGATAGATTTCTCGCAGTTCTGATACGAAATTTGTTCGATGTTCCACTTCAAATAGCCATTAGTAGTCATGCCATAACGTCTTCGTACGATCACCGATTATTATGAATTTTATATTGTCGGAAATTTAAGATCGAGATCTACAACTTTCGCGTTGGATATATTTCCAAATTCGAATCTGAAATAAGTCAAAAATTGAGATTTACGTGGCTGCTACAGTGAAATTCGAGAATAGACTAGAATTGGGTAATGTGGCACAATCTCAACCACTCATTTCATCACAAAAAAATTAGCTCTCTTACTATAAATAGGGAACTACTCATTCATCTATCTTTCAAGTCCAAAAACATGAAGGGTAAATGTAAGAATGGAGGATCTCATGCTTCATCTCTTCATATAATCTTCATTTTCAAGCCATTCTTGATCCATCCAAGCATGGTAAGGTTCCTCTTTCTTTTTTATCTTCTCATTTTTCAATTTTAGGCAAAGAAAATGAAGCTTCAAATTCGTACGATGCATACCATAGGGATTGGATTTATTTAATTGGTCTTGATGGTATAATTGGCATGCATTTTGGAAGTGTCTTGATAGTATTAGCATGGAATGAAGTCTTTCTGTGTATGAATGTGTTGGGGGAAATTATGTTTTGTGATGGGTGATGTTCTAGACATGTTGTAGTTAAAGAAGTACTCATGTGAAGGTGTTAGTGTGATGGTAGTGTTGGAATTGATTTGGGCAATGACAGTGGAAAACTGGAATTAACCTTAAAATTGGGCTAGCGTCGCGACGTCGAACATGTGAATGCCCACTACCTCTGGTCGGTTTGTGCGGGAGTCACGCTGAACATACCCTTTATCTCACGGTTGGTTATGTGTTTGCCTAAGGTCGGTCATATAGAATAATCGAGTCGGTCTTGTGGAAGACTCGGGTCGGCAGTATGGAAGATTTAGGTCGGTCATGTGGAAGACTTGGGTCGATCATGTGGAAGACTCGGGTCGATTATATGGAAGACTCGGACGGTCATGTGGACACCTCGAGTCGATCGTGTGGAAGTCGTGACGCGAAATAGGAAATGCTCTTTGCCTGAGTCTGCTGGTATGGATGTTACAACGCATCCGACCTGGCGTCGTGCCTCGTAACAGAAACAGATTCATATCATTTGAGTTTCAACTTAAGATCTTAGAGACCACCCTAAGGATTTCGTATCATCTCATATACAAGCATTATCACATGTCTCAAGCATAATACATTTTGTGGTTATTATAGATTAGTTAAATTGGGAAACTTAGTTTAGTTCCGAAGCGTGTTCCACGACTTATGTTCTAACTAAGTTTACTAATTATAAATCATCATAGGAATCGTAATTTCCCTCGGTGAAGTAAGTAATGCCAGTAAGATTTCAAATCAGTGAGTTGACCTTTTTCTTAAATTAATTTTTACTTTTTTGGTTTTGATTTAAGATTTACTTTTCAGCACATAGGGCGTTAGCCAAGTTTATTTCAGTTGTTTTATGATTGAGAATGTCTTAGATATCTTTGATTTTAAAAAAGTATGATTTTGATGATTTTTGGAGGCTTGAGGGAAAAACCCACCTCAGTTGTGATTTATTAGAATTGACAGACACTGATAACGTGGGCACACGTAGTTCAGGACTAGGGATTATAAATGCCCTTAGATCCTAGATTCGGGGCTAGGGGACGGCGATGTTGGGATGTATGCTCTAGAGCTGAATGTAATGTAGACGACTTTATATGTTTTGAAATAAAATGATGCAATATTCATTTATCAAAATGTTTGTTTAATTTTCACATATTATAAATGTAGGCACTGCATTTTTACATAAGGCCCGATGATGAGCCTCGTATGGAGGCATTACCCTTTAAGTTGCAGAAGTCGTGGGAAACAAACATCGGAAGGAAAAATTCAAGATTATATACCTTGTCAGATTTAATTCGTTTGCTTAGCCTCGGGTTCGCTCGATTGATCTCTGTCTTAACGATTAGGTTCGGCTTAAAGTCCTGTAGCCCAAGCCTACAAAAGAACCAACCCACACGCCCAAGCCTGTTGGAGTTTCTAAGTCCCGAGGATCGAATACAAAGCATAAAATAAGTGCGAATACAATCAAGAAAGTCACGGAATACTTACATCGAGCGGTTGAGCGATGCGGAAACGAACAAAATGATTTTCTGCCCTCTTTGAAGCTCACGACAGTGAGCTACTGTAGTCCACCATTTTCGGCCATTGTTTTGTTAGGTTTGTTTCTAGGTCCCAAGATCAAGCAAGACATGAAAACAATGTGTGTACACATCAACGGAGGTAGCGGAATACTCACATCGATTGGTTGTGAGACGCGGCAAGCAACAAAACTTGAAAAACCCTACTGCTAATGGCGTGAACTGCAGTGATGTTGCTCACTATTTTGGGGTGAAGATGGTCATTCGTCAAGCTCCAAGCTTCGTCGAACGGATCCCGCCTCATGGGTGAACCTCCCTAACACCTTCGCAACTCTCGTAAGTGTGCTAGCACTTGTGTTTTTGCAACAAAAACCACTCATTGCCTCCCATTAAGCTCACGGTAGTGAGCTGATCCAGTGAAGAGAAGACAGCCCCATGGGCGTGAGGAAGAGAGAAGAATAGATGAAGATGTGTTGTGGTTGACTTGTAAAATGAATTACCAAAAATGCTTTATATAATTTCCAAAAGATAATAAGCATTTACCATTTAAAAAATCAAATAAAGTAAATGGTAATCAATTACACAACACTATTCCAACAACACCCATCACTATTCATTGTCACTTTATTAAAGTGACTTGATGTGTGTCTTTCAATCAATCAACTCAATCACATCAATCAATCACATCACTCAAAGTGACTTTTGATTTGACGTTTGATGTGACGAATGATTTGACGCTTGATGTGACTTGCGTTTCCGTACTCGAATTCAAAATACGAATGCGCTCGCAATCACACTCGGGCTCGGGTTCGCTAATTCCAAATTAACGAATTTTCCGTCGCGTCGTAATTAAATGATTACGCCTAGCGAATTCACTATTCACGTCGCTAATGAATTAATTCCAAATTAATTCATTCGCCCGAATTAAAATCTAATTTTAATTTCGCGTCGAAATCTAATTTCGTTTAATATATCAAATATATTAATATACCGATTAATTCCAAATTAATCATTATCTCTCTCTAGACGATATTTCATCCTAGATAAAATATCTCCGTAATTAATCCTAGATTAATTTTCTATCTCTTCTATATAATCCCAGATTAATTATGAGTGCGAGTTATGCGTCATCGGTGCATTATCGGGAAGCGACCCATGAGATCCCCGGATTAGTTGGCAGTAAATACGGTCGTCGGAGTATCTGAATCGCGTACGTACCAAGTACTACGTTCTACCGATTTACGAGACAAGGTCGGCTTCTAGCAAAGCACGAAGTCTACCCAATTCTCCGGACATATCCATATAGAATATACAAGGATCTATATCAAGCGTAGTATACCAAGTATTGTGTATATCGGCCCAGTATCGGATAGTCACGTGCTAGGGCTGGGGCTGGATAAGTGTCTGCCCCGTCCGAAGCACATATCGGATGTCTGGTAACTAGTCTCTATAATCGGATATACATGACCTTGTCATAATATCCCGATGGTCGGCCAGCACTTAAGAGCACTAATACCGTATCCTACGTGACATCATCTCCAGTATGACTGAAGTGATACTTCCGTCTTGACATCACACCCAATACTCTACGATTCTCAATATACCCAAAATCGGCGTACCAGAACCGGTTTAAAGCCCCTGACGACCTCAATCAAAGTATATTGATTGTCGCAAGCATTAGCGGTGCAAGTCTCAGGTTAAGACCATACACACCTACCCTGATGTCGGACTCCCATAGACACATAGTCACAATACCAATGGGATTCCGAGGGGTCTATCCAGAGCGAAGCTGTTTCCCGTACCATCGGTGTGAAAACACAACCTCCTACCGCACTTGCATAAGTATCCAATACTTAAATATATGAAAACTATGTCGTTGTGCCCTCACAACGCGCACAAGTGCGATACTAGTCTTTTACGTATTTACCGATGTCCAATCTCGATAATACTCTGACTAGGGATATTTAATGATTTATCCTTCGTTGATTGATACTGTCTCATATCATTCTCAATCAAGGAACAAATCATAAGGACCTCTCATCATTTATATATCTAAGGTGATCTAATCACAAATGATGAGAGCGCAATTTCCTTTGTCACATAGTTAATTTGTACAACAACACTATGATCTGTACAAATAGTGACGCTATGGGTCATATTATCCAATATGTTGGTCCTCCAAGCAAGTTCCAAGCTTCATCAAACGATTCCATGCTCATGGGCGGGTTTCCCTATCACCTTCGCAAGACCCTTTGAGTGCTAGCTCTCTTGATTTTTTTGCCACAAAAATCATCACTTTCTTCACCTTCCATTCACGGTTTTTGGACCAAAAAAATGAAGAGAGAAAATGCCCATTTGGGCGTAAGAGTGGAGGAATAGAGAATGAGAGAGAGATGGATAAAAATGTATATCTTAATTGTTTTTCAAAAACTATTAAACATATACCTTAATTTGATTTGCAAAAAATCAAACAAGTACCAAACATTTAAAAATGTGTAAATGTCTTTCATGCCATCACTCTTCCATCACTATTCACATCAATCAAGTTGTCAAGTCACATCACTCAAAGTGACAAGTTGTCAAGTCACATCACTCAAAGTGACAAATGATTTGACGCTTGAAGTGACTAGCGATTTGATGTTTGATGCGACTAATGATTTGACGCTTGATTTGACTTACGTGCCGCACTCGAATTCGAAATGCGAATGCGCTTGCAAATAATCTCGGGCTCGGGTTCGTTAAATTCCAAATTAATGATTTTTCCGTTGCGTCGTAATTAAATCTAATTTAATTAAATAATCATGCCAAGCATAATTACTATTCACGTCGCTAACGAATTAATTCTAAATTAACTCGTTCGCCCGAATTAAAATCTAATTTTAATTCCGCGTCGAAATCCATTTTCGTTTAATATATCAAATATATTAATTTACCGATTAATTCCAAATTAATCGTTCTCTCTCTTTAAATGATATTTTATCCTAAATAAAATATCTCCGTAATTAATCCCAGAGTAATTTTCTCTCTCATCTAATTAATCCCAGATCAATTAAAGTGCGAGTCATACGTCATCAGTGAATCTTCAGGAAGCGACCCATGAGATCCCCGGATATATTGGCAGTAAATCCGGTCGTCGGACTATCCGAATACGTACGTACCTAGTACTATGTTTATACCGATTTACAAGACAAGGTTGGCTTCTAGCAAAGCGCCATGCCTACCCAATTCTCAAGAAATATCCTTACAGGAATAAAGGATCTGTATCAGGCATAGTATACTTAGTATTGCGTATTTCGATCCAGTATCGGATGATCACATGCGAGGCCTGGGGCTGGTACAGTGTCTGCCCCGTACGAAGCATATATCAGATGACAAGCAACTAGTCTCTTTATTATCGGATAATCATGACCAAGTCATGTTATCCCGACGGTTGCAACCTTTTTAGAGAACCAGTTCTGTATCCCTGTGCGATCATCATTTCCACTATCACTGGAGTGATGCTTCCGTCTTGACATCACACCCAATACACTACAATTCTCGATATACCCAGAAGAGGCGTACACAGAAACCGGTTAAAGCCCTGGACGTCCAAAACCAAAGTATATTGATTGTCGCAAGTATTAGCGGTGCAAGTCTCAGGTTAAGACCAAATACACCTACCCTAATTTCGGACTTCCATAAACACATAGTCATACTATCAATGGAATTCCGAAGGGGTGTATCCAGAGCGAAGCTGTTTCCCGTACCATCGGTGAAACACAACCTCCTATTACACTTGCATGAGTATCTTATACCCAAATATATGAGAACTATGCCGTTATGCCCTCATAACGCGCACAAGAGTAATACTAGTCTTTTACGTATTCATCGATGTTCAATCTCGATAATACTCTGAACAGGGATATTTAATGATTTATCCTTCGTGGACTGATACTGTCTCATATCATTCTCAATCCAGGAACAAATCATAAGGACCTCCTATCATTTATACATCTAGGTGATCTAATCACAAATGATAAGAGCGCAATATCCTTTGTCACATAGTTAATTTGTACAACAACACCATGATCTGTACAAATAGTGAAGCTATGGGTCATAATTGTCCAACAATCTCCCACTTGGCCTATAGCAAGTCACTCGAGTGTCTAACACCCGAACTATGTACAGTTGGCTCAAATTACTGAGAAAGTGCTTTCGTCAGCGGATTTTCTTGATTATCGTCTGATGCGATTTATTCGATCATCACATCGCTATGATGTATGATCCGAACGAATCAGATGAATATTCGAAGTATATGTCTGGATCGTTAATGAGATCGTTAATTCTTTAGCCTGTGCTGACGCCTAGCTCAGCTGCTAATAAAACTATTTCTAATCAAATTAGATTTATTATTGACCCAGATGGCTTCTATTGCTACCTCAGCTGCAGCAATAACCCGCATTTGTTGTTTATACGGTAACAGTATCTTGCATGGAAGATTTCCAGCTCACTGTACCGTTATTCAAATTGTATAGTACCGTTTGCGACTTATAGTCGTTTTTCTCGGTTAGGAAACTTGCAGCAGTGATCCCAGTCACTTCAAGTTCTCATTCTCCATAGTATAAGACAACATCCTTAGTTCTCTAAGATACTAAGTATGTTCTTTACATCAATCCAGTGACTATCACTTGGATTGGCCTGTTTATGAATCCATATGCTCAAAGCATATGGTCACGTACATTTTTCAATGTACGATTTCTCGGAGAGTGTCAACAACTTTAAATCTATCCCAGTAGATCTTATTCTTAGAATAAAAGTTGTTTCTCCCAACAATTCTACGGAGAATTTTCATGAAAGCCAAAACTTTCACCGATTATTTTATGGGAATATCATTTCCAAGAAATGATATATATTATCATTAATTATAGGACAACCACTGTCAGTGCGCTCCCACTAACCTCCTTATATACACAAGTATCATTTCGTTTTAAATTAAATCATAAACCATTATGATAACATCAAAACGATAATTCTAAGAACTTAATGCTTGCTTCAATCCAAACATGGATCGAATATGCAAACCTTGTTTGTTGGTTTTGGTACGACAAAACCGTCAGGATGTTGTAAATATCCTCCAAAAGGTTTCCTTTTCAGGAAAGCGATTTTCCCTTTCAGCTGACATATTTCATAAATGAAACATACAGCAGCAGCAAGCATTATCTAAATAGATTCGTCGTAATCGACACTATGTTGATAACGATACCTTTTCGTTAAAAGCCTAGCTTTATACATTGGTATGTTGCCATCCATGTATGTCTTCCTTGAAGACTTATATTGTACCATTTAGGCACAATGTCTTGCGGTACAACAACTAGTGTTCTAAACACAGTTGATATACATGGAGTCCATTTCAGAAATCATGGCACTTTGCCATAATAGGGAGTCGATACCTTATATCACTTCCTCATACGTAGTCAGTTGGTATTCCTCAAAAGATTGACATCTTTATGAAGTGAGATCAGAAACCCATACCCCAGGTTGTTTTCTGACTCTCTTTGATCTACGCGGTTCTTGTGTATTCGAAGATTACTAGTACAGTTTCATCCTTGATGAACTGTTTGTGTCCATTAAGGACTCGGTGCCCTGAACAGTATTACTCTGATTTTCATCGAGTTTTACTATCCTCCCACTTACCACTGCATATCGGTATTCCTCTTAGGAAAATCGCATGGTGAGCAACAATCACATTGTTCTCTTAGTGAGTTGTATAAGCACTATGCTTATGGTTTCTCTAGGATAACCTACAATTAGCACTTATCCAATTTGGGTTTTAGTTTGGTATTATCCAAACATATGCCCAGCATACCCAAATTATCAGGAATGAGAAACCCAATTTCCTTCCCGTTCATATCTAATATGATTTCTGTCTAACAGATTTTTATGGAACCTTATTCAAAATAAGTATTGCACTGTTAATGCTGATCCTTTTGAAGGAAATGGTAGCTCAGAGCGACTCGTGATTAACCTTATCATGTCCAACAAAATTCAGTTTATCCTACTCGGACACACCGTCAAATTGACGTGTTCCGAGAGGAGTCCTCATTTGAAAGAATACTATACTCTTTCAAGTATATTTGAAACTTATTGCTTAAGAATTTTCCATTACGGTTTTACTGTGACGGTTTAATACTTTAGCCGATCTGTTTGTCTATTTCGTGTCGAAACTTTAAAAGTTCCCGATTCGTGTTTAATAAGAAACACTTAACCATAACGTGATGCCACACCCGTAAGGTCATGAAATATTCATATCCACCTCTAGCCTAGCTAGACATGGGCATACTTGCTTCACTATGAACTAGGGCTAACAGATCGGTGGCATTTGCACTTTTACCAAGTAAAGGTGTTTTAGGCACTTTGCCCAATAAACTAGATTCGTAGACTTTATTTGATTGGAATCAAAACAGTCCGAGTACCCACTCTTCAAAAGTGTGGATATACGAGTCTTGTTTCATTGTGTCCCAGACAACAATTCCACTTATAAGTTTCATCTGATCAAATCAGTTTGAGATATTTATTTTCATGTTATATGTTCGAGATTTATTTATTTTCAAAATATAAATATTGTTATTCACATCTAATGTGTTTATCTCAATATGATCTTTACACAAAAAAATACTTTAGTGTTCTAGAATATAAAGGCACACTCGCAACAAGTTATACTCGATATAGAGATAATATTTCTAGTCAAACTAGTTACATTATAACAGTTTCCTAATTTAAGTACACACCCCAAGGGTAGTTCCTAAACTTAGGTATCTACGGTAAAACAGTAACTTACGTCCCGTTTCCGATTCACAGATTAATCTTGTTGAGTTTCAATTCATGTCCCAAGATCAACAAATCATGCACAAAAACCGCATATGAACACATCAAAGGAGTAAGGCGGAAACATAACTCACATTGAACGGTTTTGATGAAATGAAGAACATGCGTTTTTTGGCTCCCTCCAAGCTCGGCAATGGCTTCTGGAACTGCAGTGAACGCACGGTTGGGGCTGTGAAAGTCTCCTCCATTTTCGGCCATTGAAGACTCCATTGAAGCTCCAAGCTTCAAGCTTCCATGCTCAAAGAATCACTTCCCTATCACCTATGTATTCCTCCAAGAGTGTGCTAGCACATAGATCTTGCAACAAGATCCAAAAGCTTCTCCATTTTGTGTGAAAAAACAAAAAAATGGAGATGAAAATCGGTCAAGGAGACCGTGAGAAGAGAAGACATTTTTGGCTCCATTTTGCCAAAACGTGAATTGCATTCCCAGAGAGAGAGAGAAGCCTTTTGTTTTGTTTTTTTATTAATATACCAAGTAAATAATAAATAAAACATATATTACTTTTATTACAAAAGTCAAAAAGCAAGAAATAAAATAATGTTATATTTCATTTCAAGCTTTTAAAAGCTTTTCACCAACTCAAATCAACTATTCACATCAAATCCATCCACTTTAATAAAGTGACAATATGTCATGTCACATCACATCACTCAAAGTGACAAGTGATTTGACAATTGATGCGACTAGCGATTTGACGCTTGATGTGACTTGCGTGCCGCGCTCGGATTCAAAATACGAATGCGCTCGCAATCACTCTCGGGCTCGGGTTCGCTAATTCCAAATTAACGAATTTTCCGTCGCGTCGTAATTAAATGATTACGCCTAGCGAAATCACTATTCAAGTCGCTAACGAATTAATTCCAAATTTATTCGTTCGCCCGAATTAAAATCCAATTTTAATTCCGCGTCGAAATCCAATTTCGTATAATATATCGATATATTATTTTATCGATTAATTCTAAATAATCGTTCTCTCTCTTTAATTAATATTTTATCCGAGATAAAATATCTCTGTAATTAATCCCAGATTAATTTTCTCTCTCATCGAATTAATCCTAGATTAATTAAAGTGCGAGTCATACGTCATCGGTGAATCTTCAGGAACCGACCCATGAGATCTCCGGATATGTTGGCAGTAAATACGGTCGTCGGACTATCCGAACACGTAAGTACCGTACTACGTTTATACCGATTTACAAGACAAGGTTGGCTTCTAGCAAAGCGCCATGCCTACCCAATTCTCCAGAAATATTCTTACAGGAATATATAGATCTATATCAAGCGTAGTATACTAAGTATTGTGTGTATCGGCCCAGTATCGGATAATCACGTGTTAGGGCTGGGGCTGGATAAGTGTCTGCCCCGTCCGAAGCACATATCGGATGTCTGGTAACATAGTCTCTATAATCGGATATACATGACCTGGTCACAATATCCCGATTGGTTGCGCAACACTCAAGAGCACTAGTACCGTATCCTGCGTGACATCATCTCCAATATGACTGGAGTGATACTTCCGTCTCGACATCACATCCAATACACTACGACTCTCTGATAAACCCAGAAGTGGTGAACACAGAACCGGTCAAAGCCCCCAACCACCAAATCCAAAGTTTATCGATTATCGTAAGTATTAGCGATGCAAGTCTCAGGTTAAGACTATACACACCTACCTTGATTTCGGCCTCCCATAGACACCTATTCATAATACCAATGGGATTCCGAAGGGTCTATCCAGAGCGAAGCTGTTTCCCGTACCATCGGTGAAACACGACCTCCTATCGCACTTGCATAAGTCTCCAACACTTATATATATGAGAACTATGCCGTTGTGCCCTCACAACGCGCACAAGTGCAATACTAGCCTATTCCGCATTATCGATGTCCAGTCTCGATAATACATACGGCTAGGGATATTTAATGATTAATCCTTCGTGGACTGATACTGTCTCATATCATCTCAATCCAGGAACTAATCATAGGGACCTCTCTTCATTTATATATCTATGGTGATCTAATCACAAATGACGAGAGTGCAATTTCCTTGTTACACAGTTAATTTGCTACAACAACACAATGTTCTGTGCAAATAGTGACGCTATGGGTCATATTATCCAACAATCTCCCACTTGGCACATAGCCAGTCACTCGAGTGTCTAACACCCGAACTATGTAAGGTTCGCTCAAATTGCTGAGGAAAAGTTTTCGTCAGCGGATTTGTTTGATTATCATTTAACGCGATTTATACGATCATCACATCGCCACGATGTATGATCTGAACGAATCAGATGATATAGAAGTATATATCTGGATCGTTGATGAGACCATTAATTCTTTAGCCTGTGCTGATGCCTAGCTCAGCTGCTAACAGAACTATATCTAATCTAATTAGATATGTATCGACCCAAATGACTTCTATTGCTGCCTCAGCTGCTGCAATTAACCCGCATTTGTTGTTTATGCGGTAACAGTATCTTGCTTGGAAGATTTCCAACTTACTGCACCGTTATTCAAACTGTATAGTACCGTTTGTGACTTTTAGTCGTTTTTATCGGTTATAGGAAACTTGCTACAGTGATCCCAGTCACTTCAAGTTCTCCTACTCCATAGATTAAGACAGCATCCTTAGTTCTCTAAGAAACTAACGGATGTTCCTAACATCAATCCAGTGACTATCACTAGGATTAGCCTGTTTGTGAATCCATATGCTCAAAGCGTATGATACACCAGGTCTTGTACATTTTTCAATGTACAGTCCCACGGAGAGTATTTCGAAAGCCAAGCTTTTGCCGACATATATTTTATGGGAATATCATTTCCAAGAAATGACGTATTATCATTATTTTATAGGACAGCCACTATCAGTGCGCTCCCACTAACCTCCTTATATACAAAATAATTATTTTAGTTTTGAATTAAATCATACACCATTATGATTACATCAAAATGATAATTCCAAGAACTAATGCTCGTATCAGCAAGCATTATCCAAATGGATCTACCGTGGCAATAGGTAAAAGGTTGAATCGTAATCAACACAATGTCGATAACGATACCTTTCGGTTAAAAAGCCTAGCTTTATACGTTGGTATATTGCCATCCATGTACGTCTTCCTTGAAGACTTATAGTACCAATAGGCACAATGCCATGTGGTACATCAACTAGTATCCAAACTGGTTGATATACATGGAATCCATTTCGGACTCATGACACTTTGTCATAATAGGGAGTCGATACCTCGTATCACTTCCTTTGTTCTCGTGTATTTGAAGATTAATGGTATAGTTTCCATCATTGATGAACTATATATGTTCCATTAAGATTCAGTGCCTAGAACAGTATTACTCCGATTTTCATCGAGTTATACTATCCTCCCACTTACCACTGCTTATCGGTATTCCTCTTAGGAAAACCGCATGGTGAGCAACAATCTAATTGTTCTCTTGTGAGGTGTTAAGTACAATACTTATGGTATCCCTATGATGACCTATAATTGGCACTTATCATATTTGGGTTTTAGTTTGGTATCATCCCAACATATGCCAAGCATACTCAAATAGTCAGGAATGAGAAACCTCGTTTCTTCTCTGTTCATATCTAATATGATATCTGTCAAACAGATTATAATGGAACCTTATTCAAAATAAGTTCTTGCACTGTTTAAAGTTTATCCGTTGAAGGAAATGGTAGCTCAAAGCGACTCGTGATTAACCTTATTATGTCTAACAAAATTGGTTAATCATGTTCGGACACACCGTCAAAATGACGTGTTCCGGGAGGAGTCCTCATTGAAAGAATACTGTACTCTTTCAAGTATACGAGAAACTTACTGCTTAAGTGTTTTCATTACGGTCTTACCGTGATGGTGTAATACTATAAGCGATCTGTTTGTCTATTCCGTGTCGAAACTATAAAAGTTTTCGATTTGTGTTCTTCAAAATAAACACACAACCATTACGTGATGCCACATCCGTATAGGTCACGTAATATTTATATCCACCTCTAGCCTAGCTAGATACGGGCCTACTTGCTTCACTATGAACTATGGCTAACAGATCGGTGGCATTTTCACTTTTACACTTTGCTTAATAAACTAGATTCGTAGACTTTATTTGAATAGTCAAATCAGTCCTAGTACCCGCTCTTCAAAAGTGCGGATATACGATTCTTGTTTAGTGGTGTCCCTGACAACCATGCCACAATTAAGTTTCTTAACTGATAAAATCAGTTTGAGCTATTAATTTGTCATGTTATGTATTTGAGATATTATTTATATTCAAAATATAAATTCTGTTATTCACATCTAATGTGTTTATCTCAATATCATCTTTATATAATAAAACACTTTAGTGTTCTAGAATATAAAGGTACACCCGCAACGGGTTATACGCGATATAGAGATAATGTTTCTAGTCAAACTAGTTACATTATAACAGTTTCTAAATTTAAGTACTAACGCGAAGGCAGTTCCTAAATTTAGATATCTACGGTTAAAACAGCGACTATCGTCCCGTTTACTATTCGCAGAGTGATCTCATCTGAAGTCAGTATCCTGCTTAAAGCAGATTCTGCACAACAATACATATTTATGTATCACACTAAGTATTTAAAATCCAATTTCATTACTAGTTGTGAACATAATTATGACAAACATATTTGAAGTAAGAGCCTTGCTCGTCTTCAATTCCTTCTTAGGATTTGTCCTATTATCTTCCTAGAAGACCTAATCCATAATCATTATTTTATCAAATAAAATAAATTATTAATTTCCAAGACCATCTTGAAATTATTCCCAATTTGAAAATTAAATCATTTAAAATATTTTAATCCAAGATTATATTTTAAATATCCAACTTTTCAATTTTATCTTGATTACAATAGTCCAACTATTTAATCAACGATTAGTGGTACTATTTATTATAATGATTATAATAGTCCAACTATATAATCAAATATAATCCAAATTAATTAACCTCAATTACATTGATTACTATAATCCAATAATAAAATCAACTGTAAACTGAAATTAATTAATTCAAATATATTGATTAAATAATCCAATTATATATAATCAACTATAATACAGTCCAACTGTTTATTAAAACAACAATTTAAATATTAGTCCAACTAACATTTAATAATACGACGAAATAATTCTAATGAGCGCGTATGGCGAGTATTGAACGAATATTGCAAATTCAATTCTTGCCTCCCACTATTTTTCGTCGAGCCTCTAACCCTCTGTGGAGTACTCGGGAAACCGTGTTTCCTAGTGGGCTAGGATCCTGTTAAATAACATACAACCTTGACTTTGGCCAACAAGCTGTGCTACTTACCAGGTAGATCTCACAGATCAATTGGATCCAATCCAATTCCCATATCCGGTTAGGTGGACATCCAAGTCCTAAACATATTGCTTATGCCAATGTATCTAATACATTTTCCTAACCTTATCCTCCGAATCATCTAGGCCTTGGCTTTGGCACAACAAACCTAATGATTCCAGTTAAGCGGGACCCATTGACAAGGAAAGTTTCGTAATCAATGTCTTTGGACAAGAAGTGATCTTGACTTTGGCCAACAAATCACAACTTGGACTAGACACCGATGTGGAACAAAACTCTCATGATTCAAATACATCCAATTGACAAGGTCTTGACTTTGGCCAACAAACCAATGTCAATCAGATCTTGAACAAGAATCATTCAATGGAAGGATAATCGCTTAATATAGATTGAGGGATTTTCGCGTGCAAATTGGCTACCAATTTATTATCTTTGTTAAGGTCTCATCATCATACACCCTTAAACATGCATTCTAAATACATAATAAAGCGAGTATGAAATAAAATAATAATGATATGCGGATGGATACTTTACATTGATCCTAGATCAAATCTCTCATTTTCTCTCTCCAAAGCTAGCACTTGTATTTACTTCTACCCGTTACACACTACACTTCTAAAGAAACCTCATATACATAGAGGGGAATAGGTGAGAAGAGAATACAAAGAGTATATAGGTGATAAGGCTGGACACGCAGGTCCAATTTAATAAATCAAATTTATTACAACAATTTCTAAAATTTTCCCACCCGACTAATATCCATCCGATATACATTATTCACGCATCGCAACCATGTATTCATACAAGCATGTTATCAATCAATCTAATCCAATTAATTAATCTGATAATTAGTGATCATCCAATGTTCAAACAACGATTTGATTTTTGCTCGAGTCAAACTCGTTTTACGAATAAGTACTCAAAGTACGAATTCTCGAATTAAATTAAACTACATAATTAAATCCAATTTAATACGCATTTAATTCTAATTCACTATTTAATTCCAAATTAAATATTACACTATTATTAACGAACCTCTACGATTTAAATTCTAAATTCAATCGTTATGGGTCTCAAAGCCCAATTAACGTCAAACGTTTATTTAATTAAAGTCCAATGGGCTTTTAATTAATTTCTTAAGGCGTGGACTTTTGGTCAACTCGGGTCAAACCGATAACCAAAGTCCAATCCGGGAGTTACCCCATAAGCCTTTAAATTAATTTTGGCCCATTAGGCCCAATTAAATAATTAAGGTTCATTAAGTCATAATTGGACTTTATGGATGCGGTTTTGGGCTTAATTGGATCCAACCAATTTTGCATAAACCCAACTTTGTACAACAAAGCCCAAAAGCCCAATTATAACATTCAATGCCCAATTTCCAAAAACAAGCCTAATTAATTAACTTATAAAATTCCAAATTTCACAATTAATTAACCTAAGTGTAATACACAATCAATTACCCAATTAACATTTCTAAAACATCAATTAGCCTAATTAATTATGCATTTTAACAACCAAATAATGTCCAACACAATTCAATTAAAATCAAACCCAATTAACATGCTATCAAGTCTCGGCAATTAGGGGTTTTTCAATTCGATTCGGTTTCAATCCAATTGAGTCCACAATCTTAATTTCCCAAATCAATTCAATTCATCCAATGAATTAAAACAAAAAATCACAAAGAATTTCATGTTCCATAGAATTCGGCCAAGCCACTTTAAAAGGGAAAAAATGTTCTAAATCAAAATTCAATCCAATTGAACTTCAAAACAACATTCACCAATTGTTTTAAGTCATCCAATGATCAAACAAACAAAATTACCAAGACATTAGGTTCTTCCAATTTTCGGCCAAGCCTCCAATTTGGGGAAAATTGAATCCAATCCAATTTCATGAAATTGACCACACACAATCTCAATTAAAATGTTCTAAGCATGCTTAAACATCCAATTCAATTAAAACATGCTCAAACACATTTTACCCAATTTCAAGTTTCATGTTCAACCTAAAGAATTGGGGAAAATTGATCTAATCCAATTTTCTTGAAATTGATCATGCACAACTTCAATTCAACCTTATTCAAGCATACTTCATCAAACAATTCAACCAAATCATGCCTAAATAGAGTTTACCCAAATTAAAGTTTTGACCAAAATAAGCAAATTGGGGAAAATCAATCGAATGAATTATTTATCAAATTGATTACATACAACTCAAATTCAATCATATATAATCATTCTCAAACAATCAATTTGACAGAATCAAGCTAAAATCAAAAAGCCCAAATATGCTCAAGAACCCTAATTCGGTTTTCATGCAACAATAGCTCAAGATACCATTGTTGAGTTTCAATTCATGTCCCAAGATCAACAAATCATGCACAAAAAACGCATATGAACACATCAAAGGAGTAAGGCGGAAACATAACTCACATTGAACGGTTTTGATGAAATGAAGAACATGCGTTTTTTGGCTCCCTCCAAGCTCGGCAATGGCTTCTGGAACTGCAGTGAACGCACGGTTGGGGCTGTGAAAGTCTCCTCCATTTTCGGCCATTGAAGACTCCATTGAAGCTCCAAGCTTCAAGCTTCCATGCTCAAAGAATCACTTCCCTATCACCTATGTATTCCTCCAAGAGTGTGCTAGCACATAGATCTTGCAACAAGATCCAAAAGCTTCTCCATTTTGTGTGAAAAAACAAAAAAATGGAGATGAAAATCGGTCAAGGAGACCGTGAGAAGAGAAGACATTTTTGGCTCCATTTTGCCAAAAACGTGAATTGCATTCCCAGAGAGAGAGAGAAGCCTTTTGTTTTGTTTTTTTATTAATATACCAAGTAAATAATAAATAAAACATATATTACTTTTATTACAAAAGTCAAAAAGCAAGAAATAAAATAATGTTATATTTCATTTCAAGCTTTTAAAAGCTTTTCACCAACTCAAATCAACTATTCACATCAAATCCATCCACTTTAATAAAGTGACAATATGTCATGTCACATCACATCACTCAAAGTGACAAGTGATTTGACAATTGATGCGACTAGCGATTTGACGCTTGATGTGACTTGCGTGCCGCGCTCGGATTCAAAATACGAATGCGCTCGCAATCACTCTCGGGCTCGGGTTCGCTAATTCCAAATTAACGAATTTTCCGTCGCGTCGTAATTAAATGATTACGCCTAGCGAAATCACTATTCACGTCGCTAACGAATTAATTCCAAATTTATTCGTTCGCCCGAATTAAAATCCAATTTTAATTCCGCGTCGAAATCCAATTTCGTATAATATATCGGATATATTATTTTATCGATTAATTCTAAATTAATCGTTCTCTCTCTTTAATTAATATTTTATCCGAGATAAAATATCTCTGTAATTAATCCCAGATTAATTTTCTCTCTCATCGAATTAATCCTAGATTAATTAAAGTGCGAGTCATACGTCATCGGTGAATCTTCAGGAACCGACCCATGAGATCTCCGGATATGTTGGCAGTAAATACGGTCGTCGGACTATCCGAACACGTAAGTACCTCGTACTACGTTTATACCGATTTACAAGACAAGGTTGGCTTCTAGCAAAGCGCCATGCCTACCCAATTCTCCAGAAATATTCTTACAGGAATATATAGATCTATATCAAGCGTAGTATACTAAGTATTGTGTGTATCGGCCCAGTATCGGATAATCACGTGTTAGGGCTGGGGCTGGATAAGTGTCTGCCCCGTCCGAAGACATATCGGATGTCTGGTAACATAGTCTCTATAATCGGATATACATGACCTGGTCACAATATCCCGATTGGTTGCGCAACACTCAAGAGCACTAGTACCGTATCCTGCGTGACATCATCTCCAATATGACTGGAGTGATACTTCCGTCTCGACATCACATCCAATACACTACGACTCTCTGATAAACCCAGAAGTGGTGAACACAGAACCGGTCAAAGCCCCCAACCACCAAATCCAAAGTTTATCGATTATCGTAAGTATTAGCGATGCAAGTCTCAGGTTAAGACTATACACCCTACCTTGATTTCGGCCTCCCATAGACACCTATTCATAATACCAATGGGATTCCGAAGGGTCTATCCAGAGCGAAGCTGTTTCCCGTACCATCGGTGAAACACGACCTCCTATCGCACTTGCATAAGTCTCCAACACTTATATATATGAGAACTATGCCGTTGTGCCCTCACAACGCGCACAAGTGCAATACTAGCCTATTCCGCATTATCGATGTCCAGTCTCGATAATACTACGGCTAGGGATATTTAATGATTAATCCTTCGTGGACTGATACTGTCTCATATCATCTCAATCCAGGAACTAATCATAGGGACCTCTCTTCATTTATATATCTATGGTGATCTAATCACAAATGACGAGAGTGCAATTTCCTTGTTACACAGTTAATTTGCTACAACAACACAATGTTCTGTGCAAATAGTGACGCTATGGGTCATATTATCCAACAAATCTCATCTGAAGTCAGTATCCTGCTCATAGCAGATTCTGCACATCAATACATATATTCTTGTACCACACTAAGTATTTAAAATCCAATTTCAATACTAGTAGTGCACATAATTTTGACAAACATATTTAAAGTCAGAGCCTTGCCCTTTCTTTAAATCCTTCATGTCTGTCTTGTCCAAACGGCAGTCTCGCTTCTGTGATCCCGTTTGCCATAATTTAGGCAGATATTTTGGGATATGTCCTTTAACCTATTTAAAGTACGAATTCTCGAATTAAATTAAACTACATAATTAAATCCAATTCAATTTGTATTTAATACTAATTCACCTATTTAATTCCAAATTAAATACTACACTTTATCAACGAACCTTTACGACTTAAATTCCAAATTTAATAGTTACGGGTCTCAAGCCCGATTAACGTCCAACGTTAATTTAATTAAAGTCCAATGGGCTTTCAATTAATTTCTTAAGGCATGGGGACTAAAGCCCATTAAAGAAATCACCCTTATAAGCCTTTGAAACCAATTTAGGCCCAATTAACGTTAAAGGTCCATTAGTCGCATTTGGGCTTAACGGAGGCGGGTTTGGGCCCAATTGGATCCAACCAATTTAGCCTAAACCCAACTTAGTACAACCAAGCCCAATAAGCCCATTTACAACTTAAAAGTCCAATTTCCAAAATCAGGCCCAACATAATTAAATTACAAATTCCAAATTCTCAATTTAATTACCAAAGTGTATAACATTATTAATCACTCTAATCAACATTTCCAAAACATCAAATTAGCCTAATTAATCATGCTTATCATCAACAAAACACGTCCAACATATTTCACCAAAAATCAAACCCAAACATGCTCATCAAGTCTCGGCCAAGGAGGGGATTTTATGTCCGATTCAAATTCAATCCGATTAAATCCAAATCAAAATTAAATCCACATTCCCGATTGATTTCCAACACATCCAATGATCAAAAATCAAATATTCCAAGACATTAAGGCTAGTGATGTATTCGGCCAACACATCAAAATTGGGGAAAATGTTCTAAACAATTTTTCATCAAATTGATCCAATCAATCCTCAATTAAAACATATTTAAGCATACTAATTCATCCAATTTCATTAAATCATGCTCAAATTCATTTTGTCCAAATTTTAAGCCCTAATCAATTTCATGCTTTTCAATCGCTCTGATACCATTGTTGGAGTTTCTAAGTCCCGAGGATCGAATACAAAGCATAAAATAAGTACGAATACAATCGAGAAAGTCACGGAATACTTACATCGAGCGGTTGAGTGATGCGGCAACGAACAAAATGATTTTCTGCCCTCTTTGAAGCTCATGGCAGTGAGCTATTGCAGTCTACCATTTTCGGCCATTGTCGGTACTCCAAGCAAGCTCCAAGCTTTGTCAAACGATTCCATGCTCACGGGCGGGTTTCCCTATCACATTCGCAAGACCCTTTGAGTGCTAGCTCTCTTGATTTTTTTGCCACAAAAATCATCACTTTATTCACCTTCCATTCACGATTTTTGGACCAGAAAAATGAAGAGAGAAAATGCCCTTTGGGCGTGAGAGTGGAGGAAGAGAGAAGGAGAAAGAGATGGATAAAAGTGTATATCTTAATTGTTTTTCAAAAACTATTAAACATATACCTTTAATTTGATTTTCAAAAACTCAAACAAGTACCAAACATTTAAAAAATATTAAATGTCTTTCATGTCATCACTCTTCCATCACTATTCACATCAATCAAGTTGTCAAGTCACATCACTCAAAGTGACAAGTGATTTGACGCTTGAAGGGACTAGCGATTTGACGCTTGATGCGACTAATGATTTGATGCTTGATTTGACTTGCGTGCCGCCCTCAAATTCGAAGTGAGAATGCGCTCGCAAATAATCTCGGGCTCAGGTTCGTTAATTCCAAATTAACGATTTTTCCATTTCATCATAATTAAATCTAATTTAATTAAATAATCATGCCAAGCATAATTACTATTCATGTCGCTAACGAATTAATTCTAAATTAACTCGTTCGCCTGAATTAAAATCTAATTTTAATTCCGCGTCGAAATCCAATTTCGTTTAATATATCAAATATATTAATTTACTGATAATTCCAAATTAATCGTTCTCTCTCTTTATATGATATTATATCCTAGATAAAATATCTCCGTAATTAATCCCATATTAATTTTCTCTCTCATCTAATTAATCCCAGATCAATTAAAGTGCGAGTCATACGTCATCGATGAATCTTCGGGAAGCGACCCATGAGATCCCCGGATATGTTGGCAGTAAATCCGGTCATCGGACTATCTAACCACGTACGTACCTAGTACTACATTTATACCGACTTACAAGACAAGGTTGGTTTCTAGCAAAGCGCCATGCCTACCCAATTCTCCAGAAATATCCTTACAGGAATAAAGGATCTTTATCAGGTGTAGTATACTTAGTATTGCATATTTCGATCCAGTATCGGATGATCACATGCGAGACATGGGGCTGGTATAGTGTCTGCCATGTACGAAGCATATATCAGATGATAAGCAACTAGTCTCTTTATTATCGGATAATCATGACCAAGTCATATTATCCCGACGGTTGCAACCTTTTTAGAGAACCAGTTCTGTATCCCTGCGCGATCATCATCTCCACTATGACTGGAGTGATACTTCCGTCTTGACATCACACCCAATACACTACGATTCTCGATATACCCAGAAGAGGCATACACAGAAACCGTTAAAGCCCGGGACGTCCAAAACCAAAGTATATTGATTGTCGCAAGTATTAGCGGTGTAAGTCTCAAGTTAAGACCAAATACACCTACCCTGATTTCGGACTTCCATAGACACATAGTTATACTGTTGGACAGTTATGACCCATAGCGTCACTATTTGTACAGATCATAGTGTTGTTGTACAAATTAACTATGTGACAAAAGAGATTGCACTCTTATCATTTGTGATTAGATCACCGTAGATATATAAATGATAGGAGGTCCTTATGATTTGTTCCTAGATTGAGAATGATATGAGACAGTATCAATCAACGAAGGATAAATCATTAAACATCCCTAGTCAGAGCATTGTCGAGATTGGACATCGATAGATGCGTAAAAGACTAGTATTACACTTGTGCGTGTTATGTGAGACATAACGGTATAGTTCTCGTATATCTGGGTATAGGATACTCAGGCAAGTGTAATAGGAGATTGTGTTTCACCTATGGTATGGGAAACAGCTTCACTCTGGATTAGACCACCGCAGAATCCCATTGTAGTATGACTTTGTGTCTGTGGGAGTCTGCAATCAGGGTAGGTGTATTTGGTCTTAACTTGAGACTTGCACCGCTGATACTTGCGACAATCAATATACTTTAGTTGAGGTCGTCCAGGGCCTTAACAGGTTCTGTGTACGCCAATGCTGGGTATATTGAGAATCGTAGTGTATTGGGTGTGATGTCAAGACGAAAGTGTCACTCCAGTCATATGGAGATGATGGTCACGTATGATACGGTATTAGTGCTCTTATATGCTGCGTGGCTATCGGGATATTATGACTCGGTCATGTATATCCGATTATAGAGACTAGTTATCAGACATCCGACATGTGCTTCGTACGGGGCAGACACATCTCCAGCCCCAGGCCTAACACGTGATCATCCGATACTGGATCGAAATACGCAATACTACGTATACTACGCCTGATATAGATCACTTATTCCTGTAAGGATATTTCCGGAGAATGGGTAGGCATGACGCTTTGCTAGAGGCTAACCTTGTCTTGTAAATTGGTAAAACGTAATACTTGGTACTTACGTGTTCGGATAGTCCGACGACCGAATTACTGCCAACATATCCGGAGATCTCATGGGTCGCTTCCCAATGATACACCGATGACGTATGACTCGCATTATATATTAATCGGATTAATTTGAAGAGAGAGAAAATTAATCTAGGATTAATTACGGAGATATTTTATCTAGGATAAAATATCAATTTAAAAGAGGAGAACGATTAATTTGGAATTAATCGATAAATAATATATTCGATATATTAAACGAAATTGGATTTCGATTAGGAATTAAAATTAGATTTTAATTCAAGCGCTTGAATTAATTTAGAATTAATTCTCGAGCGACGTGATTAGTAAATTGGATTTACTAACGAGGCATCGAGAAAAATCTTAAATTTAGAATTATCGAAACCGAGCTCGGAATGTATTTGCGAAGTTACGTCGATTTTGAATCACGTGCCGCAAGTCGCATCGCAAATCACATCGCAAGTCATAAAAGTCAAATCACTTTTTGGAAAAGTAACTTTGACTCTTTGACTTTGACCTTAAGATTTGGAGGGGGAAATTTTGGAGGAAAAGACTTTTAACTTTTTGGAAAAGTTAAAGGCTTTTCCTTTTCACCTTTTACCAAGGGTAAAAGAATTAAAAAGGTTATTACTTTTGTTTTATTTCTTTTGGAAAAGAAAATAAATGGTAAAAATTTTAGTAATTTTGGAAATTATATAAGTGATACCATGACACTTTTTCCCTAACCTAATCACAAAATCTCTTCTCTTTCTCTCTACCTAGTTCACGCCCAAAGGCAGTGAACTGCACATGTTTGGGCGTGAATGATGATGGTTTTGGGCAAGTTTTGTGGCAAAAATGCCAAGTGCTAGCACACCGAGAGTTATACAAAGGTGTTATGGAAAACCCAACCACGAGCCGGGAATCGTTTGACGAAGATTGGAGCTCGAAATCTTGGATTCTTGAAGACTCAAAACTGAAATTTTTGAGCAGTGGGCGCACCTTGGAGAGCTGAAAAATGGTTTTGTTCGTCTTCAAATCGTCTCAACCGATCAATGTATGTATTCCGCAACTTCTTTGATATATATTTCACACATCTTCATGCTTGTTTGATGATCTTGGGACCTAGAATAAAACCAACAATGGCATCAAGAGCCTAGGTTCAAGCATGAAAGTTTAGGGCTTAAAATTTGGGTATTTTGTATTTGAGCATGATTTGAATAAATTGGATGTTTAAGTGTGCTTAATACATGTTTAATTGAATATTGATTGGATCAATTTCATGAATTAATGTTTGAAACATTTTTCCCCAAATGTTAATGTTGGCCTAAAATGATAAATTGGGTATTTTGAATTTGAGCATGATTTTATGAAATTGGATGATTAAGTATGCTTAATATGGTTGAATTGAAGATTGATTGGATAAATTTCATGAAAATGTGATTGGATCATTTTTCCCCAATTTGCTTATGGTGGCCGAATTAATAAGCCCTATTGTCTTGGAATTTTGATTTTTTATTCATTAGATGAATTGGAAATCATTTGGGTATATGATTTAATGTCGATTGTGTAATTGATTGGATTGAATTTGAATCGGACATAAAATCCTCAAATTGCCAAGACTTTGAAGCATGAAAATGGGTTTGATTTTTCATTAAATGTGTTGGACATGTGATAATGAAATTGTGCATGATTAATTATATAAATTAATGTTTTAGAAATGTTAATTTGGGTAATTAATCATGTAATACACTTTAGGTTAATTGAATGTGAAATTGGATTTTTGTATTTAATTAATTGGGCCTTAAAATTGGATTTGGGCTTTTAAAGTTGTCATTGGGCTTGTTGGGCTTTGTTGTACAAAGTTAGGTTTAGGCAAATTGGATTGGATCCAATTGGGCCCAAAACCGCTTCCATAAATCCCAAATGCGATTAAATGAACCTTTAAAGTTTAATTGGGCCTAGTGGGCCAAGATTGATTTATGGGCTTATGGGGTAAATCCCGGATTGGATTTTGGTTATTCGGTTTGACCCGAGTTGACCAAAAGTCCACGCCTTAAGAAATCAATTAAAAGCTCATTGGACTTTAATTGAATTGACATTGGACGTTAATCGGTCTTTGAGACGCGTTGCAATTAAATTTGGAATTTAAGTCGTAAAAGGTTTATTATTAAAGTGTAATATTTAATTTGGAATTAAATAACGAATTAGAATTGAATGCATATTAAATTGGATTTAATGACGTAGTTTAATTTAATTCGAGAATTCGTACTTTGAGTACTTATTCACAAAACGAGTTTGACTCGATCAAAATCAAATTGTTGTTTGAACATTGGATGATCACTAATTATCAGATTAATTAATTTGATTAGATTGATTAATAACATGCTTGTGTGAATACTTGGTTGTGATGAATGAATAGTGTATATCGGATGGATATTAGTCGGGTGGGGGCAATTTTGGAAATTGTTGTAATAAATTTGATTTATTAAATTGGACCTGCGTGTCCAGCCTTATCACCTCTATTCTATTTGTATTTTCTCACCTATTCCCCTCAATGTATATGAGGTTTCTTTAGAAGTGTAGTGTAACGGGTAGAAGTGATACAAGTGCTAGGATGAGAGTTAAAGAGAGATTTGATCTAGGATCAATGTGTTAAGTATCCATCCGCATATCATTATTATTTATTTTCATATGCGCTTTATTATGTATTTAGAATGCATGTTTAAGGGTGTATGATGATGAGACCTTAACAAAGATAATAAATTGGTAGCCAATTTGCACGCGAAAAACCCTCATCAAATATCATGCGTTTTTCCTTTCATTGAGTGATTCTTACTCAAGATCCGAGATTGGCATTGGGTTGTTGGCCAAAGTCAAGCCCTTTTTCCGTCGAAGATGTGTTTGAATCACGAGAGTTTTGTTCTATATGGTGTCTTGTCCAAGTTGTGGTTTGTTGGCCAAAGTCAAGACCACTTCTTATCCATCGACATTGATTACGAAGCTTTCCATGGTCAATGGGTCGCGCTTGACTGGGATCATTAAGCTTGTTGTGCCAAAGCCAAGGCTTAGTTGATTCAGAGGAAAAAGGTTAGGCAATACATTGGATGTATTGGCCTATAATATAAAAGTTAAGGATTTGGATATCCGCCTACTGGATCTAGGAATTGGATTGGATCCAATTGATCTTAGGGATCTACCTAGTTAATTATCATACAATTTGTTGGCCAAAGTCAGATTGTGTGATATTTAAACGGGATCCTAGCCCACTAGGAAATGCGGTTCCCAAGTACTCGACAGAGGTTAGAGGCTCGCCGAAAAATAGTGGGAGGCAAGAATTGAATTTGCAATACTCGTTCAATTACTTGTCATACGCGGCTCAATCAAATATCATTTGTCGTTATGATTTAAATGTCAGTTAGACTAATATTTAAATCGTTGTTTTATTAAATAGTTGGACTATATATTCAAACTATTCAATTATAGTTGATTTTATAATTGGATTATAGTAATCAATATAATTGATTTTAATCATTATAATTATTAGTACCTTAATTATTGATTAAATAGTTGGACTATTAAAATCAATATATATTGAAAGATTGGACATTTAAAACATAATCTTGGATTGAAAATGTTTAAATGGTTTAATTTTCATTTGGGAATAATTTCAGGATAGTCCTGTAAATAAATAATAAGTTACTTTATTGATAAAAATAACTTGTTAGCCTAAGCCCAGAATTAAGCAAATAAGTAAAGCATAATCTTTGGGAAGTTTTATGCATGATAACTTTAGTGCTTAATCCAACCCACTTGTCATAAATCTATGATTAGATTTAAGAAGTATTAAAATTGTAATTAATAACTCTTGGAGAGTTAATGACTATTCTCAAGGAGATAAAGTCAAACTTTACAATTAGGCTAATGGCGCAAGGCGCACCTTACTTCAACATTCTAGAAACCCAAGGCTTGGCCGAAGGCTTCTGAAATATTGAAAAGGGTAAAGGTAAAATCATTAAGATCTTCTGGGAAGATAAAGAACATATCCCAAAATGACTGCCGTTTGGATATGGCAGACATGAATGAATTAAAGAAAGAGCAAGACTCTGACTTTAAATATATTGTCATTATTATGTTCACTACTAGTATTGAAATTGGATTTTAAATACTTAGTGTGGTACATAAAATATATGTATTGATGCTCAGAATCTGTTGGAGCAGGATACTGACTTCAAGTTGAGATTAATCTGCGAATCGGAAACGGGATGAAAGTCGTTGTTTCGACCGTAGATACCTAAGTTTAGGAACTACCCTTGGGGTATGTACTTAAATTAGGAAACTGTTATAATGTAACTAGCTAAACTAGGAACATTATCTCTATATCAGTGTTTAATCCGTTACGGATAAACCTTTATATTCTAGAACACTAAAGTGTTTCATTATTAAAGATGATATTGAGATAAACACATTAGATGTGAATTACAGTATTTATATTTTGAATATAAATAAATCTCAAACATATTATATGACAAATAAATAGCTCTAACTGATTTGATCAGATGAGACTTAAATGTAGCATTGTGGTCTAGGACACAATAAACAAGACTCGTATATCCACACTTTTGAAGAGTGGGTACTAGGATTGATTTGATTATTCAAATAAGTCTACGAATCTAGTTCTTTAGGTAAAGTACCTAAGATACTATTTACTTGGTAATAGTGAAAAATGCCATCGATATGTAAGCCCTATTCATAGTGAAATAAGTGGGCCCATATCTAGCTAGGCTAGATGGGATATGAATATTTCGTGACCTTAATGGGTGTGGCATCACGTTATGGTTATGTGTTACTTTTGAAGAACATAAATCAGAAACTTTTAAAGTTTCGACACGAAGTAGACAAACAGATCGCTATGAAGTATTAAAACATCATATGTTGAACCTGATGAAAATACTTAAGCAATGAGTTTCTTTATATACTAAAGAGTAAAGTATTCTTTCAAATAAGGACTCCTCCTACGACACGTTAGTTTGACGGTGTGTCCGAATGGACAAACCGAATTTTATTGGACATAATAAGGTTAACATGAGTCGCTCTGAGCTACCATTTCCTTCAACGGATATGCATTAACAGTGCAAAACTTATTTGGAATAAGGTTCCATATTAATCTGTTAGACAGAATTCATATTAGATATGATCAGGGATAGAAACAGGGTTTCTCACTCCTAACGATTTGGGAATGCCGGGCATATGTTTGGATGATACCAAACGGAAACCCAAATAAGATAAGTGCCAAATAAGGTTATCCTTGGGATACCAAAGTATTGTACTTATACTTCTCACCATAGAACAATTAGATTGTTGCTCACCATGCGGTTTTCCTAGAGGAATACCGATATGCAGTGGTAAGTGGGAGAATGGTAAACTCGATGAAAATTGGAGTAATACTGTTCAAGGCATGAAGTCCTTAATGGAACACAACAGTTCATCAAGGATGAACAAATACCATTAATCTTCGAATACACAAGAACCGCGTAGATCGGAGAGAATCAGAAAACAACCTAGGGTATGGGTGTCTGATGTCACCTCATAAATATGTCAATCTTATTAAGAAAGACAAACCTACTACGAATGAGGAAGTAATACAAGGTATCGACTCACTTTTATGGCAAAGTGCCATGAGTCCGAAATGGATTCCATGTAAAACAACTATGTTAAGATATTAGTTGGTGTACCATAAGGCATTGTGCCTATAGGTACTATATAAGTCTTGAAGGAAGACATACATGGATGGCAACATACCAACGTACTAAGCTAGGCTTATTGACGAAAAGGTATCGTTATCAACATTGTGTTGACTACAGTTCAACCTTTTAACTGTTGCCACGGTAAATCCATTTGGATAATGCTTGCTGTAACTGGACATTTCATTAATAATGTGTCAGTTAAAGTTCAAAATCGCTTTCCTTAAAAGGAAACCTTTTGGGGGATGTTTATAACATCCTGACGATTTTGTCCTACTAAAATCAGCAAACAAGGTTTGCAGGTTATTCGATCAATGTTTGGGGTTGAAGCAAGCATAAAGTTCTTCGAACTATTGTTTTGATGTAATCATGATAGTCAATGATTTGATTCAAAACAGAATGATTCTTGTGTATATGAGAGGGTTGGTGGGAGCGCACAGACAGTGGCTGTCCTTAAAATAATGATAATGTAATATATATCATTTCTTGGAAATGATATTCCCATAAAATAATCGGTGAAGCTTGGCTTTCAAGAGGAAATTCTCCATAGAATTTGTTGTTTTTTTTAGGTCCCAAGATCATCAAACAATCATGAAGATGTGTGAAATACATATCAAAGAAGTTGCGGAATACTTACATTGATCTGTTGAGACGATTGAAGACAAACAAAACCATTTTAAGCCCTCCAAGGTGCGCCCAAACAGTGCAGATTTTCTGCCCAATGTTTCAGTTTTGAGTCACTATTTGAGCTTCGAATCTTCGTCGTTTGATTCCCGGCTCGTGGGTGGGTTTCCTAACACCTTCGTATAACTCTCGGTGTGCTTGTGCTAGCACTTGACTATTTTGCCACAAAACCAGCCCAAGAAGCCATCATCATCACGCCCAACAGTGCAGTCCACTGCTTTGGGCGTGAATGGTAGAGAGAAAGAGATGGGATTTTTTATTAGGTTAAGGGAAATGTGTCCAAAACTTAGCTTATATATTTTCCAAAATATATTAAATCATTTACCAATTGTTTTATGCCTTTTAAAACAATAAAAACAAATGTAAATGTTTATTTTAATTCTTTTATCCTTGGTAAAAGGTTGAAAGGGAAAAGCATTTTACTTTTCCAAAAAGTCAAAACTTTTCCCCCCAAAATTTTCCCTCCAAATCTCAAAGGTCAAAGTCAAAGAGTCAAAGTTACTTTTCCAAAAAGTGTTTCGACTTTTATGACTTGCGATGTGATTTGCATTGCGGTACGTGATTCAAAATCGACGTAACTTCGCAAACACATTCCGAGCTCGGTTTCGATAATTCTAAATTAACGGTTTTCTCGATGCCTCGTTAATAAATCCAATTTACTAATCACGTCGCTCGAGAATTAATTCTAAATTAATTCAAGTGCCCGAATTAAAATCTAATTTTAATTCCTAATCGAAATCCAATTTTGTTTAATATATCGAATATATTATTTATTGATTAATTCCAAATTAATCGTTCTCTCTCTTTAAATTGATATTTTATCCTAGATAAAATATCTCTGTAATTAATCCCAGATTAATTTTCTCTCTCTTCAAATTAATCCCAGATTAATATATAATGCGAGTCATACGTCATCGGTGTATCATTGGGGGAAACGACCCATGAGATCTCCGGATATGTTGGCAGTAAACTCGGTCGTCGGACTATCCGAACACGTAAGTACCAAGTATTACGTTTTACCGATTTACAAGACAAGGTTGGCCTCTAGCAAAGCGCCATGCCTACCCAATTCTTCGAAAATATCCTTACAGGAATATGTGATCTATATCAGGCGTAGTATACGTAGTATTGCGTATTTCGATCCAGTATCGGATGATCACGTGCTAGGCCTAGGGCTGGATATGTGTCTGCCCCGTACGAAGCACATGTCGGATGTCTGGTAACTAGTCTCTATAATCGGATATACATGACCGAGTCATAATATCCCGATAGCCGCGCAGCATATAAGAGCACTAATACCGTATCCTACGTGACCATCTTCTCCATATGACTGGAGTGACACTTCCGTCTTAACATCACACCCAATACACTACGATTCTCAATATACCCAGCATCGGCGTACACAGAAACTGTTAAAGCCCTGGACGACCTCAACTAAAGTACATTGATTGTCGCAAGTATTAGCGGTTGCAAGTCTCAGGTTAAGACCAAATACACCTACCCTGATTGCAGACTCCCATAGACACAATGGCATACTACCAATGGGATTCTGCGGTGGTCTAATCCAGAGCGAAGCTGTTTCCCGTACCATCGGTGAAACACAACCTCCTATTACACTTGCCTGAGTATCCTATACCCAGATATACGAGAAACTATGTCGTTATGTCTCACATAACACGCACAAGTGTAATACTAGTTTTTTACGCATCTATCGATGTCCAATCTCGACAATGCTCTGACTAGGGATGTTTAATGATTTATCTTTCGTTGATTGATATTGTCTCATATCATTCTCAATCTAGGAACAAATCATAAGGACCTCCTATCATTTATATATCTAAGGTGATCTAATCACAAATGATAAGAGTGCAATCTCCTTTGTTACATAGTTAATTTGTACAACAACACTATGATCTGTACAAATAGTGACGCTATGGGTCATAACTGTCCAACAATCTCCCACTTGGCCTTTAGCCAGTCACTCGAGTGCCTAACACCCGAACTATGTACGGTTGGCTCAAATTACTGAGAAAAGCTTTCATCAGCGGATTTGCATAATTATCGTCTGATGCAATTTATACGATCATCACATCGCCACGATGTATGTTCCGAACGAATCAGATGAATAGTCGAAGTATGTATCTGGATCATTGATGAGACCATTAATTCCTTAGCCTGTGCTGACGCCCAGCTCAGCCGCTAACAGAATTATATCTAATCCAATTAGATTTATTTATTGACCAGAATGGCTTCTATTGCTGCCTCAGCTGCAGCAATAATCCGCATGTGTTATTTATTCAGTAACAGTATCTTGCTTGGAAGATTTCCAGCTCACTGTACCGTTATTCAAACTACATAGTACCGTTTACGACTTTTAGTCGTTTTATCGATTTGGAAACTTGCAGTAGTGATCCCAGTCACTTCAAGTTCTCCTTCTCCACAGATTAAGACAGCATCCTTATATCTCTAAGATTCTAACGGATGTTCTTACATCAATCAAGTGACTATCACTTGGATTGGCCTGATTGTGAACCATATGCTCAAAGCGTATGAGACACCAGGTCGCGTACATTTTAATGTACAATTTCCCAGAGAGTTTTACAACTTAAATCTATCCTAGTAGATCTTTATTCCTAGAATAAAGGTTGTTTCTCCCGAGAATTCTACGGAGAATTTTCTCTTGAAAGCCAAGCTTTCACCGATTATTTTATGGGAATATCATTTCCAAGAAATGAATATATATATTACATTAATTATTTTAAGGACAGCCACTGTCTGTGCGCTCCCACTAACCCTCTCATATACACAAGAATCATTCTGTTGAATTTTGAATGACTATTTCATGATTACATCAAAACAATAGTTCCAAGAACTTTATGCTTGCTTCAACCCAAACATGGATCGAACAACACGCAAACCTAGTTTGCTGGTTTTGGTACGACAAAATCGTCAGGATGTTATAAACATCCTCCAAAAGGTTTCCTTTTAAGGAAAGCGATTTTTACCTTTAACTGACACATTCCATAAGATGAAACGTGCAGCTACAACAAGCATTATCCAAATGGACTTACTGTGGCAACATGTAAAAGGTTGAACCGTAATCAACACAATGTTGATAACGATACCTTTTCGCTACAAGCCTAGCTTTGTACGTTGGTATGTTGCTATCCATGTATGTCTTCCTTGAAGACTTATACATTACCTATAGGCACAATGCCTTATGGTACATCAACTAGTATGTTAACATAGTTGTTATACATGGAATCCATTTCGGACTCATGGCACTTTGCCATAATAGGGAGTCGATACCTTGTATCACTTCCTCATACGTAGTTGGGTCTTCCTCAATAAGATTGATATCTTTATGAGATGAGATCAGAAACCCATACCCTAGGTTGTTTTCTGACTTTCTCCGATCTACGCGGTTCTTGTGTATACGAAGATTAATGGTATATGTTCATCCTTGATGAACAGTTTGTGTTCCATTAAGGACTTCATGCCTTGAACAGTATTACTCCGATTTTCATCGAGTTTTACTGTCCTCCCACTTACCACTGCATATCGGTATTCCTCTAAGGAATACCGCATGGTGAGCAATAATTACAATTGTTCTCTAGTGAGTTGTATAAGTACTATACTTATGGTTTTCTCTAGGATAACCTACATTTGGCACTTATCCGATTTAGGTTTTACTTTGGCATCATCCAAACATATGCCCAGCATACCCAAATCGTTAGGAGTGAGAAATCCTGTTTCTATCCCTGATCATATCTAATATGAATTCTGTCTAACAGATTAATATGGAACCTTATTCCAAATACGTTTTGCACTGTTAATGCATATTCGTTGAAGGAAATGATAGCTCAGAGCGACTCATGATAAACCTTATCATGTCCAACAAAATTCGGTTTCTCCGTACGGACACACCGTCAAACTGACGTGTCTCTGGAGGAGTCCTCATTTGAAAGAATATTATACTCTTTCAAGTATTTGTGAAACTTATTGCTTAAGTATTTTCATCATGTTCATCACGTGATGTTTTAATACTTTAGCCGATCTGTTTGTCTACTTCGTGTTGAAACTTTAAAAGTTTCTCATTTGTGTTCTTCAAAAGTAACACATAACCATAACGTGATGCCACATCCGTATAGGTCACGAAATATTCATATCCATATCTAGCCTAGCTAGTTATGGGCCCACTAACTTCACTATGAATAGGGCTTACAGATCGATGGCATTTATCACTATTACCAAGTAAATAGTATTTTAGGTACTTTACCTAAAGAACTAGATTCGTAGACTTTATTTGAATAATTAAATCAGTCCTAGTACCCACTTTTCAAAAGTGTGGATATACGAGTCTTGTTTATTGTGTCCTAGACAACAATGCCACATTTAAGTTTCATCTGATCAGATCAGTATGAGCTATTAGTTTGTCATATTATATGTTCGAGATTTTATTTATATTCAAAATATAAATACTGTTATTCACATCTAATGTGTTTATCTCAATGTCATCTTTATATAATGAAACACTTTAGTGTTCTAGAATATAAAGGTTTATCCATAATGGAATAAACACTGATATAGAGATAATGTTTCTAGTCTAACTAGTTACATTATAACAGTTTCCTAATTTAAGTACATTCCCGAAGGTAGTTCCTAAATTTAGGTATCTATGGTTGAAACAGCGACTTTCGTCCTGTTTCCGATTCGCAGATTAACCTCAGCTTGAAGTCAGTATCCTGCTCACAGCAGATTCTGAACATCAATACATATATTTTATGTACCACACTAAGTATTTAAAATCCAATTTCAATACTAGTAGTGAACATAATAATGACGAATATATTTAAAGTCAGAGCCTTGCTCTTTCTTTAATTCCTTCATGTCTGCCATATCCAAACTGCAGCCATTTTGGGATATGTTCTTTATCTTCCCAGAAGATCATAATGATTTTGCCTTTACCTTTTTCAATATTTCAGAAGCCTTCGACCAAGCCTTGGGTTTCTAGAATATCGAAGTAAGGTGCGCCTTGCGCTATTAGCCTAATTGTAAAGTTTGACTTTATCTCCTTGAGAATAGTCATTAACTCTCCAAGAGTTATTAATTACATTTTAATACTTCATTAATCTAAACATAGATTTATGACATGTATGGTGGATTAAGCACTTTAAGTTATCATCACATAAATCTTCCAAAGATTATGCTCTACTATTTGCTTAATTCTAGGCTTAGGCTAACAAGTTATTTTTATCAAATAAAGTAACTTATCATTTATTTCCAGGACTATCCTGAAATTATTCCCAATTTGTAAATTAAACCATTTAAACATTTTAATCCAAGATTATGTTTTAAATGTCCAATCTTTCAATATATCTTGAATTTATAGTCCAACTATTTAATCAATAATTATGGTACTAATTATAATGATTACAATAGTCTAACTGTTTAATCAACTATAATTCAATAGTTTAAAATCAATTATATTGATTACTATAATCCAATTATAAAATCAACTATAATTGAATAGTATGAATATATAGTCCAACTATTTAATAAAACAACGATTTAAATATTAGTCTAACTGATATTTAAATCATAACGACGAATGATATTTGATTGAGCGCGTATGGCAAGTAATTGAACGAGTATTGCAAATTCAATTCTTGCCTCCCACTATTTTTCGGCGAGCCTCTAACCCTCTGTCGAGTACTCGGGAAACCACGTTTCCTAGTGGGCTAGGATCCCGTTAAATAACACACAATCTTGACTTTGGCCAACAAATTATATGATATTTAACTAGGTAGATCTCTAAGATCAATTGGATCCAATCCAATTCCTAGATCCAGTAGGCGGATATCCAAATCCTTAACATATATCTTATATATGTCAATACATCCAATGTATTGCCTAACCTTTTTCATCTGAATCAACTAAGCCTTGGCTTTGGCACAACAAGCTTAATGATCCCAGTCAAGCACGACCCATTGACCATGGAAAGCTTCGTAATCAATGTCGATGGACAAGAAGTGGTCTTGACTTTGGCCAACAAACCACAACTTGGACAAGACACCAATATAGAACAAAACTCTCGTGATTCAAACACATCTTCGACGGACAAAGGGCTTGACTTTGGCCAACACACCCAATGCCAATCTAGGATCTTGAGTATGAATCACTCAATGGAAGGAAAAACGCATGATATTTGATGAGGATTTTTCGCGTGCAAATTGGCTACCAATTTTTATCTTTGTTAAGGTCTCATCATCATACACCCTTAAACATGCATTCTAATACATATAAGCGCATATGAAAATAAACAATAATGATATGCGGATGGATACTTAACACATTGATCCTAGATCAAATCTCCTCTTTTATCTCTCTCATTGTTGAGTTTTTATTAGGTCCCAAGATCAAATCAAGACATGAAATAATGCGTGAACACATCAACGGAGGTAGCGGAATACTCACATCGATCGGTTGAGTCGATTTGAAGACGATTCGAAGCCAAAAACTCACTGCCTTGGTGCGCCTACTGCAGCAGTCCATGCTCACTGTCTTGGCAGTTTTCGGGTCTCAAAACGAAGCTCCAAACTCCGTCGGATGGAGTCCCGCTCATGGGTGAACCTCCCTAACACCTTCGCAAGTGTCGCAAGTGTGCTGGCACTTGATGTTTCCACCATGGAAACACACTCATTTGCTTCCCTAAGCTCACGGCAGTGAGCTGTTGAAAAGGAGAAGAAAACAGTCCAAATGGGCGTGAGTTGAGTGAGAGAGAAGGAGATGAAATTGTGTGAAGACTTGGTAAAGCATTTACCTAAAATGCTTTATATATTTTCCTAAAAAATATATTAAAAAACAATTACCAAAATCATTTATCTAATAAATCAAATGGTAATGTCTTTCACAAGTCACTATTCCACCCACTTGCACACTACATTCCATGTCATTCAAGTCAAATCTACTTATGTCATGTGTCATGTCTTTTCAATCAACATCAACAATCACATCAATCAATCACACACTCAAAGTGACATTTGATTTGACGCTTGATGTGACGATTGATTTGACGCTTGATGTGACTTGCGTCGCCGCACTCGAATTCGAAATACGAATGCGCTCGCAATCACACTCGGGCTCGGGTTCGCTTATTCCAAATTAACGATTTTTCCGTCGCGTCGTAATTAAATGATTACGCCTAGCGAATTCACTATTCACGTCGCTAACGAATTAATTCTAAATTAATTCGTTCGCCCGAATTAAAATCTAATTTAATTCCGCGTCGAAATCTAATTTCGTTTAATATATCGAATATATTAATTTACCGATTAATTCCAAATTAATCGTTATCTCTCTCTAGACGATATTTTATCCCAGATAAAATATCTCCGTAATTAATCCTAGATTAATTTTCTCCTTCTTCTAGATAATCCCAGATTATTAATGAGTGCGAGTTATGCGTCATCGGTGGATTATCGGGAAGCGACCCATGAGATCCCGGATAAGTTGGCAGTAAATACGGTCGTCGGAGTATCCGAATCACGTACGTACCAAGTACTACGTTCTACACGATTTACGACGAGACAAGGTCAACTCCTAGCAAAGCACCAAGTCATCCCAATTCTCCGGACATATCCTTTTAAGAATATTCAGATCTATATCAAGCGTAGTATACCAATGTATTGTGCGTATCGGCCCAGTATCGGATAGTCACGTGCTAGGGCTGGGGCTGGATAAGTGTCTGCCCCGTCCGAAACACATATCGGATGTCTGGTAACTAGTCTCTATAATCGGATATTCATGACCTGGTCATAATATCACGATTGGATGCGCATCACTTAAGAGCACTAATACCGTATCCTGCGTGACATCATCTCCACTATGACTGGAGTGATACTTCCGTCTCGACATCACACCCAATACTCTACGACTCTCTGATAAACCCAGAAGGGTGTACACAGAACCGGTCAAAGCCCCCAACCACCAAAACCAAAGTTTATCGATTATCGTAAGTATTAGCGATGCAAGTCTCAGGTTAAGACTATACACACCTACCTTGATTTCGGCCTCCCATAGACACATAGTCATAATACCAATGGGATTCCGAAGGGGTCTATCCAGAGCGAAGCTGTTTCCCGTACCATCGGTGAAACACGACCTCCTATCGCACTTGCATAAGTCTCCAACACTTATATATATGAGAACTATGCCGTTGTGCCCTCACAACGCGCACAAGTGCAATACTAGCCTATTCCGCATTATCGATGTCCAGTCTCGATAATACTACGGCTAGGGATATTTAATGATTAATCCTTCGTGGACTGATACTGTCTCATATCATCTCAATCCAGGAACTAATCATAGGGACCTCTCTTCATTTATATATCTATGGTGATCTAATCACAAATGATGAGAGTGCAATTTCCTTATTACATAGTTAATTTGCTACAACAACACAATGATCTGTGCAAATAGTGACGCTATGGGTCATATTATCCAACAATCTCCCACTTGGCACGTAGCGAGTCACTCAAGTGTTCCAACACTTGAACTATGTAAGGTTCGCTCAAATTGCTGAGGAAAGGTTTTCGTCAGCGGATTTGTTTGATTATCGTCTGACGCGATTTACACGATCATCACATCATCGCCACGATGTATGATCCGAACGAATCAGATGATATAGAAGTATATATCTGGATCGTCGATGAGACCTTTAATTCCTTAGCCTGTGCTGACGCCTAGTTCAGCTGCTAACAGAACTATATCTAATCTAATTAGATTTATGTTCGATCCAAATGGCTTCTTTTGCTGCCTCAGCTGCAGCAATAATCCGCATTTGTTGTTTATTCGGCAACAGTTATCTTGCTTGGAAGATTTCCAGCTCACTGTCCCGTTATTCAAACTTTATAGTACCGTAGTATTTAATAGTTTGGAAACTTGCAGCGGTGATCCCAGTCACTTCAAGTTCTCCTTCTCCATAGTTTAAGACAACATCTTTAGTTCTCTAAGATACTAACAGATGTTCTCATTTCAATCCAGTGACTATCACTTGGATTGACCCGATTGTGACTCCATATGCTCGAAGCGTATGAGACACCAATACAAGTACATTTTAAATGTACAATTTCCCAGAGAGTGTTAACAAACAACCCAAATCTATCCCAGTAGATCTTTATTCCTTGAATAAAGGTTGTTACTCCCCAGAATTCTACGGAGAATTTCTATTGAAAGAATATCTATGAAAGCCAAGCTTTCACCAATTGCTTTATGGGAATTTCACTGTCAGTGCGCTCTCCCACTAACCTCCTTATATACACAAGAATTATTTCGTTTTGAGTCAAATCATAAACCATTATGATTATTTCAAAACGACAGTTCCAAGAACCTTATGCTTGCACTGATCCAAACATGGATCGAATAACCCGCAAACCTTGTTTGTCGGTTATACAAAATCGTCAGGATGTTGCAAACATCCTCCAAAAGGTTTCCTTTTCAGGAAAGTGATTTTGATCTATAACTGACACATTTCATAAATGAAATATACAGTTATATTCAAGCATCTTCAAAATGGATTTACCATGGCAACAGGTAAAAGGTCGAACCGTTATTAACACAATGTTGATAACGATACCTTTCCGTCAAAAGCCCAGCTTTGTACGTTGGTATGTTGCCATCCATGTATGTCTTCCTTGAAGACGTTTAATGTACCATAGGCACAATGCCTTGTGGTACAACAACTAGTATCCAAAATAGTTGTTATACATGGAATCCATTTCGGATCATGGCACTTTGCCATAACGGGAGTCGATACCTCGTATCACTTCCTCAAAACGTAGTCGGATGGTACACCTCCATAAGATTGACATCTTTATGGGGTGAGATCAGAAACCCATACCCTAGGTTGTTTTCTGACTCTATCCGATCTACTAGTTTCTTGTGTATTTGAAGATTAATGGTATAGATTCATCATAGATGAACTATTTGTGTTCCATTAAGGACTTCGTGCCTTGAACAGTGTTACTCTCGATTTTCATCGAGTATCACTATCCTCCCCACTGACCACTGCATATCGGTATTCCTCTCAGGAAAAACCGCATGGTGAGCAACAATTACATTGTTCTCATGTGGGATTTATAAGTACTATACTTAAGGTTTCCCTTAGGATAACCTATATTGGCACTTATCCAATTTGGGTCTTAGAGTTTGGTATCATCCAAACGTTATGCCTGGCATACCCAAATTATCAGGAATGAGAACCCCGTTTCTTTCCTGTTCATATCCTATATGATATCTGTCAAACAGATTTATATGGAACCTTATTCTAAATAAGTTTTGCACTGTTAATACATATCCTGTAGAAGGAAATAGTAGCTCAGAGCGACTCGTGATAAACCTTATCATGTCCAACAAAATTTGGTTTTTGGTTCGGACACACCGTCTAACTGACGTGTCTCGGAAGGAGTCCTCATATGAAAGAATACCATACTCTTTCATGTACGTATGAAACTTACTGCTTAAGTAATTTCCATTACGGTCTAACCGTGACGGAATAATACTATAGCCGATCTGTTTATTTACTTCGTGTCGAAACTTCAAAAGTTTCCGATCTGTGTTCTTCAAAAGAAACACATAACCATAACGTGATGCCACATTCGTTAAGGTCACGAAATATTCATGTTCACATCTAGCCTAGCTAGATATGGGCCCACTAACTTCACCATGAATAGGGCTAACAGATCGGTGGCCCTTTTACTATTACCAAGTAAATAGTATTTTAGGTATTTAAACCTAATAAACTAGATTCGTAGACCTTATTTGAATAGTCAAATCAGTCCTAGTACCCACTCTTCAAAAGTGTGGATATACGAGTCTTGTTTAATTGTGTCCTAGACAACAATGCCACAAATAAGTCTCTATTGATCAAATCAATTTGAGCTATTTATTTGTCATTTTATATGTTTGAGATTTTATTTATATTCAAAATATAAATTCTGTTATTCATCTAATGTATTTATCTCAGTATCATCTTTATATAATAAAACACTTAGTGTTCTAGAATATAAAGGTTTTATCCGCAACGGATTAAACACTGATATAGAGATAATGTCTCTAGTCAAACTAGTTACATTATAACAGTTCCTAATTTAAGTACATACCCAAAGGGTAGTTCCTAAACTTAGGTATTACTACGGTCGAAACAGCGACTTTCGTCCCGTTTCCGATTCGCAGAGAAATCTCGGCTTGAAGTCAGTATCCAGCTCACAGCGGATTCTGAACATCAATACATATATTTTATGTACCACACTAAGTATTTAAAATCCAATTTCAATACTAGTAGTGAACATAACTTTGACAAATTTTTAAAGTTAGAGCCTCGCCCTTTCTTTAATTCCTTCGTGTCTTCCATATCCAAATGGTAGTCACTTTGGGATATGTCAATTATCTTTTCAATATTTCACAAACCTTTGGCCAAGCCTTGGGTTTCGGAATATCGAAACGATATGCACCTTGTGCTACATGCCCAATTGCAAACTTTGACTTTTCTCTCACTAGAATAGTCAATCAATTCTCTAAGAATTATTAATTGCAACTTTAATACTTTTAAATCTAAAGATAGATTTATTATAAGTATATTAATTAAGCACTAAAGTCATCATCACATAAATCTTCCAAAGATTTTATGCTCTACTATTTGCTTAATTATGGGCTTAGTCATAATAAGTTATTTTATCAAATAAATTAACCTATTATTAATTCCCAATTGAAAATTAAATCATTTAAAACATTTAATCCAAGGATTATATATTTTAAATATTCAACTTTTCAATTCTTTCTTGATTTCAATAGTCCAACTATTTAATCAATTTAATAAGGTACTATTTATTATAATGATTACAATAATCAATTATTTAATCAACTATAATTTTAATATTGATTACTATAATCCAATTATAAAATCAACTATCATTTTAATTCAATTATATTGATTACTATAATCCAATTATAAAATCAACTATATATTGAATGAGTTTGTATATAGTCCAACTATATAAATTTTTAAAACAACGTAAAATATTAGTCCAACTATACTTTTGATTAATGTGACGAGTATAAATGAGCGTGTTTAGCGAGTAATTGAACGAATGTTGCAAATTCAATACTTGCCTCCCACTATTTTTCGTCGAGCCTCTAACCCTCTGTGGAGTACTCGGGAAACCGTGTTTCCTAGTGGGCTAGGATCCTGTCAAATAACATACAACCTTGACTTTGGCCAACAAGCTGTATGCTATTTAACCAGGTAGATCTCACAGATCAATTGGATCCAATCCAATTCCTAGATCCGGTTAGGTGGACATCCAAGTCCTAAACATATTACATATGCCAATGTATCTAATACATTTTCTAACCTTATCCTCCGAATCATCTAGGCCTTGGCTTTGGCACAACAAACCTAATGATTCCAGTTAAGCGGGACCCATTGACAAGGAAAGTTTCGTAATCAATGTCTTGGGACAAGAAGTGATCTTGACTTTGGCCAACAAATCACAACTTGGACTAGACACCCGATGTGGAACAAAACTCTCATGATTCAAATACATCCAATTGACAAGGTCTTGACTTTGGCCAACAAACCAATGCCAATCGGATCTTGAACAAGAATCATTCAATGGAAGGATAATCGCTTAATATAAAACGAGGGTTTTTCGCGTGCAAATTGGCTACCAATTTAATTATCTTTGTTAGGTCTCATCATCATACACCCTTAAACATGCATTCTAAATACATAATAAAGCGAGTATGAAATAAAATAATAATGATATGCGGATGGATACTTTACACATTGATCCTAGATCAAATCTCTCCCTTTCTCACTCAAGCTAGCACTTGTATCTACTTCTACCCGTTACACTACACTTCTAAAGAAACCTCATATACATAGAGGGAATAGGTGAGAAGAGAATACAAGAGAATAAAGGTGATAAGGCTGGACACGCAGGTCCAATTTAATAAATCGAATTTATTACAACAATTTCTAAAATTGCCCACCCATCTAATATCCATCCGATATACATTATTCATTCAACACAACCACGTATTCACACACATAAGCATGCTATCAATCAATCTAATCAAATTAATTAATCTGATAATTAAGTGATCATCCAATGTTCAAACAACGATTTGATTTTGTTCGAGTCAAACTCGTTTTTGCGAATAAGTACTTAAAGTACGAATTCATGAATTAAATTAAACTACATCATTAAATCTAATTTAACATGTATTTAATACTAATTCACTATTCAATTCCAAATTAAATATTACACTTTTATTTAATAAACCTTTTACGATTTAAATTCCAAATCTAATCGTAACGCGTCTCAAAGACCGATTAACGTCCAACGTCAATTCAATTAAAGTCCAATGGGCTTTTGATTGATTTCTTAAGGCGTGGACTTTTGGTCAACTCGGGTCAAACCGATAACCAAAGTCCAATCCGGGATTTACCCCATAAGCCCATAAATCAATCTTGGCCCATTAGGCCCAATTGAACTTTAAAGGTTCATTAGTCGCATTTGGGCTTTATGGTTAAGGTTTTGGGCCCAATTGGATCCAATCCATTTGGCCTAAACCAAACTTGATAAATCAAGCCCAATAGGCCCAATTACAACATTAGAAGCCCAAATCCAATTTAAAGCCTAAATAATTAAATTACATAATCCAATTCCGCAATTAATTACCTAAAGTGCATTACATGATTAATCACCTAAATCAACATTTCTAAAACACAAATTAGTCCAATTAATCATGCTCATTCATTATCATATGTCAAACACACAAATTGAAAAATCAAACCCATTTACATGCTTAAAGGTCTCGGCCAAAGAGGGATTTTTTGTCCGATTCGGTTTCAATCCAATCGAACCTACAATCGACATCAAATCACCATCCTAAATGATTTCACACACATCCAATGTCACAAAATCAAAATCCAAGACATTAGGGCATATACACCATTCGGCCAACTAAAGATTTTGGGGGTTTTTGTCCAATTCGAAATCCAATCCAATTCGATTCAAATTAACATCAACCTAATCGATTCTAACTCATCAAATGAATCAAAAATCAAAATTCCAAGAATCCAAAATCACATACATTCGGCCAAGGTAATAAATTGGGGAAAATTATTCCAAATCAATTTTCAAAATTGATCCAACCAATATGCAATTAAACATGTTATAAGCATACTCAAACAAACAATTTATTCAAATCATGCTCAAATCACATTTACCCAAATTTTAAATCCCTAAATTTCATGCTTGCAACCTTAGCTCTTGATGCCATTGTTGAGTTTTTATTAGGTCCCAAGATCAAATCAAGACATGAAATAATGCGTGAACACATCAACGGAGGTAGCGGAATACTCACATCGATCGGTTGAGTCGATTTGAAGACGATTCGAAGCCAAAAACTCACTGCCTTGGCGCCACTGCAGCAGTCCATGCTCACTGTCTTGGCAGTTTCGGGTCTCAAAACGAAGCTCCAAACTCCGTCGGATGAGTCCCGCCTCATGGGTGAACCTCCCTACACCTTCGCAAGTGTCGCAAGTGTGCTAGCACTTGTTTTCACCATGAAACACACTCATTTGCTTCCCTAAGCTCACGGAAGTGAGCTGTGAAAAAGGAGAAGAAAACAGCCCAATGGGCGTGAGAGTTGAGTGAGGGAGAAGGAGATGAAATTGTGTGAAGACTTGGTAAAGCTTTACCAAAAAATGCTTTATATATTTTCCTTAAAAAATATATTAAAAAACAATTACCAAAATCATTTATCTAATAAATCAAATGGTAATGTCTTTCACAAGTCACTATTCCACCACCACTTGCATCACTATTCACATGTCATTCAAGTCAAATCTACTTTATGTCATGTGTCATGTCTTTTCAATCAATCAATCACATCAATCAATCACATCACTCAAAGTGACATTTGATTTGACGCTTGATGTGACGATTGATTTGACGCTTGATGTGACTTGCGTCGCCGCACTCGAATTCGAAATACGAATGCGCTCGCAATCACACTCGGGCTCGGGTTCGCTAATTCCAAATTAACGATTTTTCCGTCGCGTCGTAATTAAATGATTACGCCTAGCGAATTCACTATTCACGTCGCTAACGAATTAATTCTAAATTAATTCGTTCGCCCCGAATTAAAATCTAATTTTAATTCCGCGTCGAAATCTAATTTCGTTTAATATATCGAATATATTAATTTACCGATTAATTCCAAATTAATCGTTATCTCTCTCTAGACGATATTTTATCCTAGATAAAATATCTCCGTAATTAATCCTAGATTATTTTCTTTTCTCTTCTTCTATATAATCCCAGATTATTAATGAGTGCGAGTTATGCGTCATCGGTGCATTATCGGGAAGCGACCCATGAGATCTCCGGATAAGTTGGCAGTAAATACGGTCGTCGGAGTATCCGAATCACGTACGTACCAAGTACTACGTTCTACCGATTTACGAGACAAGGTCGACTCCTAGCAAAGCACCAAGTCTACCCAATTCTCCGGACATATCCTTTTAAGAATATTTAGATCTATATCAAGCGTAGTATACCAATGTATTGTGCGTATCGGCCCAGTATCGGATAGTCACGTGCTAGGGCTGGGGCTGGATAAGTGTCTGCCCCGTCCGAAACACATATCGGATGTCTGGTAACTAGTCTCTATAATCGGATATTCATGACCTGGTCATAATATCACGATTGGATGCGCATCACTTAAGAGCACTAATACCGTATCCTGCGTGACATCATCTCCACTATGACTGGAGTGATACTTCCGTCTCGACATCACACCAATACTCTACGACTCTCTGATAAACCCAGAAGTGGTGTACACAGAACCGGTCAAAGCCCCCCAACCACCAAAACCAAAGTTTATCGATTATCGTAAGTATTAGCGATGCAAGTCTCAGGTTAAGACTATACACACCTACCTTGATTTCGGCCTCCCATAGACACATAGTCATAATACCAATGGGATTCCGAAGGGGTCTATCCAGAGCGAAGCTGTTTCCCGTACCATCGGTGAAACACGACCTCCTATCGCACTTGCATAAGTCTCCAACACTTATATATATGAGAACTATGCCGTTGTGCCCTCACAACGCGCACAAGTGCAATACTAGCCTATTCCGCATTATCGATGTCCAGTCTCGATAATACTACGGCTAGGGATATTTAATGATTAATCCTTCGTGGACTGATACTGTCTCATATCATCTCAATCTCAATCCAGGAACTAATCATAGGGACCTCTCTTCATTTATATATCTATGGTGATCTAATCACAAATGATGAGAGTGCAATTTCCTTATTACATAGTTAATTTGCTACAACAACACAATGATCTGTGCAAATAGTGACGCTATGGGTCATATTATCCAACACTCAAACTAACACATGTATTACTTCTACACCCGTTACCACTACACTTCTAAAGAAACTCAGCTACATGGAGGGGAATAATGAGAAGAGAATACAAATAGAATAGAGGTGTTAAGGCTGGACACGCAGGTCCAATTTTAATAATTCGAATTTATTACAACAAGTTCCAAAATTGCCCCCAACCCACGACTAATATCCATCTGATATCACTAGTCAGATCATCACAACCAAGTAGCCACAAGCATGTTATCAATCAATCAATAAATTAATTAATCTGATAATTAGTTATCATCAATGTTCAAACAAACGATTTATTTTGATCGAGTCAAACCGTGTTTGCGAATAAGTACTCAAGTACGAATCCTCGAATGTTTAAATAATTCTCGAATACTAAATAAAATAATTCATATTAAATTAAACTACGTCATTAAATCCAATTAATATACATTCAATTCTAATTCGTTATTTAATTCCAAATTAAATATTACACTTTAACAATAAACCTTTTACGACTTTAAATTCCAATTTAATCACAACGCGTCTCAAAGACCGATTAATTTCCAACATCAATTCAATTAAAGTCCAATGGGCTTTAATTGATTTCTTAAGGCGTGGACTTTTGAGCAACTCGGGTCAAACCGAATAACCAAAATCCAATCCGGGATTTACCCCATAAGCCCATAAATCAATCTTGGCCCATTAGGCGCAATTAAACTTTAAAGGTTCATTAAATCGCATTTGGGCTTTATGGAAGCGGTTTTGGGCCCAATGGGATCCAATCCAATTTGCCTAACCTAACTTTGTACAACAAAGCCCAACAAGCCCAATGACAACTTTAAAAGCCAAAATCCAATTTCAAGGCCCAATTAATTAAATACAAAAATCCAATTTCACATTCAATTAACCTAAAGTGTATTAGATGATTAATTACCCAAATTAATTTTCTAAACATTAATTTTACAATTAATCATGCCAATTTCATTATCACATGCCCACACATTTAATGAAAAATCAAACCCATTTTCATGCTTCAAAGTCTTGGCAATTTGGGGATTTTATGTCCGATTCAAATTCAATCCAATCAATTACACAATCGACATTAAATCATATTCCCAAATGATTTCCAATTCATCTAATGAACAAAAAATCAAAATTCCAAGACAATTAGGGCTTATCAAATTCGGCCACCATAAGCAAATTGGGGAAAAATGATACAATCACATTTTCATGAAATTGATCCATCAATCTTCAATTCAACTATATTAAGCATACTTAATCATCCAATTTCATAAAATCATGCTCAAATTGAAAATACCCAATTTTTCATTTTAGGCCAACATTAATATTTGGGGAAAAATGTTTCTAACATTAATTCATGAAATTGATCTAATCAATATTCAATTAAACATGTATTAAGCATACTTAAACATCCAATTTATTCAAATCATGCTCAAATACAAAATACCCAAATTTTAAGCCCTAAACTTTCATGCTTGAACCTAGGCTCTGATACCATTGTTGGTTTTATTCTAGGTCCCAAGATCATCAAACAAGCATGAAGATGTGTGAAATACATATCAAAGAAGTTGCGGAATACTTACATTGATCGGTTGAGACGATTTGAAGATAAAAAAGACCATTTTTAAGCCCTCCAAGGTGCGCCCAAACAGTGCAGATTTTTCTGCCCACTGTTTCAGTTTTGAGTCACCATTTTGAGCTTCGAATCTTCGTCGTTTGATTCCCGGCTCGTGGGTGGGTTTTCCTAACACCTTCGTATAACTCTCGGTGTGCTAGCACTTGACTATTTTGCCACAAAACAAGCCCAAGAAGCCATCATCATTCACGCCCAAGCAGTGCAGTCCACTGCTTTGGGCGTGAACTTGGTAGAGAGAAAGAGATGGGATTTTTTATTAGGTTAAGGGAAAATGTGTCCAAAACTTAGCTTATATATTTTCCAAAATATATTAAATCATTTACCAATTGTTTTATGCCTTTTAAAACAATAAAAACAAATGTAAATGTTTATTTTAATTCTTTTACCCTTGGTAAAAGGTGAAAGGGAAAAGCATTTTACTTTTCCAAAAAGTCAAAACTTTTCCCCCCAAAATTTTCCCTCCAAATCTCAAAGGTCAGAGTCAAAGAGTCAAAGTTACTTTTCCAAAAAGTGTTTGACTTTTATGACTTGCGATGTGATTTGCGATGTGACTTACGACACGTGATTCAAAATCGACGTAACTTCGCAAAAACATTCCGAGCTCGGTTTCGATAATTCTAAATTAACGATTTTCTCGATGCCTCGTTAATAAATCCAATTTACTAATCACGTCGCTCGAGAATTAATTCTAAATTAATTCAAGTGCCCGAATTAAAATCTAATTTTAATTCCTAATCGAAATCCAATTTCGTTTAATATATCGAATATATTATTTATCGATTAATTCCAAATTAATCGTTCTCTCTCTTTAAATTGATATTTTATCCTAGATAAAATATCTCCGTAATTAATCCCAGATAATTTTCAATCTCTTCAAATTAATCCCAGATTAATATATAATGCGAGTCATACGTCATCGGTGTATCATTGGGAAGCGACCCATGAGATCTCCGGATATGTTGGCAGTAAACTCAGTCGTCGGACTATCCGAACACGTAAGTACCAAGTATTAATTTTACCGATTTACAAGACAAGGTTGGCCTCTAGCAAGCGCCATGCCTACCCAATTCTCCGAAAATATCCTTACAGGAATATGTGATCTATATCAGGCGTATAGTATTGCATATTTCGATCCAGTATCGGATGATCACGTGCTAGGCCTGGGACTGGATATGTGTCTGCCCCGTACGAAGCACATGTCGGATGTCTGGTAACTAGTCTCTATAATCGGATATACATGACCGAGTCATAATATCCCGATAGCCGCGCAGCATATAAGAGCACTAATACCGTATCTACGTGACCATCTTCTCCATATGACTGGAGTGACACTTCCGTCTTGACATCCACACCCAATACACTACGATTCTCAAATATACGAGCATCGGCGTACACAGAACCTGTTAAAGCCATGGACGACATCAACTAAAGTACATTGATTGTCGCAAGTATTAGCGGTGCAAGTCTCAAGTTAAGACCAAATACACCTACCCTGATTGCAGACTCCCATAGACACAATGTCATACTACCAATGGGATTCTGCGGTGGTCTAATCCAGAGCGAAGCTGTTTCCCGTACCATCGGTGAAACACAACCTCCTATTACACTTGCCTGAGTATCCTATACCCAGATATACGAGAACTATGTCGTTATGTCTCACATAACACGCACAAGTGTAATACTAGTCTTTTACGCATCTATCGATGTCCAATCTCGACAATGCTCTGACTAGGGTTGTTTAATGATTTATCCTTCGTTGATTGATACTGTCTCATATCATTCTCAATCTAGGAACAAATCATAAGGACCTCCTATCATTTATATATCTAAGGTGATCTAATCACAAATGATAAGAGTGCAATCTCCTTTGTTACATAGTTAATTTGTACAACAACACTATGATCTGTACAAATAGTGATGCTATGGGTCATAACTGTCCAACAGAATTCTCGGGAGAAACAACATTTATTCTGGGAATAAAGATCTACTAGGATAGATTTAAGTTGTTAATACTCTCTGGGAAATCGTACATTGAAAAATGTACGTGACCTGGTGTCTCATACGCTTTGAGCATATGGACTCACAATCAGGCCAATCCAAGTGATAGTCACTGGATTGATGTTAAGAACATCCGTTAGAATCTTAGAGATCTAAGGATGCTGTCTTAATCTGTGGAGAAGAAGAACTTGAAGTGACTGGGATCACTACTGCAACTTTCCGAACCGATAAAACGACTGAAAGTCGCAAACGGTACTATACAGTTTGAATAACGGTATAGTGAGCTGGAAATCTTCCTAGCAAGATACTGTTACCGAATAAACAACAAATGCGGATTATTGCTGCAGCTGAGGCAGCAATAGAAGCCATCTGGGTCAATAAATAAATCTAATTGGATTAGATATAGTTCTGTTAGCGGCTGAGCTGGGCGTCAGCACAAGCTAAAGAATTAATGGTCTCATCAATGATCCAGATACATACTTCGACTATTCATCTGATTCATTCGGATCATACATCGTGGCGATGTGATGATCGTATAAATCGCATCAGACGATAATTATGCAAATCCGCTGACGAAAGCTTTTCTCAGTAGTTTGAGCCAACCGTACATAGTTTGGTGTTAGACACTCGAGTGACTGGCTAAAGGCCAAGTGGGAGATTGTTGGACAGTTATGACCCATAGTGTTGTTGTACAAATTAACTATGTGACAAAAGAGATTGCACTCTTATCATTTGTGATTAAATCACCTTAGATATAAAATGATAGGAGGTCCTTATGATTTGTTCCTAGAATGAGAATGATATGAGACAGTATCAATCAACGAAGGATAAATCATTAAACATCCCTAGTCAGAGCATTGTCGAGATTGGACATCGATAGATGCGTAAAAGACTAGTATTACACTTGTGCGTGTTATGTGAGACATAACGGCATAGTTCTCGTATATCTGGGTATAGGATACTCAGGCAAGTGTAATAGGAGGTTGTGTTTCACCGATGGTACGGGAAACAGCTTCGCTCTGGATTAGACCACCGCAGAATCCCATTGGTAGTATGACTTTGTGTCTGTGGGAGTCTGCAATCAGGGTAGGTGTATTTGGTCTTAACCTGAGACTTGCACTGCTGATACTTGCGACAATCAATATACTTTAGTTGAGGTTGTCCAGGACTTTAACAGGTTCTGTGTACGCCAATGCTGGGTATATTGAGAATCGTAGTGTATTGGGTGTGATGTCAAGACGGAAGTGTCACTCCAGTCATATGGAGATGATGATCACATATTATACGGTATTAGTGCTCTTATATGCTTCGCGGCTATCGGGATATTATGACTCGGTAATGTATATCCGATTATAGAGACTAGTTACCAGACATCCGACATGTGCTTCATACGGGGCAGACACATCTCCAGCCCCAGGCCTAGCACGTGATCATCCGATACTGGATCGAATACGCAATACTACGTATACTACGCCTGATATAGATCACATATTCCTGTAAGGATATTTCTGGAGAATTGGGTAGGCATGGCGCTTTGCTAGAGGCTAACCTTGTCTTGTAAATTGGTAAAACGTAATACTTGGTACTTACGTGTTCGGATAGTCCGACGACCGAATTTACTGCCAACATATCCGGAGATCTCATGGGTCGCTTCCCAATGATACACCGATGACGTTTGACTCGCATTATATATTAATCTGGGATTAATTTGAAGAGAGAGAAAATTAATCTACGATTAATTATGGAGATATTTTATCTAGGATAAAATATCAATTTAAAGAGAGAGAACGATTAATTTGGAATTAATCGATAAATAATATATTCGATATATTAAACGAAATTGGATTTCGATTAGGAATTAAAATTAGATTTTAATTCAGGCGCTTGAATTAATTTAGAATTAATTCTCGAGCGACGTGATTAGTAAATTGGATTTATTAACGAGGCATCGAGAAAATCATTAATTTAGAATTATCGAAACCGAGCTCGGTATGTGTTTGCGAAGTTACGTCGATTTTGAATCACGTGCCGCAAGTCGCATCGCAAATCACATCGCAAGTCATAAAAATCAAATCACTTTTTGGAAAAGTAACTTTGACTCTTTGACTTTGACCTTTAAGATTTGGAGGGAAATTTTGGGGGGAAAAGACTTTTAACTTTTTTTGGAAAAGTTAAAGGCTTTTCCTTTTCACCTTTTACCAAGGGTAAAAGAATTAAAAAGGTTATTACTTTTGTTTTATTTCTTTTTGGAAAAGAAAATAAATGGTAAAACATTTTAGTAATTTTGGAAATTATATAAGTGATACCATGACACCTTTTTCCCTTAACCTAATCACAAAATCTATTCTCTTTCTCTCTACCTAGTTCACGCCCAAAGGCAGTGAACTGCACTGTTTGGGCGTGAATGATGATGGTTTTTTGGGCAAGTTTTGTGGCAAAATTACCAAGTGCTAGCACACACACCGAGAGTTATACAAGGTGTTAGGGAAACCCACCCACGAGCCGGGAATCGTTTGACAAAGATTGGAGCTCGAAATCTTGGATTCTTGAAGACTCAAAACTGAAATTTTTGAGCAGTGGACTGCATGCAGTGGGCGCACCTTGGAGGGCTGAAAAATGGTTTTGTTTGTCTTCAAATCGTCTCAACCGATCAATGTAAGTATTCCGCAACTTCTTTGATATGCATTTCACACATCTTCATGCTTGTTTGATGATCTTTCCAAGGGGGTCTATCCAGAGCGAAGCTGTTTCCCATACCATCAGTGAAACACAACCTCCTATTACACTTGCATGAGTATCCTATACCCAAATATATGAGAACTATGTCGTTATGCCCTCATGAAGCGCACAAGTGTAATACTAGTATTTTACGTATTCATCGATGTTCAATCTCGATAATACTATGAATAGGGATATTTAATGATTTATACTTCGTGGACTGATACTGTCTCATATCATTCTCAATCCAGGAATAAATCATAAGGACCTCCTATCATTTATACATCTAGGTGATCTAATCACAAATGATAAGAGCGCAATCTACTTTGTCACATAGTTAATTTATACAACAACACCATGATCTGTACAAATAGTGACGCTATAGGTCATAATTGTCCAACAAAGCCCACCAAATCCAATCCAAAAATATTCAACACATGTCTAAATTAAATAAATTAAATCAAATCTCCTTCCTAAACTAATGAATTCATTTCCTAAACTAAATAAATCACCTTCCTAATTTGAATAAATCATTTCCTTATAACAAACTAATTAAATATTCCCCAATGGCACAATCTTTTTCCCTACTCATACAAGGAAAACCCCCACCCCACTCTTATAAAAAGACACACAAACTAAAATCCTAAGCGGCTCACTTCTCACTCCCCACAAATCTCCCTCTCTCTCACGCCCTATCTCTCTCTCTAAAAAAATTCACAAAGAGATAAACCCTACTCAGCTCTTCCCCCTTGACTCTCTCGAACTCTCTCTCATGCTCATAGCAGTCCTCTTCTCTCCTCACCCTTGGTTCTCTCTCTCTCTAACCTCACGCCAAACATCAACCGAATAGAGCCACGAAGCCTGCCCCCTACACTTGCCCTCTTTCATGTGAAGCAGCCCCTAGCAAACACATCCACTGAGCTACTAACCGATAACCAAAAAACACAAAAAAACCCTAGACACATAAATACTCACGCAACCCTAACCCTAAGCTTCATGACCCCACATTCAACACATAGAAACAAAAACCATAAACCCTTATTCCTCACGGCTCTCCCTCTCTCACGTACAGAACCGATTCAACAACCCTCACGCTCCTCACCACAAAACCCTAGACACAAACTTGGACTGCACTCTCTCTCGACCAGCTCACCTCTTCACGTTAAAAACAAAAAAACAGCCTCACGCCCCAAAAAAAGCTACCGTCACGTTTATCTCTCTACCATTCATCACAAACAGATCATGTTTATATCTCTACCCTTCATCACAAACAGATCACGTTCATCTCTCTACCATTCATCACAAACATTCCACGTCTCGGTCTCTCTCAATCTTCACTACAAACAACCATAAGCAGTAACCAGAAAATCCTAGACTCACTCTAGATTCCTCTCCCCCTCTCACCTCTCGACACCTTCAAACCCAAAAAACCCTAAGCAAAACACAGCTCTCACCATACAAACAAAGAAGCAACCGACCACCATAAAGCCAGCCAATACGCAGTCTACAAACGCACACACATGGCCTTCAATTCATGCACCTAGGCCACAAAGACATTCACATAGACCACGTTCACTGTCCACTCACATAAAGCACGTACCCCACTCACTTTCAGCCTAACTTTACGTTGATGAACGCACTATGAAACACTAAAGTAACTCACGACTTCAACACGTGCACACTGCCAAAATAAACTATTACCCCCTAACCGAAGCAGCCCTCACCGACCATAGACTGCCCCATAACCGACCAAGCACTCAACAAATAAACCCTAAAGAAAACCGACATAAGAGTGCCCATCGAGTGAATAAGAACCGTGAGTCAGACCACCCGAAATAGACTCCCACCAAAACGATAGCAAAACAGCAGCCCAAAATAAAGCCTAAAAACAGCAGTCCAAACAGTGAAGAAAATAGTCCGAAACAGCAACAAAAAACACAGGAAAATAGCGGGTAAAAACAGAGAAAATAATGAACAAAAATAGTGAACCAGCGAACCAGATAAAACAGCAGAAACGCTGACCCTTCCGGCGACGTCCCAACGCACTCCCGAGAAGTAACTTAAAAGGTAAGACCTGAGGGCACCATTTATTATATTTTATTTTATTATCCCGGACACTTCATACTTGGTTAGATGTGGAATACATCCAACCGGGTATGCGAAGTCCTACATTGAAAATGGCCAAATTCTTTGATCAAATATTTCTTATTCCGTATTCTTAGTCTTTTATTATTTCGTATTTAATTTATGTTTATTGTTGTTTTATTGTTCCGCATTTGTTTTGTGTTATTTATCTTCCTTGTTATTTCGTATATTTATCTCTTCGATTATTTATAGTTATATGCATTATCGTATGTTATGTCTGTCTACATTGGGTTAATGATTGAATGTTACCTCTCATGGTATATCGGATGGAAACCCAGACGTAAATTCTGTAGCCGAATCCGAGTAGACGGTAGTGCGGTATGTACTTAGGATACAACTCCACGTATCGATTGAGGAAACGTTCATGCATATGTTCATGGGATTGTGTGCTCACTTTTATTTCATTTACTTCTACGTGTGCGTGTGCCACTTAAATTATCTTGTATGTGTTGCATAAGACTCAATTATACTCTCGCATAAATCCTTTCATTACAATTGGCATAAGTAATGGACCATTCCGAACCTAACGGTTGAGGTCTTTCCTTGCGAGGGGTGAGTGCGGCCTTAATCATTTCCCAGTTCACACTGGGTGGTGACTTCATTATTCTCTGGTTTTGTCCCTCATGGGCTCCGTACTCCCGACCGGGCCAGGAGCCCGAGACAGCGTTGCCGATTTCTTTGTCTTACAGTCTGGTGACTCCACTGGGGATAGAGAATCGGCACCGAAATTATGTCTTGTAATATTTGTGATTTTTACTGTAGTGAACCTTGTCTAAGGTATTATTGGAGTTGGATAATTATTTGGTGTCTTCATTCACTCACTACCTTTTTATAGCCAAAAGGAAAAGCTGTGAAGACATCTAGAAAATCATCTAAAGCGATGGACTAATTTGGATGATCTGTTGTTTATTCCTGTTACCAAGGCGATAAGAGCCTAAGAGGCAAGGGTATTTAAGAGAGTTCGCTCCACCCTCCCTCTGGGAATCTTCAATATAGGAATCCATTTGACAGTTATTCATATATCGTGAAGTCATTTTCACTCAAAGCGGCAGATCGCTATATGGTACCATCACTCGTTGGCACGTACCTTAGGGTATAAAAAAGGTGCGCTCACTTGGTCGTTTGAACTCTTGAGTGCGGAGACCTAGTTGTGGGCAATCCTTCGCCGGAGGGAGCCTTTATCTATACTCCTATAAACCTGCATATGAACCATAGTTGAATGACCTATATAAGCCATCTTTTATGCTTGTGTTTAGGACCATCATCATTTGGATTCAGTTGGACTAGGACCATCATCATTTGGATTCAGTTGGACTTCTTGTCATGAGATGTTAACTTGTTGGGCCATTTAAACTGAGACGAGTTTGTTGCCTTATGAAAATTGGGCCAAAAGCTTCTAAAATACTGATGGGTCGATTTGTGTTTGGGTCCCATATCATTTGAAGTTGTTTAGTCACGTTATCGCAAAAGTGTAAACCTGTTGGGCCTTTTTCAACTGGGACAAGTTTGCACCTCGCAATAATATGATTGAACGCTTTGAAATAATAATGGGCCAACTTTTATCAAAACCTTGATAGGCTTAAAAAGTCCAAACATGATCCAAATATGGCAGAAGCATGAGTCCGATATCTGCACTGGCTTTCATCCAGAAAGGATACGCCTTGTTACGACATATTTACATACTGTTGGAGGCCTCCAAGTCCATCCTCATGACCATGGTTGCCGAAAGTGTTGGTTTCTAATTAGGTCCCAAGATCATTACAAGCATGAAAAACAAGTGTGAATACATTAAAGGAGATAGAGGAATACTCACATCGATCGGTTGAGACGATTTGATGAAGAACAAAACTTTTGAGCTCCATCCTTATAGTATTCGGCCAAGGTGGATCTTGTCCTCCATTGTTGAATCTTCAAGCTCCAAGCTTCATCAATGGATTCCTTTCTCATGAATAGGTTTCCCTATCACCTTTGTATGCCTTATAAAGTGTGCTAGCACTTGGTGAGTTTTGCCATAAAAATCACCATCTCCTTTGCTTGGCCATTCAGCCAATGAAAGAGAATTGAGAGAAAAAATAGCCTTTGGCCGAGAGTTTTGAGGAAGAAGAGAGGGAGAGTGAGTTGGATGGTGTGCGTTTGGTTTTGTATATCAAATATACCAAATACCAAAAGTCAAATATCATTATTAAAATGATATATTACTTTCAAGCCTTTTAAAGCTTTTCAACAACCAATCAATCACCAAGTCACATCTATCTATCACTATTCATGAATAGTGACTAGATGTCAATCACATCACTCAAAGTGACAAGTGATTTGACGCTAGATGTGACTTGCGGACCCCACTTCGATTCTAAATACAAATGGTTCCGCAAACACTCTCGGGCTCGGGTTCGCTAATTCTGAATTAACGAATTTTCCGTTGCGTCGTAATTAAATCTAATTTAATTAAATAATTATGCCTAGCATAATTACTATTCACACCGCAAGTGAATTCATTCCAAATCAACTCGTTTGCCCGAATTAAAATCTGATTTCAATTTCGTGTCGAAATTCAATTTCTTTTAATATATCAAATATATTATTTTATCGATTAATTCCAAATTAACCGTTCTCTCTCTTTATGACGAATTTAATCCCAGATAAATTCTCATTATGATTAATCCTTTCTCTTTTTGAATAGTATTTTATCCCAGATAAAATATATCCGTTATTAATCTCAGATTAATTTTCTCTTTAATCTAATTAATCCCAGATTAATTAAAGTGCGAGTCATACGCCATCGGTGAATCTTTGGGAAGCGACCCATGAGATCCCCGGATATGTTGGCAGTAAATTCGGTCGTCGAACTATCCGAACACGTAAGTACCTCGTACTACGTTTTCCGATTTACAAGACAAGGTTGGCCTCTAGCAAAGCGCCATGCCTACCCAATTCTCCGGAAATATCCTTACAGGAATAAAGGATCTGTATCAGGCGTAGTATATGTAGTATTGCGTATTTCTGTCCAGTATCGGATGATCACGTGCTAAGCTTGGGGCTGGAATTGTGTCTGCCCCGTACGAAGCACATGTCGGATGTTTGGTAACTAGTCTCTATAATCGGATAAACCTGACCTAGTCATTTTATCCCGATAGCTGCATCATTTAAGAGTACTAATACTGTATCCTACGTGACCATCATCTCCACTAAGACAGGAGTGATACTTCCGTCTTGACATCACACCCAACACACTATGATTCTCAATATACCCAGTATTGGCGTACACAGAACCTGTTAAAGCCCTGGACGACTGCAACAAAAGTATATTGATTGTCGCAAGTATTAGCGGTGCAAGTCTCAAGTTAAGACTAAATACACCTACCTTGATTTCGGACTTCCATAGACATATAGTCATACTACCAATGGAATTCCGAGGGGGTCTATCCAGAGCGAAGCTGTTTCCCGTACCATCGGTGAAACACAACCTCCTATTACACTTGCATGAGTATCCTATACCCAAATATATGAGAACTATGTCGTTGTGCCCTCACAACGCGCACAGGTGCAATACTAGTCTTTTACGAATTTATCGATGTCCAATCTCGATAATACTCTGACTATGGATATTTAATGATTTATCCTTCGTTGATTGATACTGTCTCATATCATTCTCAATCAAGGAACAAATCATAGGACCTCTCATCATTTATATATCTAAGTGATCTAATCACAAATGATAAGAGTGCAATCTTTTTTGTCACATAGTTAATTTGTACAACAACACCATGATCTGTACAAATAGTGACACTATGGGTCATAATTGTCCAACAATCTCCCACTTGGCCTATAGCCAGTCACTCGAGTGCTTAACATCCGAACTATGTACGGTTGGCTCAAATTGTTGAGAAAATGCTTTCGTCAGCGGATTTGCATGATCATCGTCTGATGTGATTTATATGATCATCACATCGCCACGATGTATGATCCGAACGAACCAGATGAATAGTCGAAGTATGTATCTGGATCGTTGATGAGACCATTAATTCTTTAGCCTGCGATGACGCCTAGCTCAGCTGCTAACAGAACTATATCTAATCTAATTAGATTTGTTATTGACCCAGATGGCTTCTATTGCTGCCTCAGCCGCAGCAATATAACTCGCATTTGTTGTTTATACGGTAACAGTATCTTGCTTGGAAGATTTCCAGCTCACTATACAGTTATTCAAACTGTGTAGTACCGTTTGCGACTTTTAGTCATTTTATCGGTTAGGAAACTGCTACCACAGTGATCCCAGTCACTTCAAGTTCTCATTCTCCACAAATTAAGACAGCATCCTTAGATCTCTAAGATTCTAATGGATGTTCTTAACATCAATCCGTGTCTATCACTTGGATTGGCCTGTTTGTGAATCCATATTCTCAAAGCGTATGAGACACCAGGTCGGGTACATTTTTCAATGTACGAGATTCTCAGAGAGTTTCTCGAAAGCCTAGCTTTCACCATTGTAATTTTATGGGAATATCATTTCTAAGAAATGACGTATTATCATTATTTATAGAACAGCCATTGTCAGTGCACTCCCACTAACCCTCTTATATATACAAGAATCATATTCGTTTTGAATCAAATCATACACCATTATGATTACATCAAAACGGTAATTCCAATAACTCAATGTTTGCTTCAATCCAAACATGGATCAAACGACCTGCAAACCTTGTTTGCTAGTTTTGGCACGACAAAACCGACAGGATGTTAAAAATATCCTCCAAAAGGTTTCCTTTTCAGGAAATCGATTTTCTGTTCTGCTGTCATATTTCATAAATGAAACATGTAGCTTTAGCAAGCATCATCCAAATGGATTTACCGTGGCAATAGTTAAAAGGTTGAATCGTAATCAACACAATGTTGATAATGATACCTTTCCCCTAAAAGCCTAGCTTAGTGCGTTGGTATATTGCCATCCATGTATGTCTTTCTTGAAGACTTATATAGTACCAGTAGGCACAATGTCTTGCGGTACATCAACTAGTATCTAAACATAGTTGATATACATGGAATCCATTTCGGATTCTTATGGCACTTTGCCATAATAGGGAGTCGATACCTCGTATCACTACCTCATACGTAGTCAGTTGGTAGACTTCAATAAGATAGACATCTTTATGAGGTGAGATCAGAAACCCATACCCAAAGTTGTTTTCTAACTCTCTCCGACTACGTGGTTCTTGTGTATTCGAAGATTATTGGTAATAGTTTCATCATTGATGAACTTTTTATGTTCCATTAAGATTCGGTGCCTTGGACAGTATTACTCCGATTTTCATCGAGTTTTACTATCCTCCCACTTACCACTGCATATCGGTATTCCTCTTAGGAAAATCGCATGGCGAGCAACAATAACATTGTTCTCTTGTGAGACGTATAAGTACTATACTTATTGTATCCCTGGGATAACCTTACAATGGGCACTTATCCAATTTGGGTTCTAGTTTGGTATCATCCAAACATATGCTTAGCATACCCAAATATACAGGAATATGAAACCCGGTTTCTTTCCCGTTCATATCTAATATGAAATCTGTCAAACAGATTTTAATGGAACCTTATTCTAAATAAGTTCTGCACTGTTTATGTTTATCCGTTGAAGGAAATGGTAGCTCAGAGCGACTCATGATTAACCTTATCATGTCCAATAAAATTCAGTTAATCATTTTCGGACACACCGTCAAACTGACGTGTTCTGGGAGGAGTCCTCATTTTAAAGAATACTATACTCTTTCAAGTATAATAGAAACTTATTGCTTAAGTATTTTCCATTACGGTCTTACCGTGACGTTTTAATACTTCAGCCGATCTATTTGTCTATTTCGTGTCGAAACTGTAAAAGTTTCTGATTTGTGTTCTTCAAAAGACACATAACCATAACACGATGCCACATCCGTATAGGTCACAAAATATTCATATCCACATCCAGCCTAGCTAGACATGGGCCCACTTGCTTCACTATGAACTAGAGCTAACAGATCTGTGACATTTACACTTTTACCAAGTAAATAGTAATTTAGGCACTTTGCCCAATAAACTAGATTCGTAGACTTTATTTGATTAGAATCAAATCAGTCCTAGTACCCACTCTTCAAAAGTGCGGATATATGATTCTTGTTTGATTATGTCCAAGACAACAATGCCACAATTAGTTTCATCTGATCAAATCAGTTTGAGCTATTTGTTTGTCATGTTATATGTTTGAGATATTATTTATATTCAAAATATAAATACTGTTATTCACATCTAATGTGTTTATCTCAATATCATCTTTATATAATAAAACACTTTAGTGTTCTAGAATATAAAGGTTCACCCGCAGCGGGTTAAACACTGATATAGAGATAATGTATCTAGTCAAACCAGTTACATTATAACAGTTTCCTAATTTAAGTACATACCCGAAGGTAGTTCCTAAACTTAGGTATCTACGGTTAAAACAGCGACTTACTTCCCATTTCCCATTCGCAGATTAATCTCAACTGAAGTCAGTATCATGCTCACAGCAGATACTGCACATCAGTACATATTTATGTACCACACTAAGTATTTAAAATCTAATTTAAATACTAGTAGTGAACATAATTTTGACAAACATATTTAAAGTCAGAGCATTGCCCTTTTTTTTAATTCCTTCATGTCTGCTTTGTCCAAACGGCAGTCACGCTAACGCGATCCCGTTTGCCACATTTAAGCAGACATTTTAGGATATGTCATTTATCTTCCCAGAAGATTATAATGATTTTGCCTTTGCCCTTTTTCAACATTTTAGAAGCTTTTGGCCTAGCCTCGGCCTTCTAGAATATCGAAGGAAGGTGCGCCTTGCGCTACTTACCTAATTGTAAAGTTTGACTTTATCTCCTTGGGAATAGTCATTAACTCTCCAAGAGTTATTATTGCAATTTTAGTACTTCTAAAATCTATGTATAGATTTATAAAGATCCTTCAATTTCAGTATCATACTTAAGGATCTAATCCTTAGTTCTGATTCAGAAATTAAGGAGTCTACTACGACAAGCTTAATAGATTAAGCACTAAAGTTATCATCGCATGATCTTCCAAAGATTATGCTCGACTATTTGCTTAACTCCCAGCTTAGGCTTAATATATTATTTTATCAAATAAAATATCTTATTATTTTCCAGGACCATCCTGAAATATATTCCCAATTTGAAAATTAAACCATTTAATTACATTTTCCTTAGGATTATGTATTAAACGTCAATCTTTCAATTTTATATCTTGATTCTAATAGTCTAACTATTTAATCAACGATTTTGGTACTATTCATTATAATGATTACAATAGTCCAACTATTTAATCAACTATAATTTAATAGATTAATTTCAATTATATTGATTACTATAATCCAATTATAAAATCAACTATAAATGAATAGTTTGAATATAGTCCAACTATTTATTAAAACAATATTTAAATATTTGTCCAACTAACATTTAATTTAGTAACGACGAATGATATTTGTTTGAGCGCGTATGGCAAGCAATTAAACGAATATTGCAAATTCAATTCCTGCCTGCCACTAATTTTCGGCGAGCCTTTAACCCTTGTAGGGTACCCGGGAAACCGTGTTTCCTAATGGGCTAGGATCCCGTTAAATATCACACAATCTTGACTTTGGCCAACAAATTGTATGATAATTAACTAGGTGGATCTCTAAGATCAATTGGATCCAATCCAATTCCTAGATCCGGTAGGAGGACATCCAAGTCCGAAACATATATCTTATATATGCCAATACATCCAATGTATTACCTAACATTTTTCCTCTGAATCAACTAAGCCTTGGCTTTGGCACAACAAGCTTAATGATCCCAGTTAAGCGGAACCATGGAAAGCTTTGTAATCAATGTCGATGGACAAGAAGTGGTCTTGACTTTGGCCAACAAACCACAACTTGGACAAGACATTGATATAGAACAAAGCCTTCGTGATTCAAACACATCTTCGACAGACAAAGGCCTTGACTTTGGCCAACAAACCAATGCTGTCTTAGATCTTGAGTAAGAATCACTCAATGGAAGGAAAGACGCTTAATATTGTTTGAGGGTTTTTCGCGTGCAAATTGACAACCAATTTATTATCTTTGTTAAGGTCTCATCATCATACACCCTTAAACATGCATTCTAAACACATAATAAAGCGCGTATGAAAATAAATAATAATGATATGCGGATGGATACTTAACACATTGATCCTAGATCAAATCTCTCTCTTTCTCTCTCAAGCTAGCACTTGCATCACTTCTACCTGTTACACTACACTTCTAAAGAAACCTCATTTACATTGAGGGGAATGGGTGAGAATAGAATACAAAGAATATGAGGTGATAAGGTTGGACACGCATGTCCAATTTAATAAATCAAATTTATTACAACAATTTCCAAAATTGCCCCCACCCGACTAATATCCATCCGATATACATTATTCATTCATCACAACCATGTATTCACACAAGCATGTTATCAATCAATCTAATCAAATTAATTAATCTGATAATTAGTGATCATCCAATGTTCAAACAACGATTTGATTTTGCTCGAGTCAAACTCATTTTGCGAATAAGTACTCAAAGTACGAATTCTCGAATTAAATTAAACTACGTCATTAAATCCAATTTAATATGCATTCAATTCTAATTCGTTATTTAATTCCAAATTAAATATTATACTTTAATAATAAACCTTTTACGACTTAAATTCCAAATTTAATCGTAACGCGTCTTAAAGACTGATTAACGTCCAACGTCAATTCAATTAAAGTCCAATGGGCTTTTAATTGATTTCTTAAGGCGTGGACTTTTGGTCAACTCGGGTCAAACCGAATAACCAAAATCCAATCCGGGGATTTACCCCTAAGCCAATAAATCAATCTTGGCCCATTAGGCCCAATTAAACTTTAAAGGTTCATTAAGTCGCATTTGGGCTTAACGGAAGTGGTCTTGGGCCCAATTGGATCCAATCCATTTGGCCTAAACCCAACTTTGTACAACAAGGCCCAACAAGCCCAATTACAACTTTAAAAGTCTAATTTCAAAAATTAGGCCCAAATAATTAAATTACCAAATTCAAATTTCCAATTTAATTACATAAAGTGTTCAACACAATTAATTCTCTAATTAACATTTCTAAAACATCAATTAGCCTAATTAATCATGTTCATCATCATTATCACATGTCCAACACATTGATGAAAAATCAAACCCAATTTCATGCTTTAAAGTCTCGGCAATTTGGGGATTTTATGTCCGATTCGAATTCAATCTAATTAATTACACAATCGACATTAAATCATATAGCCGAATGATTTCCAACACATCCAATGTCCAAAAAATCAAAATTCCAAGACTTAATAGGGTTAAGGCATTCGGGCAACACGTTCAATTTGGGGAAAAATATTCCAATCACATTTTCATGAAATTGATCCAATCAATCTTCAATTCAACCACATTTAAGCATAATTAATCATCCAATTTCATAAAATCATGCTCAAATTCAAAATACCCAAATTTTAAGCCCTAAACTTTCATGCTCAAACCTAGGCTCTTGATTCCATTGTTGGTTTCTAATTAGGTCCCAAGATCATTACAAGCATGAAAAAAAAGTGTGAATACATCAAAGGAGATATCAGAATACTCACATCGAACGGTTGAGACGATTTGATGAAGAACAAAACTTTTGAGCTCCATCCTTATAGTATTCGGTCAAGGTGGATCTTGTCCTCCATTGTTGAATCTTCAAGCTCCAAGCTTCATCAACGGATTCCTTGCTCATGAATAGGTTTCCCTATCACCTTTGTATGCCTTATAAAGTGTGCTAGCACTTGGTGAGTTTTGCCATAAAAATCACCATCTCCTTTGCTTGGCCATTCGGCCATTGAAAAAGAATTGAGAGAAAAAATAGCCCTTGGCCGAGAGTTTTGAGGAAGAAGAGAGGGAGAGTGAGTTGGATGGTGTGTGTTTGGTTTTGTATATCAAATATACCAAATACCAAAAGTCAAATATCATTATTAAAATGATATATTACTTTCAAGCCTTTTAAAGCTTTTCAACAACCAATCAATCACCAAGTCGCATCTATCTATTACTATTCATGAATAGTGACTAGATGTCAATCACATCACTCAAAGTGACAAGTGATTTGACGCTAGATGTGACTTGCGGACCCCACTTCGATTCTAAATACGAATGGTTCCGTAAACACTCTCGGGCTCGGGTTCGCTAATTCTGAATTAACGAATTTTCCGTTGCATCGTAATTAAATCTAATTTAATTAAATAATTATGCCTAGCATAATTACTATTCACGCCGCAAGTGAATTGATTCCAAATCAACTTGTTTGCCCGAATTAAAATCCGATTTCAATTTCGTGTCGAAATCCAATTTCGTTTAATATATCGAATATATTATTTTATCGATTAATTCCAAATTAATCGTTCTCTCTCTTTATGACGAATTTAATCCCAGATAATTCTCATTATGATTAATCCCAGATTAATCCTTTCTCGTTTTGAATAGTATTTTATCCCAGATAAAATATATCTGTTATTAATCTCAGATTAATTTTCTCTCTCTTCTAATTAATCCCAGATTAATTAAAGTGTGAGTCATACGTTATCGGTGAATCTTTGGGAAGCGACCCATGAGATCCCCGGATATATTGGTAGTAAATTTGGTCGTCGGACTATCCGAACACGTAAGTACCTCGTACTACGTTTTTCGATTTACAAGACAAGGTTGGCCTCTAGCAAAGCGTCATGGCTACCCAATTCTCCGAAAATATCCTTACAGGAATAAAGGATCTGTATCAGGCGTAGTATACGTAGTATTGCGTATTTCTGTCCAGTATCGGATGATCACGTGCTAGGCCTGGGGCTAGAATTGTGTCTACCCCTTACGAAGCACATGTCGGATGTCTGGTAACTAGTCTCTATAATCGGATAAACCTGACCTAGTCATTTTATCCCGATAGCTGCAGCATTTAAGAGTACTAATACCGTATCCTACGTGACCATCATCTCCACTAAGACTGGAGTGATACTTTCGTCTTGACATCTCACCCAACACACTACGATTCTCAATATACCCAGTATTTGCATACACAGAACCTGTTAAAGCCCTGGACGACCGCAACAAAAGTATATTGATTGTCCCAAGTATTAGCGGTGCAAGTCTCAAGTTAAGACTAAATAGACCTACCTTGATTCCGGACTTCCATAGACATATAGTCATACTACCAATGGAATTCCGAGGGGGTCTATCCAGAGCGAAGCTGTTTCCCGTACCATCGGTGAAACACAACCTCCTATTACACTTACATGAGTATCCTATACCCAAATATATGAGAACTATGTCGTTGTGCCCTCACAACGCGCACAAGTGCAATACTAGTCTTTTACATATTTATCGATGTCCAATCTCGATAATACTCTGACTAGGGATATTTAATGATTTATCCTTCGTTGATTGATACTGTCTCATATCATTCTCAATCAAGGAACAAATCATAAGGACCTCTCATCATTTATACATCTAGGTGATCTAATCACAAATGATAAGAGTGCAATCTCATTTGTCACATAGTTAATTTGTACAATAACACCATGATCTGTACAAATAGTGACGTTATGAGTCATAATTGTCCAACATAAATCCCAATTCGTCGTTTCTAGAAAATGGCATGATTCCCATAATAGGCTTATTCCATGTTGTAAATGGGCAGTCTTTTTCTTTTACCGATGGAAAAGGACATAAACAGTCAAGGTTCACCCCGTAGCATAGGAGAGAACGATTTTGTGTACCCCACATTGGTACATGAAATAAGCCATACCTAGGACATAAATGGACTTACCACGAGTGTGGGAGATATAAGGTTGGAAGGATATATGTTGTTTTGATAACCACATGTATCTCATGCATCTTATGCATACACGTATCATGTTAACCCTTGTGTCTTAAAAGCCATAATAGATATTTGTTGGGTTAGGAAAAAGAATACTTGTCAAGAAGAGTTTAGCAAACATGGATATCGGGGAAAAGGAAACTGAGGAACAGAAAAATTTACTGCAATGATAGAAATACCATTGTGAAAAAAAGAGGGAAAAGAAAAAAAAATGAAAAAAAAAGGGAAAAATAAAAAAAATGAAAAAGAGGAAAAAGAGAGAGAGAGAGAGAGATAGAAGTCCTTAATGGTTAGGCATAAGTCCGATGATGAAATTGTTTGCCCTAGGTTGGAAACTTAGAAACGATAAGTTCAAAAGGTACTCTCATTCGATATTTTGAGTAGTTGATCTTAACGAGACTCGCGAGCACTTAATTATAGGATCTTAGCAGTCAAAGCCTGAGTAGTCGGCAAGGTGACTAGTTGAAGAGATTACGGATCGATGAATGACTGTTCGCTTAGATGTTCATCCTAACTTACTTGTGTTATGATATGTGGTATGGTTGGAAACCAAAGAAAAGTCTCTAAAGAATAAAATATAAACCACCTATAACCGATAAGTGTGAAGCTACCCATGGGCGAGTATTATGACCACCATGAGGAGAAATACTACCTTAAAGGGTAGGTGTGTAAAAAAAAAAAAAGAGACGAAAGAAAAGAAAAAGAAAACTATATCATATTGAGTACGAAAAAGTATTTGCAGAGCAAGATCAAGACATCTAGGTTGGTTTGACCCATCGATCCCAATTTTTTGACGAAATCATTGAGTTGGCTTACATGGGGATGAATCTACAAAGGAACCTTTGCACACACACACTTTGAGTCTGGGTTAGATCATTTTTTCAAAGACTTGGATTTGAGTTGCATTGAATGTTTTGAAGGTTCTCTGGTTTCAATACTGGGCATTCTTTGAGGACGATAATATGTGTAAACATTGGGACTATTTCGTAGCATGTGATATAGTATGTTGATATGGAATGCCACATCATGTAGTCCACCTTGACCTAGTGCAAATAGTAGAGAGCAGAAAGCTAAGCCAAGTCTGGGGGCGACCAGTCTACCATCCCGCGAATAAGGGATATACCGAGAACTTGAGCTATAAGACAAAAGAGAACTGACCATCCACCAGAAAAGAACTGGTAGAAGAAAATTGTAAGCCGACCCAAGGGCGATCAAAGACATTTGTAGGCAAGAGGCACCAAAAAGCGTAAACAATGTCTAAACCATCAGAATTGGAAATACATCCATGCATGCATGCATACACGTCACATACACGTATTTTTTGTTTCTGTTTGTAGGTTTTGAAGAAAAAGAAAAAGTGACAAAGACAAGCAATTTCGGGAATGAATCCCAGGGTTGAGGCCCACATTATCAACAGTCTTCGGGAATGAATCCCAGGATCGAGACCAACATTATCAGTAGTTTTAGGAATGAATCACACGGTCGAGGCCCATATTATCAATAGTCTTTGGGAATGAATCCCGAGATTGAGGCCCAGATTATTAATAGTTTCGGGGAATGAATCACAGGGTCGAGGCCCACATCATCAGCATTATTGGGAATGAATCTCAGGGTCGAGGCCCATATCATCAGCGACGGCTCAGGAATGAGGTTTAGTATACCGGGAATGACGCTCCAGGAATGGAGTACGGTTTGAGAATGGACCATCACATCAGCGATGCCTCGGGAATGAGATTTAACGTGCCGGCAATGGCGCTCCGGGAATGGAGCAAGGTTCGGAATGGGACCACAATTATCACAACCGCGACGCCTCGGGGATGAGGTTTAGCATGCCGGGAATGGCACTCTAAGAATGGAGCAAGGTTCGAAAGGGGACCACAACTATCACAACAGCGATGCCTCGGGAATGAGGTTTAGCATGTCGGGAATGGTATTCTGGAATGGAGCAAGGTTCGGAAAGGGACCACTGTTGGTTTCTAAGGCATTCCCAAGATCAATTTAAGCAATGAAAAAGAATGAATACTCAAAGAAGAATGGCAGAATCATACTTACATTGATCAGATTTTGAAGAAGATGAACAAAAAAAAATTCCTTGAAGTTCGGCCAAGGTCCTCTTTTGTTTGTTGAATCCAAGCTCCAAGCTTTGTGTAATGAGATTCCAAGCTCAATGGGAAAGTTTCCCTATCACCTTTGTATGAATTCCTTCAAGTGCTAGCTTAGGAAAAATTGCTACAAAATTTCCTATCACCAAATGAGGCTCACGGTTTTGGTGTTCTTGGGAGAGAGAGAGAGTTTGAATTTTGTATGTTTTGTTTTCTAAAAACCTAATGCAAAAATCTCACCAAAATTTGGTATATCACTTTCCAAAAGTCAAAAGCCAAATTGGAGGGTAAAAGGCATTAAAGGCTCTCACCAACTCCCATCACAAAAATGACTAGATGCTTTTAACCCAAAAAGTTTACAAGAATTCCATCATTAAAGTGACTAGTGATGTGACAAGTGATGTGACTTATGGCCGCACTTGATTCAAAATCGGAGTGGCCTCGCAAACACATTACGGGCTCAGGTTCGTTAATTCCGAATTAACGAATTTTCCGTTGTGACGTAATTAAATCAAATTTAATTAAATAATCATGCATAGCAAAATTACTATTCACATCAATGGCGAATTAATTCTAAATCAATTCGTTAGCCCGAATTAAAATCCAATTTTAATTCCGCGTGGAAATCTAATTTCGTTTAATATATCGAATATATTATTTTATCGATTAATTCCAAATTAATCGTTCTCTCTCTTCAAATAGTATTTTATCTTAGATAAAATCTCTCCGTAATTAATCTCAGATTAATTATGTTCGAATCATACGTCATCGGTGAATCTTCGGGAAGCGACCCAAGAGATCCCTGGATATGTTGGCAGTAAATTCGGTCGTCAGACTATCTGAACACGTACGTAACTCATACTACATTTTTACTGATTTACGAGACATGGTTGGCTTCTTGCAAAGCGTCGTGCCTACCCAATTCTCCAGAAATATTCTTAATGGAATATATGATCTTTTTCAGGCATAGTATACGTAGTATTGCGTATTACGATCCAGTATCAGATGTCACATGCAAGGCCTGGGGCTGGAATAGTGTATGCCCCGTACGAAGCATATATCGAATCACAAGCAACTAGTCTCTTTAATCGGATAATCATGACATTGTCATATTATTCCGATGGTTGCAACACATTAGAGCACCAGTTCTGTATCCATGTGTGATCATCATCTCCATATTACTGAAGTGATACTTTCATCTTGACATCACATCTGATACACTACGATTCTCAATAAACCCAGAAGAGGCGTACATAGAACCTGTCAAAGTCCCGAACGACCAAAACTAAAGCGTATTGATTGTCGTAAGTACTCGCGATGTAAGTCTCAGGTTAATACCAAATACACCTACCCTGATGCAGATTCTCATAGACACATAGTCATACTACCAATGGGATTCTGCGGGGTCTATCCAGAGCGAAGCTGTTTCCGTACCATCGGTAAACACAACCTCCTACCGTACTTGCATAAGTATCTTATACTTAAATATATGAAAACTATGTTGTTACGCTTCCATAACACGTACAAGTGCAATACTAGTCTATTCCACATTATCGATGTCCAATCTCGATAATACTACGACTAGGGACGTTTAATGATTAAACCGTTATGGATTGATACTGCCTCATATCTTATCAATCCGGAACTAATCATAAGGACTTTTACCATTTATATTTCCAAGTAAATAAATTAAAAATGATAAAAGGCAATTTCTATTGTCACATAATTAATTTGTACAAAAACCACAATGTCTTTTACAAATAGTGATGCTATGGGTCATAGTTGTCCAACAACCACAACTATCACAATCACGATGCCTCGGGAATGGGGTTTAGCATGCCGAGAATGGCGCTCCGAGAATGGAGCATGGTTCGGTAATGGACTAGGGGTCGAAGCACCTCACCACCATATCAACTCAGTTTGAAGCATCTCAGAACAACATGTAAGTCAGGTAGTAGCTAGCGAGCCAGGTAAGTAAAAATGCATGCATAACTTTGATAGGATTGTCACTCTCATACACTGCACAAGTCCCGTCAAAGTGGGAGCGACTGTAGGCATTATATTTTTTCATAAGGCCCAGTGATGAGCCTCGTATGGAGGCACTACCCTTTAAGTTGAGGAAGTCGCGGGAAACTGACGTCGAAAGGGAAAATTCAAGATTAAATACCTTGTCAGATTTAATTCGTTTGCTTAGTCTCGAGTTCGCTCGATTGATCTCTCTCGTAACTATTAGGTTTGGCCCTGTAACCCACACGCCCAAGCCTACCAAAGAACCAACCCACACGCCCAAGCCCACCAAATCCAATCCAAAAATATTCAACACATGTCTAAATTAAATAAATCAAATCAAATCTCCATCATAAACTAAGTGAATCCCTTTCCTAAGCTAAATAATCACCTTCCTAATTGGAATAAATCCTTTCCTTATAACAAACTAATTAAATATTCCCCAATGGCACATTCTTTTTCCCTACTCATACAAAGAAAACCCCCAACCCACTCTTATAAAAAGACACACAAACTAAAACCCTAAGGGGCTCACTTCTCCCTCCCCACAACTCTCTCTCTCTCTCACGCCCTATCTCTCTCTCTCTCTAAAAAAATTCACAAAGAGATAAACCCTACTCGGCCCTTCCCCATTGGCTCTCTCGGACTCTCTCTCATGCTCCTAGCAGTCCTCTTCTCTCCTCTCCCTTGGTTCTCTCTCTCTCTAACCTCACGCCAAATATCAACCGAATAGAGCTACGAAGCCTGCCCCCTACACTTGTCCTCTTTCATATGAAGTAGCCCCTAGCAAACACATCCACTCAACTACTAACCGATAACCAAAAAACACAAACAAACTCTAGACACACAAATACCCACGATAACCCTAACCCTAAGCTTCACGACCCCACGTTCAACACATAGAAACAAAAACCATAAACCCTCATTCCTCATGGCTTTCTCTCTCACGTTCACAGCCCATTCAACAACCCTCACGCTCCTCACCACAAAACCCCTGACATAAACTTGGACTGCACTCTCTCTCGACCAGCTCAACTTTCACGCTAAAAATAACAAAACAGCCCTCACGCCCCAAAAAAAAAAGCCAGTGTCATGTTTATCTCTCTACCCTTCATCACAAACTGATCACGTTTATCTCTCTACCCTTCATCACAAACAGATCACGTTCATCTCTCTTCCCTTCATCACAAACAACCCACGTCTCGGTCTCTCTCAATCTTCAACACAAACAACCATCAGCAGTAACCAGAAAACCCTAGACTCACTCTAGATTCCTCTCCCTCTCTCACCTTTCGACAACTTCAAACCCAATAAACCCTAAGCAAAGCACAGCTCTCACCATACAAACAAAGAAGCGACCGACCACCCTAAAGCCAGCCAATAATAAACCCTTGACGCAGTCCACAAACGCACACACATGCCCTTAAATTCACACACCTAGGCCACATAGACATTCACACAGACCACGCTCATTGTCCACTCACATAAAGCACGTACCCCACTCACTTTCAGTGTAACTCCACGTTGATGAACGCACTATGAAACACTAAAGTAAATCACGACTTAAACACATGCACACTGCCAAAATAAACTATTACCCCCTGATCGAAGCAGCCCTCACTGACCAGAGACTGCCCCATAACTGACCAAACACTAAACAAATAAACCCTAAAGAAAACCAACATAAAGAGTGCCCACCGAGTGAACAAGAACCGTGAGCCAGACCACCAGAAATAGACTCCCACCAAAACGACAGCAAAACAGCAGCCCAAAATAAAGCCTAAAAACAGTAGTCTAAACAGCGAAGAAAACAGTCTGAAACAGCAACAGAAAACACAGGAAAATAGCTGGAAAAAATAAAGAAAACAGCGAGCGAAAACAGCGAACCATCGAACCAGATAAAACAGCAGAAACGCTAACCCTTCCAGCGATGTCCCAACGCACTCCTGAGAAGCGACTTAAAAGGTAAGACCTGAGGTCACCATTTGTTATATTTTATTTTGTTATCTCAAACACGACATGCTTGGTTAGACGTGGAATACGTCCAACCGGGTATACAAAGTCCTACATTGAAAACGATCAAATTCTTTAGTCACATATTTATTATTCCGCATTTATTTCGTATTCTTAGTCTTTATTATTTCGTATTTAATTTACGTTTATTGTTGTTTTATTGTTCCGTATTTATTTTGTGTTATTTATCTTCCTTGTTATTTCGCATATTTGTCTTTTTGATTATTTATAGTTATATGCATTATCGTATGTTATGTCTGTCTACATTGGGTTAATGATTGAGTGTTGCCTCTCGTGGTATATCGGATGGAAATCCAGACGTAAATTCCATAGCCGAATCCGAATGGATGGTAGTGTGGTCTGTACTTGGGATACAACTGCACTTACCACTTGAGGAAATGCTCACGTATATGTTCATGGGATTGTGTGCTCACTTTTATTTCATTTACTTCTACGTGTGTGTGTGCCGCTTAAATTATCTTGTATGTGTTGCATAAGACTCGGCCATACTCTCGCATCATTTCATTACAATTGGCATAAGTAAGGGACCATTCCGAACCCAATGGTTTGAGATCTTCCCTTGCGATGGGTGAGTGCGGCCTTAAATCATTTCCTAGTTCACACTGGATGGCGACTCCATTATTCTCTGGTTTAGTCCCCCATGGGTTACTCCGTACTCCCGACCGGGCCGCGAGCCCGGGACATCATCGCCGATTTCTGTGTCATACAATAAATTATCTTGATTACCCTAGGTTACATATGTGTCTTCAAACTTAGTGTATGAGTGTCATACACAAGAGGATTTAACTTTTAAGTTAGTAATCTTAAACAGTACATAGAGAGCAAATAAAGCGGGTACTTTATTTGTGGTTTATCAATAGTTACGGTCCATTATATATTTGTATGGCGACCTTGATCCGGGATTGTCTATGTAAAGTCATGATGATGGAGGCACTTTATATCATGTGATCATATAGGACTAGACTCAGATGGAAATGACTTTCTTATAATATCCGTTAAACAAAGAAATCATTTCGATCTGAATGTTGGATCAGATTGAGCATGTAGAGCCAAGAAGGTATCAAATACTATCAGTTGCAATAACGTCAATGATTACCTTTATATAAATTTATCCCAGAGTTAAGACAGAACGTGAAGGAACCTAATTATAGAAACACAAGTATCTTTACAGATGTGAGGGCACTAATTGAGAAGAATTCATACATATATTCGTTATGGTCACATGCCATCAGTATGACTTGGGTACAAATATACTTTTTAGTGACCAGATTGGTGTAAATTCCCCATATAGACCAAGTGTGGTTATTAGAGATTGATGATTCAATTGGTATAGTTATGAGTACAACCATGTTAGCACATGTGCATTAAATTTGGTCAAGACTTTACAAGTCAAGTGTGCTTGGGTGGAAGTAATAATAAAAAGAGAGAATGTCTGGGAAATCCTAAGAAGTATTAAATTATTAAAAGAAAAGAATGAGATGATGTGAAAATCAGTCACAGAGTAACAAGCGGGAAAATATAAAACTTTTAGCTATAAGAATTGAATAGATGTACCAGAACAAGAGATTCCCAGAAGTCATGGTAATGAGTTCTCGAACAGAAGAATGCAAAGAAAGTTAAGGAGGATAATAGTAGAAGAGACACGAATGTCCTCGAACTAAGATGACCTGAAAGTTAAATCCAAAAGGGATTTGAGGACGAATCCTATTTAGGGGGAGAAAATATAACACCTTGGTAATTCCGACAACTACTACGGTGACTACTATGTTATAGATGGTGTAATACATAATATAAATCGTGTTCAAGTGTGTTTGTGTTTATGGAATTATTTTTCGGATATTCGATAAATTTCTCGTAGTTCCGATACGAAATTTGTTCAATGTTCCATTTTGAATAACCCTTAGTGTTGGGGTCATAACCTCTTCATATAATCTTTGATTTTTATGAATTTTATATCTTCAGAAAGCTAAGACCGAGATCTATAACTTCCATGTTGGATATTTTTCTAAATTCAAATCAAAAATAAGTTAAAAATTGAGATTTTTGTGCCTATTATAATGAAATTCGAGAATAGACTAGAATTGGGTGTGTGGCACAATCTCAACCACTCATTTCATCACAAGAAAATCAGCCATCTTCCTATAAATCTGAGACTATTCATTTATCTCTCTTTTAAGTCCAAAAACGTGAGGGGCAAAGGCAAGAATGGAGGATCTCAAGCTTCCTTTCTTCATTTAATATTTATTTTCAAGTCATTCTTGATCCATCCAATCACATTTCCAAACATGGTAAGCTTCATTTCCATTTCATATTCTTATTTTTCAATTTTTTAAGCAAAGAAAACGAAGCTCCAAATTCGCACCATGTATACCCTAGGGATTGGATTTGTTTAATTGGCCTTGATGGTGTTGTTAGCATGTATTTGAGAAGTGTCTTGATAGTATTAGCATGGAATGAAGTCTTTAAGTGTATAAATATGTTGGGGGAAATTATACTTTGTGATGGGTGGTGTTCCAGACATGTTGTAGTTAAAGAAGTACTCATATGAAGGTGTTAGTATGATGGTAGTGTTGGAATTGATTTGGACGGTGACAGTGGAAAACTGAAATTAGTCAAGAAATCGGGTTAGTGTCGCTATACCGAACATGTGAATGCCCTCTACCTAAGGTTGGTTATGTGTTTTTCTAAGGTTGGTCGTGTGGAATACTCGAGTCGGTCGTGTAGAAGACTCAGGTCGATCAATTGGAAGACTTGGGTCGGTCGTGTGGAAGACTCGGATCGGTTGTGTGGAGGTCTCAGTCGGTCGTGGGAAGACTCGATCGGTCATTTGGAAGTCGGGACGCTCGGTGTTTGGCGTCGCGACGTGAAACAGGAAATGCTCTCTACATGAGTCTGCTTGTATGGACGTCGCGACGTGTAACAAAAATAATTTTATATCATTTCAGTTTTGACTTCAGATGTTAGAGACCACCCTAAGGATTTTGTATCATCTCATATACACGCATTATGAAATGTTGCAAGATTAATACATCATGTGGTGATTATAGATAAGTTAAATTGAGAAATTTAATTTAGTTCCGAAGTGTGTTCTACGACTTATGTTCTAACCAAGTTTACCAATTATAGATCATCGCAGGAACCGCAATTTCCCTCGGTGAAGTAAATAATGCCAGCCAGATTCCAAATCATTGAGTGGACCATTTTCTTAAATTGATTTTTATTTATTTGCTTTTGATTTAAGACTTAATTTTCAGCATATATGGCGTTAGCCAATTTTATTTCAGTTGTTTTATGATTGAGAATGTCTTAGAAAGCTTTGATTTTAAAAAGTATGATTTTGATGATTTTTGTAGGCATGGGGAAAAACCCAACTCAGTTGTGACTTATTGGAATTGATGGACATAGATAAGGTGTGCACACGTAGTTCAGTACTAGGGATGGCAGATGTCCATAGATCCTAAATTCTGGCCTAGGGAGATGGTGAGACGTAACGGCCCCTAGACCCTAGATTCGGGGCCAAGATGATAGCATTGATCAACACATTGGCTCTAGTTCAATGGCTTGGGGGACAGCGAGACGTAACACCCCTAGACCACTAGTTTAGGCATATGGGGAGACGGTGAGACGTAACACCCTCATACGTTAGGTTTTTCAGAGACATATTTTCAAAGATATCGTTTTTCAGAATCGATGGTTTTATAAAAGAGATTTAGAAAGAGCAATTTTACGAAAAGAGTTTAAGAAAGAATTCAATTTTACATAAAGACTCAGAGTTTTACAGACATAAAGGATTTCCAGAATGGTTTTACAGAAAGAGTTGTATTTTCTAGATAAGAAAGAGATTTCAGAAAAGATTATTTTCTTGAGAGGATTTCAGTTTTTAGAACCATGAATTTATCATAAAGTATTTCATTTCAGTTTTAAAATTATCCACTCACTAGGTCGTGCAAACAATCTATCCCTCCCACTACTTCCAGTTTTCTGTTTTGCAGGTTTACCCGGATGACGAGCTCGAGATGATGACTACTGATTGCAGTCACTAGGGTGTTGAGTCCACTAAGTCAAGTCAGAGATGTTGTACAGTAGAGATTGTGTGTGTAATGAATAAAAGTGTCCATAAACAGAGTTGTAAACAGTATTGACATTAAGAAAACAGTTATGAGTATTTGAAATGCATTATGTGTTGTTGAGTTGGGCAATGGTTCTCATGTATGAGTTTGTGTTTGAGATGAGTTTAGTAGTGTGGATCACAATCAGAAAGTCAGAGGCTTAGAGGGATAGATCAGTTTATTCCCTTCCGGTAGTATTTCATGGATGGGGATGTTACAAATGTAATTTCAATAATTAATAATTTTGGAAATTTCGAGTGGAATAAAAAATTAGATCAGAATTTCGAATGACTGGTATCACTACCTATAAAGTTAGATTAAATTAAAATATAGGTTTTTATTTTTATTTTTATTTTATTTTAATTGAGTTTGTCGCCTTATTATTTGAAGTTGAGGTTGGGATTTTGAGTCTATCCGTGAGTGGGGATAGATTATTTATTTATTATTGTGTCTGGCTCAAATTTTCAAGTTGGACTTTCAATTGGATACGTCAAGAGATGTCCTCACTGATATTGAACTAAATACATTTGACCTATATTTATTAGTATTCATATTGTACACTTTAGCATTTGAAATTCTTTTCTATCATCTAAATTATATGTTAACCTGTGTTTTTAACGTTCTATCTGGATTAATTATTTATATCTTGTATAATTCTTTATTATTAGGTCTAATTGGATTCTTTCCGATTATATATTCCTAACTTCTGCTAATTCTTCTATTTTATTTTTAATTTCTAATGGCCATTTTTCTTATTCATTACAGTTTGTATTTTCTATTTTTACTAAATCTTCAAATTCTAAATCTGTCCATTCTTCTAATAGTTCTAATTCCTTATTTTCTACCTCTTCACTTAAGAAATTTATAATTTAGAAGAAGAACTAGACAATATATAAGTGATAATGATAACGATAATATATGACTATATGTGTAATTAGTAATGATGAAAGTAATAGTAGTATAGATACAAAAATCGAAGATAGTGACATAGATATAAATGTTTTAGATAGAACGGGCCGGTGGTTCGGTTCGGTTCGGTTCCGGTTATACACTAAAATGGAACCGGAACTGGAACCGGACCGGTTCCATTCAGATTTTTTTTTTTAAAAAAAAATAATAATAAGATTGATAAATCAATATAATTTAAAATTATGAATTTGAATTTATATGACACACTTACATTACATTATTACATTAAATTACAAATAAAACTCTTATCTAAAATATATATATATATATATATATATATATATATATTATTCTATAAATTTAAACCGGTTTCAACCGGTTCGGCTAGGGGAGGAACCCTAACCGAACCGGTTAGGTTCCGGAACCGATTGGAACCGGTTCGGTTCCGGTTCCGATTCCGGTTCCGGTTCCGGTTCCGAACCGGAACTTTGACCACCTCTAGTTTTAGATATAAATAGTAATATGTTAGAAAAAAATACTATCATACTTTGGTAAATAATTACTTACCTTAAATTTTCTACTTTATTAATCTTTAGGAGAATTTTCACACCTAGATTAAAGAAAGTATAATGTGTATTTAATATATTAATAAAAAGAGATCTTCATGTTGATTTATAAAGAAGGAAAGTTTTATTATAATTATAAATATGTGTAAAACCAGTACTAATTAGCACAACTGAAATAAACACAGTCCAAAAATTAACTTGATGTTCTAACAAATAAGAGAAAAATCCACCTAAATATTTTCAACTAATGTCCAATGCTAAAATTTGTCCCAAAATTCAAGAGAAGAATTTGCATTTAATTAATTATTGATGTTATGATGGTTCAAAATGAAGATGCCAATATAAATATAAGTTTACTAATTCATATACTTTATAGATTATATAAAATATGGGCTAAGAAATATTTAGTCAAAATTAATGATATACAATCCAATAGGAGACTTTTGACCGACTTCACCCAAAATCTAATGCTGGGTAAATAAATCATTGTCATATGCAATAAGTCAAAACAAAACAAGCTAGATTTACAAGCCCAGTAATGATATGTTTTTGGGCTCAGTTCACAAGTCCAAAACGATTGTCACATGCAATCAAGAGATCAAAACAAACTGGACTAAGGCCCAGTTAACGGCCCAAATAAGTAATCAAAAAATCACTGGCCTATGCAGGTCTCGAACCTGCGACCTTCGTGTTATTAGCACGACGCTCTAACCAACTGAGCTAATAGGCCAGTTGTTAGGCTTTTTCATTTTATATTCAATATAGCTTTGCAGGGGTCAGCTTAATGCTATTAGCTTTAATCATTATTGGAATTAAAGTGACTTTCTTATCCCCTAATGCTTCAACCTTTGTTAATGGATTTGTTTCCTTTCTATATAATTTATAGCCTTCCTCTCCGTCAAATTTAAACTTCCTTCAAATGTTAAACATGTTTGCCACGTGAGATTGGCTTGCCTTGGTGTTTAAACTTAATTTGTCTAATTTTGTAAATGTAACACTCTTTTATGAGTCCTTATCAAATGCCTTTCCCACTTTCACATATTAGAATTGGATGTTATTTATTTTAGGTAACCTATGATGCAACGGTTTCAGAATATTAATACTAACGTTAACGCACATCACTAAACGTGATATTAATGCGTTAAATTACTAGCAAATCATAATTAAGGGGGTGTATTCAATTGAGATTTTAAAGTTTGTTTATGGATAAATAAGTACAGGGGATTTTAAAAAACTATTTAAGAATGAAATGACTTTAAGATTTTGTTATAGTTTTTTTAATCAGGATTTTTTACTTATTGGATTTTAAAAGATTTATATCATAAGAATTTAAAAATTTTTAAAGGACCACATATAATTTTTTTTATTTTTTTTTATTTTTTTTTATGATGCTAACCAACAAACTTTTAATCGGATTATGAGTAATGTCTATCTAGTTCAATTAGACATTATTTTCTCGGGCCATTGTCGTCTTGGTCACCCCTTCATTGAATTAACAATGCTATAATTTATATCATGGTTAGGTGGAGATGCCTCAACCATTACAACTATATTTTCTTTACAAACTATGTTGGCGGTAATATTTCCTAGACTTAAGCAATCTATCAATATTTTACTAACAGTTGTAGATAACTTTACTGGAAAAAAATGCTTAATTATCTCAGATTATTTTCTCAGTTTCTATGACAGAATGTCATGTCTCCGAACTAAGAATAAAAGATAACACCTTGGCATCAATGATCTTAATAATTGATAAATATTTTTTCCTTAAATTTTGGATTTTTTTGAAAGTACAAGTAAAAAATTAGCGAGAGAACGAGAAAAAAAATCCTTGTTGTGCTAAATTCCCTTTGTAGATTATCATCTATCCGATTGAAGAAATTTCGCTGGCCTCAAAGAAAATTTAGGAAATTATCTTTAAATGTGATAGAATTTTTCTCCTCGAAAATGATATTCATTAAGAAAAATGGTTGGAGGAATGACATTACCAGTTGCATTTAAAAGAAAGTCATATTGTTTTGTTTGAAAGAAAATAGAAGAAATTACTAATAAGCAAGTCACTTATTCACGAAGAGATAACATATATGTTCATTTTCTGTTTTCTAGCGGTCAAAAAAATCTTATGTAAAAAGGCTCATGAGTTAGAGTAGAATTTTTTTTATAGAGTTTGATATTTATACTTCTCACTAAAAAGTCTCACACAATCACACATATAAAAAAATCTTTCAAAATAATTATGTTTTTCAATACCATAAAACTTTATATTACTTGTTTAAAGTCTTGATTGAATATCACTAGATTTGAATACACTCTTTAAAAATCATAATAGTATTAATGGAATACCACAGGACTTTTTAGATTATTTAAACATCTTAATTGAATACCACAAAATTTATTTAACCCAAAAAAATATTTTAAAATCTCAATTGAATACACCCATAAATTAGGAAATCAGTTTTAAAACGGTTGCAGTTATTTTTCCTATTTTGTCCTCGATATCACGGCCCACAAGCTTCCCTTGTTTCCATTTGCTTTCAATTGGTTTCTTCTCTCGTTTCAAGTTCGACAGATCTACGAATTACATAATGAATTTAATTTGGGTTTAACAAGAAGAGCGAAAAAGAAGCAATTATAGTGAGTTTGTAATCCAATTGCTCTTTTATTTATTGAATTTCTTCTCTTATATGCACTGTTGTTGTGTGTATGAGATTGGCTTGTGAATTAGGGTTTTGGGCTTTTTGTGTGCATTATTGTGTTTATGAGGTTGGTTTGTGAATTTAGGGTTGATTAGTTAGAAATTCTTTTGGGTGATTTTTAGAGTTAGTGTGGGATTGCTTCTTGGTAATTTTTAGGGTATGTGCTTCTTGTTGGTGTTGTTATTTGTTTCTTTGGTTATAGTGTTATTTGCTTGCTGTATTTCACTTTTGCTGTAATTCCACAAACACCATCAAAGCACTAACTTCAACTTCTTTATTTTCTTAATTCTTCTTTATTTTCTTAATTCTTTATTGCCAAATCAACAATGTCGCTTACTGGTTTCCAAATTTTTCACACCAAGTTTCGTTCATGATGTTATTATATGCTATGCTCCTAAAATGCCATAGTAGATGTGTTTGTTTATACTATGTCGCTTTGATTATATGCTTTCGTTTCAGTGTAAATGGTCAACTGATAAGGTTAATGCAGTCTCGGTGAGGGATTGTGATGTGATACAATATACGAGAATTGTGCATTATTCAATTTTAAAATACTCAAGATACATCAGTAAAAAGGTTCTTAGTCAAATTCCATTAAAGAGTTTCAAGAGAAGACAGCTCAGGTAATGACGGCCGGATTTACGGAGTCTTTGTATTTTGGTCATAACTTTCTTATCCGATGTCGGATTGTGGTGATTCAAGTTGCGTTGGAAATAAGACTCAAAGATCTACAACTTTGTTACTTATGTCAAAGTCAAATTCGGAATTCTTCTTAGTCAAAAATTAAGTCGTAATTATCCATACAACATTAGGTTATATGTTTTTAATTTATGTTATGTTTAAGTGATGTGCTGAATTCTAATATTATTTTAAAAGCCCATGCACAAAATTTTGAGTCTTGTTTAGCTTAGGATTTAGTTTTATTAGTTCAATTTGGATTTCTTTTAAGTATTTTAGTTTAATTAGTTTTCCTTATTTCAGTTAACTTATGATTTTTCAAGGGACTATTTAAAGGTGTTTTAACTTGTAATTTTGGTAGAGAATTTTGAATAAAGAATAGTTATTGGCGTTTAACACCTATGTGCGTGATAGTGAATTCTCTCATGGTTCTTGGTTGAACCATTATCAAGACTTATCAAAGATTGGCGATCTTTGTGGCGTCTCTAAATAAATAGCAAGATTACCTCAAGAATATAGAAGGATTGCTAGAGGCACATTCTCTAGAGGTTATACTTGATCTTAGAGAGGTTTTGTTTCCTAACAAAACAGGTTCAAGGTTCTAACAAAAAATAAAAAAAAAGGTTTTCAAGAACATATTTCTTGGAGGTCTAACTTGATATTGGATGATTTTTTCTTACAAAATTGCGATTCGCAGTTCTTAGGGTTTGCTCAATTACGTGGGATTGCCTAGGAATCAATCCTACGGTGGTTTCCATCAACCGTTAGATTGCTTGAGATTGTTTGATATCTAGGTGCATAGATAGAGAGATACAGGATATGAGTTTGTGTTGGTGTTTATTTGACTGAGAGGGCAAGATGTGAGAAATAAATTTTGAGATTTGACAACTGAACTTATCAAAAGGAAGGATTCTTTATGCTATTTACTTGAATTCTCTGTTTTATGTCTTAGTTGCTTTTACAAATATATTGCTTTTACAATCATATATGATGATTAGAGTATATTTTGATGATTAAAGGGATAAGTCAAGAAAAGGGAAAAAACTTTTTTTATCTCAAATAGAGGGAAAAACGAAATGGGATGAGAGTGATCTTGATATTTTGGTTGAAATTTTTGATGAGTGTGTCAAATCCATCAAGAGAGCTGCAGGCAGTGTTTTAAAATACGTTTCGAGGCGGCCGCCTCGTACCGCCTCACGACGTCGGCGCCTCGAGGCGGCCGTCTTATACGCTAACCACTAATTCGACCGCCTCTCACCGATGAGACGGGCGCCTCATCAGTGACCTTTTTTTTTCCTAATCAGACCAAACGACGACGTTTTGGTGCCAAAACGTCGTCGTTTTGGCATTGTTATTAAAAAAAAAAGGAACCCATTTGATATCCCACCTCTGCTTTAGGGTTTCTGCTTCCCGTCTCTCTCTGGCCTCTGCTCGGTTTCTGCTTCTCTCTGGCCTCTGCTCGGTTTCTGCTTCTCGTCTGCTTTGCGTCCCGTCTCTCTCTGCCTCTGCTCAGTTTCTGCTTCTCCTCTGCTCGGTTTCTACTTCTCGTCTGCTTTGCGTCTCGTCTGCTTCGTCGTCTGCTTTACATCATCATCTCTCGGTTTGCTTCTCATCTCCTTTAGGATTTTACTTATTTATTTGTTTGCTTCTCGTTTGTTTCTCCTCTACTTACTTATTTTCAGTCAATGTTTCATTTTGATTGGAATTTGTTGCATTATGTAATTGGAATTTGGAATTTGTTAGTTGTGTAATTGGAATTTGTTAGTTGTGTAATTGGAATTTGTTGGTGTATTGTGTGGATGTTATTGGAATTTGCTGGTGCATTGAGCCTGTAAGGAGTGCATTGTGTAATTGGAATTTGTTGGTGCATTGTGTGGATGTAATTGGAATTTGTTGGTAATTGAATGTAATTGGAATTTGTGTGTGCATTGTGTGGATTTTGTTGGTTTGTCTTGGGTTTAAAACCCACAGTTCAAATTTTCTATTTTTAATAATCATCCTTGCTTATGTGTTTTGAATGATCATACACTATTTAACTATGAATTATGAAGAAAGTAATGTATTTTGGATTTAACATGTTTTTATTGTTATGATATTACTATTTTGATTATTATTCTGATGTTTTGGATTGAGGCGCCCGCCTCACCGCCTCGAGACGGTCCGCCTCGCGCCTCAATGGCCAGCCGCCTCGAGGCGCCGCCACGTATTTTTAAACATTGGCTGTAGGTGACCCGCCTCCTAAGTTTGAGTGGGAGGGAACTGCCAAGAAACTCAATACACATACTCGTCTTAATTTTTCTAAACAGACTTTGAAAAAGAGATGAGATAACTTACGGAAAGCATTGTTTTAAAATACGTTTTGAGGCGGCGCCTCGAGGTGCCAAATCGCCGCCTCTCGGCGTCGACGCGTCGAGGCGGCCGCCTAATGCGGTCAGCCTGTTTTTTCAGCCTTTGGGCCCCGTGAGGCGGCCGCCTCAGCCCGCCTCACGTTCAGTCATTTTTTATTAATTTTTTTTATCCCACCAAAACAATGACGTTTTAGGGGTGCCAAAACGTCGTCGTTTTGGCGTCTTTATAAACCCAAAAAAAAGGCATCGCCTTTAGGGCTTCTCAGCTTCTTCTCTTCCTTGTGTTCGTCTCTGAGTCTGACCTGGTTCTTCGCATCTGCTTTCTCAGTTTCTTCTCTTCGCATCTGGTAAGTCTTTTCAGTAATTTATAATTTAAGTGTATTCGATAGCTCAGAGCTATTGTCTTGCAAAAGCAATATATATATATATATATATATATATATATATTATATATATATATGCGCAGTGCACATAGTGCTTTTGAGTTGGTAGACATTACCTTGTAGTATTTTGGCTTGATGACCATTTGTTTTTATCTTTGTTCTATCAACAACTGTTTCAGGTCTTCAGTTGAAAAGATCTTGAGTTGTCTTAGTGTTTTACTTTCTTACAGTGCCAATGACATTGACAGAGTGCTTTTGAGTTGGTAGCCGTTACCTTGTAGTATTTTGGCTTGATGACCATTTGTTTTTATCTTTGTTCTATCAACAACTGTTTCAGGTCTTCAGTTGAAAAAATCTTGAGTTGTCTTAGTGTTTTACTTTCTTACAAGTTGTGAATTTGTTGTTAGTTAATCTTCGAAATTGATTGTAAAAATCGAATTGTTGAAGAAAAAACAGGATACAATGATAGCTTTTTTATGGATTAGTTATCAATATTTTTTTGAACATACTATGAATTATGAAATCATTAATGTATTTTGGATTAGTTATCAATAGTTATTCGAGGAGCCCGCCTCACTGCCTCGAGGAGGTTCACCCTCGAGGACGTTCACCTCGCGCCTCAATGGCCGACCGCCTCGAGGCACCACCTCGTATTTTTAAACATTGACGGAAAGTGTGGAACTTGTGGAAAAAATATGTCATAATGAGACAGGTTTGGGTTGAGATTCGGTTAATCGAAGATTAGTAATAAATAATGAATGATGGGATGCAAAAATCATGGTAAATCTGAATTTTGCTTAGCATTTCAACCTCTACTAGCTTTCATAATATATTGTTTATTCAACATTGATATATGTATTTTAAATTGTTTGACAAGAGAAGGCAGAATATGCTAAATTTCGTAAATATGGCTTCTTCAGGTATAAAGATGAGTTGGAATTATGTTATGGTGGAGGCTACACATGTGGATTTTGTCAATAAGGCACCATTTAGTGAAATAAATTCATTGCGTCTGTCTATTAGTGATGATATCCAACAGCTATTTGGTTTGAAGATGGTGACGCCTATAGGCCAAAGAGACCTTATACAGTTAGTTTGGAGGAGATGCCAAATGAGATTTCTTCATTTGTAAGCTCACCAGGGCAAGAAGAGCTCAAGTAACAAAAGTAACAAAAAGAATAGGTTTGTGCATGGAAAGTAAGCAGCAAAAACAAAAAAAATGAAAATATGAATGGCATTGATAGCCCATTGATAAATTGGTAACTACAATAGAGTGACATATTTCCTTGAACACCCAATCAATGTTTAAAAATACGGGGCGACGCCTCGAGCGGCCGGCCATTGATGCGCAAGGCGGATCTCCTCGAGGCGGTGAGGCGGAAGCCTCGATCCGAAAATCAGAAAAATAATCCAAAATACATTCATTTCTTCATAATTCATAGTGTGTTCAAAAAATTATTGATAACTAATCCCTAAATAAGCTATCATTAGTGTCTAGCGGCATGAAGCTTGGGTCAAAATCTCTATTATCATCAGATGGATCATTCTGTATACTTTGGAATTAATTTCTAGTGCCTGCATCCAGACTTTCTTAACTTACAAGTTGTAACATGATTATTATGGTGGATATTAAGTTATTAACCCTGAAAACGTCATTGTTTTGGTGTGATAACAAAAAAAAAAGGGCTGACTGTGAGGCGGGCGCCTCAGCCCGCCTCCCGCCGAATCGGCGAGAGGCGGGATGATGCGCCCGCCTCATCGGAAAAAGGCGACCGAATCGGTGGAAGGCATATTAGGCGGCCACCTCGACGCGCCGACGCTGAAAGGCGGCGATTCGGCGCCTCGAGGCGGTGCCTCAATACGTATTTTAAAACACTGCACCCAATTGAAATCAGCTCATTCGAATTCAGAAACAAAGGTTGCCTATGACATTCTGAATAATATGGCTAGAGAATATCAGTTATCTGATGCGCTATACTTTTTTTGGGTTCGATATGCTTAAGATCAACAATGATCGTGATATCAACAATGCGCTATACTTTTTTTGGGTTCGATATGTTGTAGATTGCACACTTGCAATCTACAACATCATTATCATAATCCCACTCAATCTCTCATAATAAATTTGGCCGTACTATTTGCTCTTTCCAACTTGCGCGCTGCCGGTGAAGGTCCTTTTTTTTTTAAAAAAATAAAAAGTCGGTAAGGTCTAAATATTTTTAAAAATTAGTTAAATAGAGTTATTTAAATACTACTATACCACAGCGCATGGGGACAAAAAGTTCAATCTCACAAATATTTTTGACAAAAGAATTATTTCCTTCTACAAATATTTTTCATTTCTACAATAACAGATATTTATATAAAATGCAAATTTTTTTTTTTTTTTTTTAGTAATTTTGCAATACATCTTAACAATTTAGGGTTGGATTACTAACAATTATAGTGGCACTAAAAATTTAACTCTTGGTTCAAATTAATATGTATACAAATTAATTGTTAGGAGATCGTGAGTTGAAGTTGACATACAAGTAAAGTGAAATTGAGAATAATTATTAGTTCAGGAGACGTTTCCTACCATATAACAAATAATTAGGAGGCTTAGCCTACCATATAATAATACAATAATAATTAGGAGGCTTGGCCTACCATAAATATTATCAATAAAATAAAACAATGAGACACAAATTTAACGTGGTAAAACCCTCAATGTAAAGGAAACATCCACAGGCAAAATTAGAAAGATTTCACTATGGTGGAAAGCATTTTACAACCTCTTTCTAAACTCAAGGAGTGAACAATCTCACACTCTCTTAGAATAGGAGAACAAATCTCTCACAAACTCTTACAAAAGAATTATATTTTCTCTCTTAGAATACAGAGGATTTGATTGAGAATGAGATTAAGAAAATAATGAAATGAAACCTCTATTTATAGGCATGAAATTCACTGTGCAAATAGTGAATTCTAATTTTTTATTATTTTCTTTTTAAGCATGTGAGACCTGTTGGGTTTCTACTATAGTCCCAAGATCAATTCAAGCAATGAAATCATGTGAATACAATAAAGAAGTACGGCAGAATCATACTTACAATGATCAGATGTGAGATGCGTCGAACAATAAAACTCTTTGCTCCTCCATGGAAGCTCTCGGCCAAGCTCATCTTTGTTGTCCATTTGTTTTCTTCAAGCTCCATGGAAATGATCTTCAAGCTCCAAGCTTAGGAATGGATTCCATGCTCATGGGAAAGGTTTCCCTATCACCTTTGTATGCCCTCTTTGGTGTGCTAGCACTAGGAAATTTTGCCACAAAATTTCCCTAAATGTTCTTATATCTCTCGGCTTTGAAGGAGAAGAGAGAAGAAATTTTGGCCCTTGGCCGAAATTGGGAGAAGGAGGGAGAGAGATGGAATTGTGTATTGGTTGTGTTAAATTGATTTCCAAAATATAATACACAAAAACAATTACCAAAGTCAAATAAGGTACAAGGGCAATAAAGCCTTCCAACCACCACCATCAATCATGAATAGTGACAAAGTGTCATTCACCAAAAAAGTGACAAGACTCCTATCACATGAATGACTAATGATTTGACGCTTGATGTGACTTGTGGGCCACACTTGATAGTAAATGCGAGTGGGCCCGCAAATACTCACGGGCTCGGATTCGCTAATTCCGAATTAACGAATTTTCCGTTGCGACGTAATTAAATCAAATTTAATTAAATAATTATGCCTAGCAAGATTATTATTCATGTCGCTAACGAATTAATTCTAAATCAACTCGTTTGCCCGAATTAAAATCTAATTTTAATTTCGCGTCGAAATCCAATTTCGTTTAATATATCGAATATATTATTTTATCGATTAATTCCAAATTAATCGTTCTCTCTCTTTAATTAATATTTTATCCTAGATAAAATATCTCCGTAATTAATTCTAGATTAATTTTCCCTCTCATCTAATTAATCCCAGATTAATAATGTGTGAGTCATACGTCATCGGTGAATCTTCGGGAAGTGACCCATGAGATCCCCAGATATGTTGGCAGTAAATCCGGTCGTCGGACTATCCGAACACGTACGTACCTAATACTATATTTTTACCGATTTACAAGACAAGGTTGGCTTCTAGCAAAGCGTCATGCCTACCCAATTCTCCAGAAATATTCTTAAATGAATATATAATCTATATCAGGTGTAGTATACTAAGTATTGTGTATGTCGATCCAGTATCGGATGTCACGTGCTAGGCTTGGGGCTGGGAATGTGTCTGCTCCGTACGAAGCACATGTCGGATATCTGATAACTAGTCTCTATAATCGGATAACTATGACCTTGTCATATTATCCCGATAGTTGCAGCATATAAGAGCACCAGTTCCGTATCCTACGTGATCATCACTCCATATGTCTGAAGTGATACTTCCATCTTGACATCACACCCAATACACTACGATTCTCAATATACCTAGAAGAGGCGTACACAGAACCGGTTAAAGCCCTGGATGACCAAAACCAAAGTATACTGATTGTCGCAAGTATTAGCGGTGTAAGTCTCAGGTTAAGACCAAATACACCTATCCTGAAGCAGACTCCCATAGACACACAGACATACTACCAATGGGATTCCGCGGGGTCTATCCAGAGCGAAGCTGTTTTCCGTATCATCGGTAAAACAAAATCTCCTATCGCACTTGCATAAGTATCCAATACTTAAATATATGAGAACTATGCCGTTATGCCTTCACAACGCGCACAAGTGCAATACTAATCTATTCCACATTATCGATGTCCAATCTCGATAATACTACGACTATTGATATTTAATGATTAAACCTTCGTGGATTGATACTGTCTCATATCATCTCAATCCGGAACTAATCATAAGGACTTTTATCGTTTATATATCTTGGTAATCTAATTACAAATGATAAAAGAGTAATTTCCTTTGTCATATAGTTAATTTGTATAACAACACCATGAACTGTACAAATAGTGATGCTATGGGTCATAATTGTCCAACAATCTCCCACTTGGCCTATAGCCAATCACTCAGGTGTCTAACACCTGAACTATGTACGGGTGGTTCGAACTTCTGCTGAGAAACAGCTTTCGTCTGCGGATTTATAAGGTTATCATCTGATGCGATTTATTCGATCATCACATCGCCACGATGTATGATCCGACGGATCAGATGAAACCATATGAAGTACATATCGAATCGTTGATGAGACCGTTAATTCTTTAGCCTATGTTGTAGCTAAGCTCAGCTGCTAACATAATTATATATCTAATTAGAACTATTTAGATCCAAAATGCCTCTTTTGTTGCGACAGTTGTAGCAAAATTCCGCTTATGTTGTTTATTCGGTAACAGTATCTTGCTTGGAAGAGTTCCAGCTCATTGTTCCGTTATTCAAACTATATAGTACCAATTTACGACTTATAGTCGTCTTTGTCGGTTTGGAAACTTGCAGTTGTGAACCTAGTCACTTCAAGTTCTCATTCTCCACAGTATAAGACAACATCCTTAGTTCATCTAAGATACTAAAGGATGTTCTTAACATCAATCCAGTGACTATCACTTGGATTGGCCTGATTGTGACTCCATATGCTCAAAGCGTATGAGACACCAGGATGCGTACATTTGATTTCAATGTACGAGTTCTCGGAGAGTACCAACAATTCTTAGATCTATCCCAGTAGATCCTTATTCCAAGAATAAAGATTATTTCTCCCAAGAATTATACGGAGAGTTTTTCTTGAAAGCCAAGCTTTCACCGATTATAATATGGGAATATCATTTCCAAGAAATGATATGTCATCATTGTATTAGACACTCATTGTCAGTGCGCTCCCACTAACCTCCTTATATACACAAGAATCATATTCGTTTTGAATTAAATCATACACCATTATGATTACATCAATAACAATATAGTTCCAAGAACGTAATGCTTGCTTCAATCCATAAATGGATCGAATTAACTTGCAAACCTTGTTTGCTTGTTTTGGTATGACAAAACCGCTAGGATGTTGATAAACATCACCGTTAAGGAAAACAATCTTGACGTTCTGCTGCCATATTTTAAACATGCAGCATCAACAAGCATTATCCAAATGGATTTAACCATGGCAACAGGTAAAAGGATTCTTCGTAATCAACACTATGTTGATGACGATACCCTTTCTGTACAAGCCTAGCTTTGTACATTTGTATGTTTCCATCCATGTTTGTCTTCCTTGAAGACCTTTTAGTACTAATAGGCACAATGCCTTAAGGTACATCAACCAGTATCTAAACTTGGTTGGTATACTTGGAATCCATTTCGGACGTTATGGCACTTTGCCATAATAGGTAGTCGATACCTTGTATCACTTCCTCATACGTAGTCAGTTTTCTCAATAAGATTGATATCTTTATGAGGTGAGATCAGAAACCCATACCTCCCAGGTTATTTTTATGACTCTCTCCGATCTACGCAGATCTTGTGTATTTGAAGATTATGGTACAGTTTCATCCTTGATGAACTGTTTGTGTTCTATTATGGAATCGGTACCTGGAACAGTATTACTCTGATTTTCATCGAGTTTTAATTTCCTCCCACTTACCACTGTATATCGGTATTCCTATTAGGAAAACCGCATGGAGATCAACAATTAAATTGTTCTCTTGTAAGTTGTATAAGTACTATACTTTGGTTTCCCTAGGACAACCTACAACTAGGCACTTATCCAATTTGGGTTTTAGGTTGGTATCATCCAAACTTATGCCTAGCATTCCCAAATATTCAGGAATGAGAAACCCGATTTCTTTCCTGTTCATATCTAATAAGAATTCTGTCTAACAGATTTTCATGGAACCTTATTCAAAATAAGTATTGCACTGTTTAATGCTTATCCATTTAAGGAAAATGATAGCTCAGAGTGACTCATGATTAACCTTATCATGTCCAATAAAATTTGATTTTTCTTTTCGGACACACCATCAGAATTGAGGTGTTCCATTAAGAGTCCACTATGAAAGAATACTATACTCTTTCATTTAGTCAAGAAACTTATTGCTTAAGTATTTTCCACCACAGTCTAACCGTGACGATTTAATACTTTAGCCGATCTGTCTAACTACTTCATGTCGAAACTCTTTGAATAACTCAAAAGTTTCCGATTTATGTTTCAAAAGAAACACATAACCATAACACGATGCCACATTCGTAAAGGTTATGAAGTATCACTATTCACCTCTAGCCTAGCTAGATATGGGCCCACTTACGTCACTATGAACGAGGGCTAACAGATCGGTGGCACTTACTCTTTTACCAAGTAAAAGGTATTTTAGGCGCTTTGCCTAATAAACTAGATTCGTAGACTTCATTTGATTAGAATCAAATCTGTCATAGTATCCACTATTCAAAAGTGTGGATATACAAGTCTTGTTTAATGTGTCCCAGATAACACTGCCACAAATAAGTCTTATATGATCAAATCAGTTTGAGCTACTTGTTTTTTATGTCATACGTTTGAGATTTATTTATATTCAAAATATAAATATTGTTATTCACATCTAATGTGTTCATCTCAATATCATCTTTATAAAATAAAACACTTTAGTGTTCTAGAATATAAAGGTATACTCGCAACGAGTTGTACTCGATATAGAGATAATGTTTCTAGTCAAACTAGTTACATTTAACAGTTTCCTAATTTAAGTACACACCCGAAGGATAGTTCCTAAACTTAGGTTTCTACGGTTAAAACAGTGACTGTCGTTCCGTTTCCGATTCACAGAAAAATGTCATCTGACGTCAGTATCCTGCTTATCAGCAGATGCTGTAAATCAGTATATATATTTATGTACCACTATTTAGTATCTAAAATCCAATTTTGATACTAGTAGTGAACATGTTTATGAAAAACATGGTTGAAGCCAGAGCCTTGCCCTTCTTTACTGCCTTCATGTCTGCATTGTCCATACGGCAGTTACGCTTCCAGTAACCCCATTTGCCACATTCATAGTAGACATCTTGGGATATGTCCTTTGTCTTCATAGAATACTTTCTACATACCCCGAAGCCTTCGGCCATGCCTTGGCATTCTGGGATGTCGAAGTAAGATGCGTCTTGCGCTTCTTTTCCTTTTGCAAACTTTGGCTTTGTCTCCTTGAGCATAGCCATTAACTCTCCAAGAGCTTCCTATTGTAATTAATGCTTCTAATATCTAAGTATAGACCTATGAAGATCCTTCAATTTCATCATCATGGTTTATAGATCTAATCTTTAGTTATGACGACGAAATTAAGGAGTCATTATGGCAAGGATAAAGGATTAAGCACTAAAGTTATCATCACATGAATCTTCCAAAGATCATGCTCTACTATTTACTTAACTTCGGGCTTAGGCCCAAGACGTCACTTTTATCAAATAAAGTAACTTCTCGGTTCTTAGGACTATCCTAAGGTACTATTCCCAATCTGAAATTAAAGCCGCTTAAACACATTTTATCCAAGATTATGTTTTAAACGCTTAATCTTTCAGTTTATCTTGATTTTAATAGTCTAACTATTTAATCAACGATTTCAGGTACATTTGAATATAATGATTACTATAGTCTAACTATATAATCAACTATACTTTTAATTTGATTAAATTCAATTATATTGATTACTATAATCCAATTATAAAATCAACTATCAATTGAAATAGTTCGAATATAGTCCAACTGTTTAATTAAAACAACGTTTGTATATTTTGATGAATATTGTGAAATGAGCGTGTATGGCAAGTATCTAAACGAAATTACAAATTTAATACTTGCCTCCCACTATTTTTCGGCGAGCCTCTGTCGAGTACTCGGGAAACCTAGTTTCCTAGTGGGCTAGGATCCCGTTAAATAACACATAATCTTGACTTTGGCCAACAAATTATATGATAATTAACTAGGTAGATCTCTAAGATCAATTAGATCCCATCCAATTCCTAGATCTAGTAGGTGGACGTCCAAGTCCGATACATATATCTTATATATGCCAATATAGCCAATATATTCCCTAACCTTTTTCCTCTGAATCAACTAAGCTTTGGCTTTGGCACAACAAACTTAGTGATCCCAGTCAAGCGGAACCCATTGACTATGGAAAGCTTCGTAATCGATATCGATGGACAAGAAGTGATCTTGACTTTGGCCAACAAATCATAACTTGGACAAGACACCGATATGGAACAAAGCCTTCATGATTCAAACACATCCTCGACGGACAAAGGTCTTGACTTTGGCCAACAAACCAGTGCCAATCTTGGATCTTGAGTAAGAATCACTCAATGCAAGGAAAAACGCTTAATATATTTTGAGGGTTTTTCACGTAAATTGGCAACCAATTTATTATCTTTGTTAAGGTCTCATCATCATACACCCTTAAACATGCATTCTAAAAACATAATAAGGCGCGTATTTAAATATAATAATGATATGAGGATGGATACTTAAAACATTGTTCCTAGAAAAAAATTCTCTCCCTATCCTCTCTCCCGCTAGCACAAGTATTACTTCTACCCGATTACATAACACTTCCAAAGAAACCTCATTTACATTGAGGGGAATATGTGAGAAGAGAAATACACAGAGTCAAGAGGTAATAGGCTGGACACGCAAGTTCAATTTAATAAATTCTAAATTTATTACAATAATTTCCAAAATTTCCCTCACCCATCTAATATCCATCCGATATACATTATTCATACATCGTATCCATGTATTCACACAAAGCATGTTATCAATCAATCTAATCCAATTAATTAATCTGAAATTAATGACCATCCAATGGTCAAACAACGATTTGATTTGCGCGAGTCAAACTCGTTTTAAGAATAAGTACTCAAAGTACGAATTCTTGAATTATATTAAACTAAAACATTAAATCCAATTTAATATGTATTCAATACTAATTCAATATTTAATTCCAAATTAAATAACTACACTTTATTAATGAGCCTTTGTGACTTAGATTCTAAATCTAATCATTACGGGTCTCCAAGCCCGATTAACATCCAATGTCATTTAATAAAGTCTAATGGGCTTTCAATTAATTTCTTAAGGCATGGGCTTCGGCAACCAAAGCCCAAGTAAGGATCACCCTTATGCCTAGATTCGGCCCATTAGGCCCAATTAAACTTTAAAGGTCCATTAAATTATATTTGGACTTTATGGATATGGTTTTGGGCCCAATTGGATCCAACCAATTAGCCTAAACTAAACTTGGCCCAACCAAGCCCATTAAAGCCCAAATACAACTTTACAAGCCCATTTCCAAAATAAGTCCAATTAATTAAATCACAACATTCCAATATTACAATTTAATTAATTTAAAGTGTATAGCCATAATTAATTAACCAAATTAACATTTCCAAAATACCAATTTACTCAATTAATTATGGTAATTATCATCAACACATGTCCAACACATTCGAATCAAAAATCACATCATTCCATGCTTTAAAGGTCACAGTTATTTAGGGTTTTCTTTGTCCGATTCCGAATTCAATCCAATTAAACTTAAATCAACATTACCCAAATGATTTCAACTCATCCAATGATCAAAATCAAAAAAACACCATGACTTAGGGCAAGCTAGTCCATTCGGCCAAGCCAAATTTTGGGGAAAAAATTATCCAATTCAATTTTCATGAAATTGACAATGCATAACACTATGTTATCATCATTCAAGCATATTCAAACAATCAATTTCATCCAAACATGCTCAAATCAAATTTACCCAAATTTTACCCTAAATCAATTTCATGCTCAAAATGGCTCTAATATCATTGTTGGGTTTCTACTATAGTCCCAAGATCAATTCAAGCAATGAAATCATGTGAATACAATAAAGAAGTACGGCGGAATCATACTTACAATGATCGGATGTGAGATGTGTTGAGTTTTATCTAGGTCCCAAGACCAAATCAAGACATGAAATAATGCGTGAACACATCAACGGAGGTAGCGGAATACTCACATCGATCGGTTGAGTCGATTTGGAGACGAATCGAAGCCAAAAAGCCACTGCAAGGACGCCAATCTGCTGCAGTGAACTGCCTCCAATTTCAGAATTGAGATGAGAAAACGGAGCTCCAAGCCTTGTCCGATGGATCCCGGCTCATGGGTGAACCTCCCTACCACCTTCGCAAGACTCGTAAGTGTGCTAGCACTTGAATTTTTACCATAAAAATCCACTCTTGCTTCCCTTGCTCAAATCATTTGTGGTTCAAAACAGTGAAGAAGAAACCAGTTTTGGCGTGAGGTGAGGAGAGGTTGAGAGAGATAAAAGATGTGTAATGTCAATTTGATTTGCATTTAGTATATCTTATATACTTAGTTTGAAATTCAAAAGAATTCACATGCATTTACCTTTAATTTGCATTCCAAAAGTCAAAAAGGTAAACACTATGCACATCAAACTTCACATGTCACTCAAGACATCTACTTTATGTCATGTGTCATGTCTTTTCAATCAATCAATCACATCAATCAATCACATCACTCAAAGTGACATTTGATTTGACGCTTGATGCGACTGATTGATTTGACGCTTGATGCGACTTGCGACGCCGCACTCGAATTCGAAATACGAATACGCTCGCAATCACACTCGGGCTCGGGTTCGCTAATTCTAAATTAACGATTTTTCCGTCGCGTCGTAATTAAATGATTACGCCTAGCGAATTCACTATTCACGTCGCTAACGAATTAATTCTAAATTAATTCGTTCGCCCGAATTAAAATCTAATTTTAATTCCGCGTCGAAATCTAATTTCTTTTAATATATCGAATATATTAATTTACCGATTAATTCCAAATTAATCGTTATCTCTCTCTAGACGATATTTTATCCTAGATAAAATATCTCCGTAATTAATCCAAGATTAATTTTCTCTCTCTTCTATATAATCCCAGATTATTCAAGAGTGCGAGTTGCGCGTCATCGGTGGATTATCGGGAAGCGACCCATGAGATCTCCGGATAAGTTGGCTATAAATATGGTCGTCGGTGTATCCGAATCACGTACATACCAAGTACTACATTCTACCGATTTACGAGACAAGGTCAACTCCTAGCAAAGCACCAAGTCATCCCAATTCTCCGGACATATCCTTTTAAGAATATTTAGATCTATATCAAGTGTAGTATACAATCGTATTGTGTGTATCGGCCCAGTATCGGATAGTCACGTGCTAGGGCTGGGGCTGGATAAGTGTCTGCCCCGTCCGAAACACATATCGGATGTCTGGTAACTAGTCTCTATAATCGGATATTTCATGACCTGGTCATAATATCACGATTGGATGCGCATCACTTAAGAGCACTAATACCGTATCCTGCGTGACATCATCTCCACTATGACTGGAGTGATACTTCCGTCTCGACATCACACCCAATACTCTACGACTCTCTGATAAACCCAGAAGTGGTGTACACAGAAACCGGTCAAACGCCCCCAACCACCAAAACCAAAGTTTATCGATTATCGTAAGTATTAGCGATGCAAGTCTCAGGTTAAGACTATACACACCTACCTTGATTTCGGCCTCCCATAGACACATAGTCATAATACCAATGGGATTCCGAGGGGTCTATCCAGAGTGAAGCTGTTTCCCGTACCATCGGTGAAACACGACCTCCTATCACACTTGCATAAGTCTCCAACACTTATATTATATATGAGAACTATGTCGTTGTGCCCTCACAACGCACACAAGTGCAATGCTAGCCTATTCCACATATCGATGTCCAGTCTCGATAATACTACGGCTAGGGATATTTAATGATTAATCCTTCGTGGACTGATACTGTCTCATATCATCTCAATCCAGGAACTAATCATAGGGACCTCTCTTCATTTATATATCTATGGTGATCTAATCACAAATGATGAGAGTGCAATTTCCTTATTGCATAGTTAATTGCTACAACAACACAATGATTTGTAAAATAGTGACGCTATGGGTCATATTATCCAACAATCTCCCACTTGGCACGTAGCGAGTCACTCAAGTGTCCAACACTTGAACTATGTACGGTTCGCTCAAATTGCTGAGGAAAGGTTTTCGTCAGCGGATTTGCTTGATTATCGTTTGACGTGATTTACATGATCATCACATCGCCACGATGTATGATCCGAACGAATCAGATGATATAGAAGTATATATCTGGATCGTCGATGAGACCTTTAATTCCTTAGCTTGTGCTGACGCCTAGCTCAGCTGCTAAAAGAACTATATCTAATCTAATTAGATTTATTTCAATCCAAAAGACTTCTATTGCTGCCTCAGCTGCAGCAATAATCCGCGTTTGTTGTTTATTCGGCAACAGTTATCTTGCTCGGAATATTTCCAGCTCACTGTCCCGTTATTCAAACTTTATAGTACCGTATTATTTAATTGTTTGGAAACTTGCAGCAGTGATCCCAGTCACTTCAAGTTCTCCTTCTCCATAGTATAAGATAGCATCTTCAGTCTCAAAGATACTAACAGATGTTCTTAACTACAATCCAGTGACTATCACTTGGATTGACCTGATGTGACTCCATATGCTCGAAGCGTATGAGACACCCTATCAAGTACATTTTAATGTACAATTTCCAGAGAGTGTTAACAACTCCAAATCTATCCCAATAGATCTTTATTCCTTGAATAAAGGTTGTTACTCCCCAGAATTCTACGGAGAATTTCTATTTGAAAGAATATCTATGAAAGCCAAGCTTTCACCAATTGCTTTATGGGAATTTCACTGTCAGTGCGCTCTCCCACTAACCTCCTTATATACACAAGAATTATTTCGTTTTGAGTCAATCATAAACCATTATGATTATTTCAAAACGACAGTTCAAGAACCTTATGCTTACACTGATCCAAACATGGATCGAAAAACCCACAACCTTGTTTGTCGGTTATACAAAATCGTCAGAATGTTATAAACATTCTCCAAAGGTTCCTTTTCAGGAAAGCGATTTTGATCTATAACTGACACATTTCATAAATGAAATAAACAATTATCATCAAGCATCTTCAAAATGGATTTACCATGGCAACAGGTAAAAAGGTCAAACCGTTATTAACACAATGTTGATAACGATACCTTTCCGTCAAAAAGCCAGCTTTGTACGTTGGTATGTTGCCTTCCATGTATGTCTTCCTTGAAGACGTTAATGTACCAATAGGCACAATGCCTTATGGTACAACAACTAGTATCCAAACAGTTGTTATACATGGAATCCATTTCGGATTCATGGCACTTTGCCATAACGTGGAGTCGATACCTCGTATCACTTCCTCAAAAAGTAGTCGGATGGTACACCTCCATAAGATTGACATCTTTATGAGGTTAGATCAGAAAACCCATACCCTAGTTTGTTTTCTGACTCTATCCGATCTACTAGTTTCTTGTGTATTTGAAGATTAATGGTACAGATTCATCATTGATGAACTATTTGTGTTCCATTAAAAGACTTCGTGCCTTGAACAGTGTTACTCCCGATTTTCATCGAGTATCACTATCCTCCCACTGACCACTGCATGTCAGTATTCCTCTCAGGAAAACCGCATGGTGAGCAACAATCAAATTGTTCTCATGTGGGTTACAAGTACTATACTTAAGGTTTCCCTTAGGATAACCTATATTGGCACTTATCCAATTTGGGTCTTATAGTTTGGTATCATCTAAACGTTATGCCTGGCATACCCAAATTATCAGGAATGGGAAAAACCTCGTTTCTTCCCTGTTCAATTCCTATATGATATCTGTCAAACAGATTTTAATGGAACCTTATTCTAAATAAGTTTTGCACTGTTAAACATGTCCCATTGAAGGAAATAGTAGCTCAGAGCGACTCGTGATAACTTATCATGTCCACAACAAGATTCAGTTTTAGTTCGGACACACCGTCTAACTGACGTGTCTCGGGAGGAGTCCTCATCTGAAGAATACCGTACTCTTTCAAGTACATTTGAAACTTACTGCTTATGTATTTTCCATTACGGTCTTACCGTGGCGGAATAATACTATAGCCGATCTGTTTATATACTTTGTGTGTCGAAAACTTCAAAAGTTTCCGATCTGTGTTCTTCAAAAGGAACACATAACCATGACGTGATGCCACATCCGTTAAGGTCACAAAATATTCATGTTCACATCTAGCCTAGCTAGATATGGGCCCACTAACTTCACCATGAATAGGGCTAACAGATCAGTGGCCATTTTACTATTACCAAGTAAATAGTATTTTAGGTATTTTACCTAATAAACTAGATTCGTAGACCTTATTTGAATAGTCAAATCAGTCCTAGTACCCACTCTTCAAAAGTGTGGATATACGAGTCTTGTTTAATTGTGTCCCAGACAACAATGCCACAAATAAGTCTCTATTGATCAAATCAATTTGAGCTATTTATTTGTCATTTTTATATGTTTGAGATTTTATTATATTCAAAATATAAATTATGTTATTTACATCTAATGATTTATCTCAGTATCATCTTTATATAATAAAACACTAAGTGTTCTAGAATATAAAGGTTTTATCCGCAACGGATTAAACACTGATTTAGAGATAATGTCTCTAGTCAAACTAGTTACATATAACATTTCCTAATTTAAGTACATACCCTAAGGGTAGTTCCTAAACTTAGGTATCTGCGGTTGAAACAGCGACTCTCGTCCCATTTCGATTCGCAGAGTAATCTCGGCTTGAAGTCAGTATCCAGCTCAAAGTGGATTCCGAACAATACATATATTTTATGTACCACACTAAGTATTTAAAATCCAATTTCAATACTAGTAGTGAACATAACTTTGACAAATATTTTTAAAGTTAGAGCCTCGCCCTTTCTTTAATTCCTTCGTGTCTTCCATATCCAAATGGTAGTCACTTTGGGATATGCCAATTATCTTTTCAATATCTCACAAACCTTTGGCCAAGCCTTGGGTTTCGGAATATCGAAACGATATGCACCTTGTGCAACATGCCCAATTGCAAACTTTGACTTTTCTCCACTAGAATAGTCAATTAATTCTCCAAGAATTATTAATTACAATTTAATACTTTTAAATCTAAAGATAGATTTATTATAAGTATATTAATTAAGCACTAAAGTCATTATCACATAAATCTTCCAAAGATTTTATGCTCTACTATTTGCTTAATTATGGGCTTAGTCATAATAAGTTATTTTATCAAATAAATTAACCTATTATTAATTCCCAATTGAAAATTAAATCATTTAAAACATTTAATCCAAGGATTATATATTTTAAATATTCAACTTTTTCAATTCTTTCTTGATTTCAATAGTCCAACTATTTAATCAATTTAATAAGGTACTATTTATTATAATGATTACAATAACCCAATTATTTAATCAACTATAATTTTAATATTGATTACTATAATCCAATTATAAAATCAACTATCATTTTAATTCAATTATATTGATTACTATAATCTAATTATAAAATCAACTATATATTGAATGAGTTTGTATATAGTCCAACTATATAATTTTTAAAACAACGTAAAATATTGACGAATGATATTTGTTTGAGCGTGTATGGCGAGTAATTGAACGAATGTTGCAAATTCAATACTTGCCTCCCACTATTTTCGTCGAGCCTCTAACCCTCTGTGGAGTACTCGGGAAACCGTGTTTCCTAGTGGGCTAGGATCCTGTTAAATAACATACAACCTTGACTTTGGCCAACAAGCTGTATGCTACTTAACCAGGTAGATCTCACAGATCAATTGGATCCAATCCAATTCCCGGATCCGGTTAGGTGGACATCCAAGTCCTAAACATATTACTTATGACAATGTATCTAATACATTTTCTAACCTTATCCTCCGAATCATCTAGGCCTTGGCTTTGGCACAACAAACCTAATGACTCCAGTTAAGCGGGACCCATTGACAAGGAAAGTTTCGTAATCAATGTCGTTGGACAAGAAGTGATATTGACTTTGGCCAACAAATCAACTTGGACAAGACACCGATGTGGAACAAAACCCTCATGATTCAAATACATCCATTGACAAGGTCTTGACTTTGGCCAACAAACCAATGCCAATTGGATCTTGAACAAGAATCATTCAATGGAAGGATAATCGCTTAATATAAAACGAGGGTTTTTCGCGTGCAAATTGGCTACCAATTTAATTATCTTTGTTAGGTCTCATCATCATACACCCTTAAACATGCATTCTAAATACATAATAAAGCGAGTATGAAATAAAATAATAATGATATGCGGATGGATACTTTACACATTGATCCTAGATCAAATCTCTCCCTTTCTCACTCAAGCTAGCACTGTACTACTTCTACCCGTTACACTACACTTCTAAAGAAACCTCATATACATAGAGGGGAATAGGTGAGAAGAGAATACAAAGAGAACGAAGGTGATAAGGCTGGACACGCAGGTCCAATTTAATAAATCGAATTTATTACAACAATTTCTAAAATTGCCCACCCATCTAATATCCATCCGATATACATTATTCATTCAACACAACCAAGTATTCACACATATAAGCATGCTATCAATCAATCTAATCAAATTAATTAATCTGATAATTAAGTGATCATCCAATGTTCAAACAACGATTTGATTTTGTTCGAGTCAAACTCGTTTTTGTGAATAAGTACTTAAAGTACGAATTCATGAATTAAATTAAACTACATCATTAAATCTAATTTAACATGTATTTAATACTAATTCACTATTCAATTCCAAATTAAATATTACACTTTATTTAATAAACCTTTTACGATTTAAATTCCAAATCTAATCGTAATGCGTCTCAAAGACCGATTAACGTCCAACGTCAATTCAATGAAAGTCCAATGGGCTTTTGATTGATTTCTTAAGGCGTGGACTTTTGGTCAACTCGGGTCAAACCGATAACCAAAGTCCAATCCGGATTTACCCCATAAGCCCATAAATCAATCTTGGCCCATTAGGCCCAATCAAACTTTAAAGGTTCATTAAGTCGTAATTGGGCTTTATGGTTAAGGTTTTGGGCCCAATTGGATCCAATCCACTTGGCCTAAACTAAACTTGATAAATCAAGCCCAATAGGCCCAATTACAACATTAGAAGCCCAAATCCAATTTAAAGCCTAAATAACTAAATTACATGAATCCAATTCCGCAACTTAATTACCTAAAGTGCATTACATGATCAATCAACTAAATCAACATTTCTAAAACACCATATTAGTCCAATTAATCATGCTTAATTCATTATCATATGTCCAACACACAAATTGAAAAATCAAACCCATTAACATGCTTCTTTAGTCTCGGCCAAGGAAGGATTTTGTGTCCGATTCGGTTTCAATCCAATCGAACCCACAATCGACATTAAATCAACATCCTAAATGATTTCACACACATCCAATGTCACAAAATCAAAATATACCAAGACATTAGGGCATTAATTCAATTCGGCCAAGGTGAAGGTTTTGGGATTTTTGTCCAATTCGAAATCCAATCCAATTCGATTCAAATTAACATCATCCTCAATGATTCTAATTCATCCAACAAACCAAAATCAAAAAATTCCAAGAATCATTCAAACCCTACACATTCGGCCAACATGAATAAATTGGGGAAAATTATTCCAAATCAATTTTCAACAAATTGGTCCAACCAAAATGCAATTAAACATGTTATAAGCATACTCAAACAATCAATTCATTCAAATCATGCTCAAAACAAATTTACCCAAATTTTAAATCCCTAAAATTTCATGCTTGCAACATTAGCTCTTGATGCCATTGTTGAGTTTTATCTAGGTCCCAAGATCAAATCAAGACATGAAATAATGCGTGAACACATCAACGGAGGTAGCGGAATACTCACATCGATCGGTTGAGTCGATTTGGAGACGAATCGAAGCCAAAAAGCCACTGCCAAGGACGCCAATCTGCTGCAGTGAACTGCCTCCAATTTCAGAATTTGAGATGAGAAAACGGAGCTCCAAGCCTCGTCCGATGGATCCCGGCTCATGGGTGAACCTCCCTACCACCTTCGCAAGACTCGTAAGTGTGCTAGCACTTGAATTTTTACCATAAAAATCCACTTTTGCTTCCCTTGGCTCACGGCATTTGTGGTTCAAAATAGTGAAGAAGAAACCAGTTTTGGCGTGAGGAGAGGAGAGAGTTTGAGAGAGATAAAAGATGTGTAATGTCAATTTGATTTGCATTTAGTATATCTTATATACTTAGTTTGAAATTCAAAAGAATTTCACATGCATTTACCTTTAATTTGCATTCCAAAAGTCAAAAAGGTAAACACTATGCACATCAACTATTCACATGTCACTCAAGTCACATCTACTTTATGTCATGTGTCATGTCTTTTCAATCAATCAATCACATCAATCAATCACATCACTCAAAGTGACATTTGATTTGACGCTTGATGCGACTGATTGATTTGACGCTTGATACGACTTGCGACGCCGCACTCGAATTCGAAATACGAATGCGCTCGCAATCACACTCGGGCTCGGGTTCGCTAATTCTAAATTAACGATTTTTCCGTCACGTCGTAATTAAATGATTACGCCTAGCGAATTCACTATTCACGTCACTAACAAATTAATTCTAAATTAATTCGTTCGCCCGAATTAAAATCTAATTTTAATTCCGCGTCGAAATCTAATTTCTTTTAATATATCGAATATATTAATTTACCGATTAATTCCAAATTAATCATTATCTCTCTCTAGACGATATTTTATCCTAGATAAAATATCTCCGTAATTAATCCAAGATTAATTTTCTCTCTCTTCTATATAATCCCAGATTATTCAAGAGTGCGAGTTGTGCGTCATCGGTGGATTATCGAGAAGTGACCCATGAGATCTCCGGATAAGTTGGCTATAAATACGGTCGTCGGTGTATCCGAATCACGTACGTACCAAGTACTACGTTCTACCGATTTACGAGACAAGGTCAACTCCTAGCAAAGCACCAAGTCATCCCAATTCTCCGGACATATCCTTTTAAGAATATTTAGATCTATATCAAGCGTAGTATATAATCGTATTGTGCGTATCGGCCCAGTATCGGATAGTCACGTGCTAGGGCTGGATAAGTGTCTGCCCCGTCCAAAACACATATCGGATGTCTGGTAACTAGTCTCTATAATCGGATATTCATGACCTGCTCATAATATCACGATTGGATGCGCATCACTTAAGAGCACTAATACCGTATCCTGCGTGACATCATCTCCACTATGACTGGAGTGATACTTCCGTCTCGACATCACACCCAATACTCTACGACTCTCTGATAAACCCAGAAGTGGTGTACACAGAACCGATCAAAGCCCCCAACCACCAAAACCAAAGTTTATCGATTATCGTAAGTATTAGCGATGCAAGTCTCAGGTTAAGACTATACACACCTACCTTGATTTCGGCCTCCCATAGACACATAATCATAATGCCAATGGGATTCCGAGGGGTCTATCCAGAGTGAAGCTGTTTCCCGTACCATCGGTGAAACACGACCTCCTATCACACTTGCATAAGTCTCCAACACTTATATATAATGAGAACTATGTCGTTGTGCCCTCACAATGCACACAAGTGCAATACTAGCCTATTCCGCATTATCGATGTCCAGTCTCGATAATACTACGGCTAGGGATATTTAATGATTAACCCTTCGTGGACAGATACTGTCTCATATCATCTCAATCCAGGAACTAATCATAGGGACCTCTCTTCATTTATATATCTATGGTGATCTAATCACAAATGATGAGAGTGCAATTCCTTATTACATAGTTAATTTGCTACAACAACACAATGATCTGTGCAAATAGTGACGCTATGGGTCATATTATCCAACAAGATGCGTCGAACAACAAAACTTTTTGCTCCTCCATGGAAGCTCTCGGCCAAGCTCATCTTTGTTGTCCATTTATTTTCTTCAAGCTCCATGGAAATGATCTTCAAGCTCCAAGCTTAGGAATGGATTCCATGCTCATGGGAAAGGTTTCCCTATCACCTTTGTATGCCCTCTTTGGTGTACTAGCACTAGGAAATTTTACCACAAAATTTCCCTAAATGTTCTTACATCTCTCGGCTTTGAAGGAGAAGAGAGAAGAAATTTTGGCCCTTGGCCAAAATTGGGATAAGGAAAGAGAGAGATGGAGTTGTGTGTTGGTTGTGTTAAATTGATTTCCAAAAACAATTACCAAAGTCAAATAAGGTACAAGGCAATAAAGCCTTCCAACCACCACCATCAATCATGAATAGTGGCAAGGTGTCATTCACCAAAAAGGTGACAAGACTCCTATCACATGAATGACTAATAATTCGACGCTTGATGTGACTTGTGGTCCCCACTTGATAGTAAATACGAGTGGGCCCGCAAACACTCCCGGACTCGGGTTCGCTAATTCCGAATTAACGAATTTTCCATTGCGACGTAATTAAATCAAATTTAATTAAATAATTATGCCTAGCAAGATTATTATTCATGTCGCTAACGAATTAATTCTAAATCATCTCGTTTGCCCGAATTAAAATCTAATTTTATTTCCGCATCGAAATTCAATTTCGTTTAATATATTGAATATATTATTTTATCGATTAATTCCAAATTAATCGTTCTCTCTCTTTAATTAATATTTTATCCCAAATAAAATATCTCCGTAATTAATCATAGATTAGTTTTCTCTCTTATCTAATTAATCCCAGATTAATAATGTGCGAGTCTTACGTCATCGGTGAATCTTCTGGAAGTGACCCATGAGATCCCCAGATATGTTGGCAGTAAATCCGGTCGTCGGACTATCCGAACACGTACGTACCTAGTACTACATTTTTACCGATTTACAAGACAAGGTTGGCTTCTAGTAAAGCGCCATGCCTACCCAATTCTCCAGAAATATTCTTAAAGGAATATATAATCTATATCAGGCGTAGTATACTAAGTATTGTATATGTCGATCCAGTATCGGATGTCACGTGCTAGGCCTGGGGATGGGAATGTGTCTGCCCCGTACGAAGCACATGTCGAATATCTGGTAACTAGTCTCTATAATCGGATAACTATGACCTTGTCATATTATCCGATAGCTGCAGCATATAATAGCACCAGTTCCGTATCCTACGTGATCATCATCTCCATATGTCTGAAGTGATACTTCCATCTTGACATCACACCCAATACACTACGATTCTCAATATACCCAGAAGAGGCGTACACAGAACCGGTTAAAGCCCTGGACAACCAAAACCAAAGTATATTGATTGTCGCAAGTATTAGCGGTGTAAGTCTCAGGTTAAGACCAATACACCTACCCTGAAGCGGACTCCCATAGACACACAAACATACTACCAATGGGATGCCGCGGGGTCTATCCAGAGCGAAGCTGTTTTCCGTATCATCGGTAAAACACAACCTCCTATCGCACTTGCATAAGTATCCAATACTTAAATATATGAGAACTATGCCGTTATGCCTTCACAACGCGCACAAGTGCAATACTAGACTATTCCGCATTATCGATGTCCAATCTCGATAATACTACGACTAGGGATATTTAATGTTTAAACCTTCGTGGATTGATATTGTCTCATATCATCTCAATCGGGAACTAATCATAAGGACTTTTATCATTTATATATCTTAGTAATCCAATTACAAATGATAAAAGAGCAATTTCCTTTGTCACATAGTTAATTTGTACAACATCCCCATGATCTGTACAAATAGTGATGCTATGGGTCATAATTATCCAACAAGACCTACCCATATTTTTAATTATTTTCTTTTAATCATTGCATCGAAAGGTGCAATGACTCTCACAAACCAACAATTCTCCCACTTGGAAACTTGATTGAGAACCAATCAGTTTCCACACCATCTTTTCTATTTTGCCGTCTTCAAACTGCTTACGTTTCTACTAAGCCATGAGAGGATTTGCACCATACAAACTTATCTGTATTGATAGGCTTGGTCATTACATCTGCAAGGTTCTTATTGGTGTGTACCTTCAACAAGTCCACACTGATTTCTTCCACTACTTCACGAACAAAGTAGTATTGTACCCCTATATGTTTCGTTCTTGAATGAAAGGCTGAATTCTTTACAATATACAAAGCACTCTGACTGTCATAAAATAAAATAATCTTCTCTTGTTTGTGTCCAAGCTCCTCCAATAACCTTTGTAACTAAATAGCTTCCTTGCAAGCTTGTGTAGCTGCCATGTATTCAGCTTCTGTTGTAGACAAAGCCACAACACTCTGTAACTTGGATACCCAGCTCACTGCTCCTCATGCAAGTATAAACACATAACCCGTGGTGAATTTTCTTTTGTTAAGATCTCCTGTAAAATTTGAATCCACGTAGCCTTTGACAATTAAGTTTGATCCTCCATAACATAATGTAGCATCTGAGGTTCATTTGATATATCTGAGGACTCTCTTAACAAAATTCCATTGCTCTCTACCAGAATTCGCCATAAAATGACTAACCACTCTCACTGTTTGTGTAATGTTTGGTCTTGTACAAATCATGACGTATATTAAGCTTCCCACTACTGATACATACAGTTCTCGAGACATCTCCTTCCTCTCAGCTTCATTCCTAGGACACATAAAAGAGGATAACTTGAAATTAACAGGAAGTGGGGTAGAAATTGTCTTATAATCTTCCATGTCAAACCGCCGTAAGATTTTCTCCAAGTAGTTTTTCTGAGAAAGCCAAATCTTCTTGTTATTTATGTCTCAGTGTATTTTCATCTCTAGAATCCTGTTTGCTGGTCCCAGATCCTTCATGTCAAACTCCCTAGCTAACTGTGCCTTTAATTCTTGGACTTGATCTTTGTTAGGGCATGCTACTAACATGTCATCCACATACAACTGTAAGATAATAAAGTCATTTGTTGTCGGGTGATTTTCGTCTCAAGGACAGTTTTGAGATAACTCTCCCGAGACAATCCTCATTCAACCTTGAATTTATTTGGTTATGGCACACCAAAAGCAAACGTAGTGAAAGACAAAATAAACATGAAATCGACAAGAGGGTTTAACGTGGTTCGGCGGAGAAAATCCAGCCTACATCCACGGGCACAAAGTGGGGTGTCACTTTTTATCACCAAGTCGAGCTCGGCCGACCTGATTTTATAGAAGGTCTAAAGAAAATCGAGATGACTGTTCTTCTTAATAGTGTTCTTACAAGTAGAGATTAAATGAAATTTTTTCCAACCCTTACAAATGAGATCACCCTCCTTTTATATACTAACGAATATACAACACTGTTCTTATATCTTTATGACGTTAGCACTACAGGTTTCCGATGATTGACAGGCTTTCTGCCCCAACTGCTTCGTCGAAAGCAAGCTTTCCATCTGACTCCCTATCACATCATGTCATTTTGTACACTGCCACACTCAACAATTATGATGACAGTCTGTAAAGATGGTACTTGTTAGAGGGAAAAGTCAAACGATCCCTGAATGTAAGCTAGGAGTCATGAGGTTGGCCAATTAATGTTCCGAACTACCACACCTGATTCTGCTGTGACCCAAAAATATCTGAACTCGACCATTTGATCCGAGGAAGTATGGGACCGATCCGAGCTACTGGTCGGAAGTGGAAAGTCTCACATCGATCGGTTTAGCGACGCTCGAGGCATCAAAAAATTTCTTCTCTCTTCATATGCATTCGACAGTGAGCAGATTTTTGCGTCCATGATTTCAATTTTTAACTCCAAGTTTTGAGCTCCAAGCTTCGTCAAACGATTCCCGGCTCATGGGTAAACTTCCCTACCACTTTCGCATGTCTCTCGAAGTGCTAGCTCTTATGATTTTGCCATAAAAATCACACACTCATGCTTCCCACTGCTCACGGTTTTGACAGAAAACCAATGAAGTTTTTTGCCCCTTGGGCATGTGTGGAAGAAAGAGATAAGAGAGGAGAGATTGAGGAAAGAGAGAGATAAAAATGTGTTAAGTGTTTTGGTAATTGTTTTCTAAAACATATACCAAATTTTGGCTTTAAAAGTCAAACCAAAAAAGCCAACAACCATCTATCACTATTCACATCAAGTCACATCCATCAAGTGACATGTTGTCATATCACTCAATCAATCAAGTTGTCAAGTCACATCACTCAAAGTGACAAGTGATTTGACGCTTGAAATGACTAGTGATTTGACGCTTGATGTGACGCTTGATTTGACTTGCATGCCGCACTCGAATTCGAAATGCGAATGCGCTCGCAAATAATCTCGGGCTCGGGTTCGCTAATTCCAAATTAACGAATTTTTCGTTGCAACGTAAATTAAATCAAATTTAATTAAATAATCATGCCAAGCATAATTACTATTCACGTCGCTAATGAATTAATTCTAAATTAACTCGTTCGTCTGAATTAAAATCTAATTTTAATTCCGCGTTGAAATCCAATTTCGTTTAATATATCGAATATATTAATTTACCGATTAATTCCAAATTAATCGTTATCTCTCTTTAAATGATATTTTATCATAGATAAAATATCTCTGTAATTAATCACTGATTAATTTTCTCTCTCTTCTAATTAATCCCAGATTAATTAGAGTGCGAGTCATACGTCATCGGTGAATCTTCGGGAAGTGACCCATGAGATCCCCGGATATGTTGGCAGTAAATTCGGTCGTCGGACTATCTGAACACGTAAGTACCTCGTACTACATTTTACCGATTTACAAGACAAGGTTGGCCTCTGGCAAAGCGCCATGACTACCCAATTCTCCGAAAATATCCTTACAGGAATAAAGGATCTGTATCAGGCGTAGTATACGTAGTATTGTGTATGTCGATCCAGTATCGGACTGTCACGTGCTAGGCCTGGGGCTGGAGCTGTATCTGCCCCGTACGAAGCACATGTTGGATGTCTGGTAACTAGTCTCTATAATCGGATGAACACGACCTAGTCATATCATCCTGATGACTGCAGTACTTAAGAGCACCAGTACCGTATCCTACGTGACATCATCTCCAATATGACTGGAGTGATACTTCCGTCTTGACATCACACCCAACACACTACGATTCTCAATATACCCAGCATAGGCGTACACAGAACCTGTTAAAGCCCTGGACGACCGCAACCAAAGTATATTGATTATCGCAAGTATTAGCGGTGCAAGTCTCAAGTTAAGACCAAATACACCTACCCTGATTTTGGATTTCCATAGACACATAGTCATACTACCAATGGAATTCCGAGGGGGTCTTTCCAAAGCGAAGCTATTTTCCCTACCATCGGTAAAACACAACCTCCTATTACACTTGCATGAGTATCCTATACCCAAATATATGAGAACTATGCTATTGTGCCCTCATAAGTTGCACAAGTGTAATACTAGTCTTTTACGTATTTATCGATATCCAATCTCGATAATACTCTGACTAGGGATATTTAATGATTTATCCTTCGTGGACTGATACTGTCTCATATCATTCTCAATCCAGGAACAAATCATAAGGACCTCTCATCATTTATCATCTAGGTGATCTAATAACAAATGATAAGAGTGTAATCTCCTTTTTCATATAGTTAATTTGTATAACAACATCATGATCTGTACAAATAGTGACGCTATGGGTCATAATTGTCCAACAATCTCCCACTTGGCCTATAGCCAGTCACTCGAATGTCTTACACCCGCTATGTATGGTTGGCTCAAACTGCCGAGGAAATGCTTTCGTCAGTGGATTTGCATGATTATCATCTGGCGATTTATTCGATCATCACATCGCCACAATGTATGATCCGAACGAATCAGATAAATATCAAAGTATGTATCTGGATCGTTGATGAGACCATTAATTTTTTAGCCTGTGCTGACGTCTAGCTCAGCTGCTAACAAAACTATATCTAATCTAATTAGATTTGTTATTGACCCAGATGGCTTCTATTGCTGCCTCAGCTGCAGCAATTACCCGTATTTGTTGTTTATTCGGAAACAGTATCTTGCTTGGAAGATTTCCAGCTCACTGTACCGTTATTCAAACTGTATAGTACCGTTTGTGACTTTCAGTCGTCTTTATCGGTTGGGAAACTTACAGTAGTGATCCCAGTCACTCCAAGTTCTCATTCTCCACAGATTAAGATAGCATCCTTAGTTCTCTAAGATACTAACGAATGTTCTTAACATCAATCCAGTGACTATCACTTGGATTGGCCCGATTGTTAATCCATATGCTCAAAGCGTATGAGACACCATGTCGCGTATATTTTTCAATGTACGAGTTCTCGAAGAGTCTTAACAACTTTAAATCTATCCCAGTAGATCTTTATTCCTAGAATAAAGGTTGTTTCTCCCAAGAATTCTACGGAGAATTATTTTCGAAAGCCAAGCTTTCGCAGATTGTTTTATAGGAATATCATTTCCAAGAAATGACATATCATCATTATTAAGACATTCATTGTCAGTGCGCTCCCACTAACCTCATTATATACACAAGAATCATATTCATTTTGAATCAAATCATACACCATTCTGATTACATCAAAACGGTAATTTCAAGAACTCAATGCTTGCATCTATCCAAACATGGATCGAATAACCTGCAAACCTTGTTTGCTAGTTTTGGTACGACCAAACCGATAGGATGTTATAAACATCCTCCAAAAGGTTTCCCTTTCAGGAAGCGATTTTCACGTTCAGCTGCCATATTTCATAAATGAAATATGTAGCATTAGCAAGCATTATCCAAATGGATTTACCATGGCAACAGTTAAAAGGTTGAATCGTAATCAGCACAATGTTGATAACGATACCTTTTTGCTAAAAGCCTGGCTTTATACGTTGGTATGTTGCCTTCCATGTATGTCTTCCTTGAAGACTTATAAGTAACAATAGGCACAATGCCTTGTGGTATATCAACTAGTATCCAAACTTGTTGATATACATGGAATCCATTTCGGATGTCATGACACTTTGCCATGATAGGGAGTCGATACCTTGTATCACTTCCTCATATGTAGTCAGTTGGTATACCTCAATAAGATAGACATCTTTATGAGGTGAGATCAGAAACCCATACCCCATGTTGTTTTCTGACTCTCTCTGATCTACGCGGTTCTTATGTATTCGAAGATTATTGGTAATAGTTTCATCCTTAATGAACTATTTATGTTCCATTTAAGATTCGGTGCCTTGAATAGTATTACTCCGATTTTCATCTAGTTTTACTATCCTCCCACTTACCACTGGATATCAGTATTCCTCTTAGGAAAACCGCATGGTGAGTAACAATCTAATTGTTCTATAGTGAGATGTATAAGTACAATACTTATGGTATCCCTAGGATAACCTATAATTGGCACTTATCCAATTTGGGTTCTAGTTTGGTATCATCCAAACATATGCCCACCATACCCAAATTATCAGGAATGAGAAACCCAGTTTCTTTCCCGTTCATATCTAATATGAAGTCTGTCAAACAGATTTTCATGGAACCTTATTCAAAATAAGTTCTGCACTGTTTATGCTTATCCTTTGAAGGAAATGGTAGCTTAGAGCGACTCATGATTAACTTTACCATGTCCAACAAAATTCGGTTTATCCTTTTTGGACACACCGTCAACTGACGTGTTCCGGAAGGAGTTCTCATTGAAAGAATACTATACTCTTTCAAGTATATTAGAAACTTATTGCTTAAGTATTTTCCATTACGGTCTTATCATGACGGTTTAATACTTTAGCCGATTTGTTTGTCTATTTCGTGTCGAAAATGTAAAAGTTTCCAATTCGTGTTTTAAAAGAAACACATAACCATAATGAGATGCCACATCCATAAAGGTCATGAAATATTCATATCCATCTCTAGCCTAGCTTGACATAGGCCCACTTGCTTCATTATGAACTAGGGCTAACAGATCTGTGGCATTTACACTTTTACAAAGTAAATAGTATTTTAGGCACTTTGCCCAATAAAATAGATTCGTAGACTTTATTTGAATATAATCAAATCAGTCCTAGTATCTTTAGTTGTGTCCCAGATAACAATGCCACAAATCAGTTTCTTATGATCAAATCAGTTTGAGCTATTTGTTTGTCACATTATACGATTGAGATTTATTTATATTCAAAATAAAAATACTGTTATTCATATCTAATGTGTTTATCTCAATATCATCTTTATATAATAAAACACTTTAGTGTTCTAGAATATAAAGGTTCATCCGTAACAGATTAAACACTGATATAGAGATAACGTACCTAGTCAAACTAGTTACATTATAACAGTTTGCTAATTTAAGTACACACCCGAAGGTAGTTCCTAAACTTAGGTACCTGCGGTTAAAACAGCGACTTTCATCCCGTTTCCAATCCGTAGATTAAATCTCAACTGAAGTCAGTATTCTGCTCACAGCAGATTCTGCACATCAGTACATATTTATGTACCACACTTAGTATTTAAAATCTAATTTTAATACTAGTAGTGAACATAATGTTGACAAACATATTTGAAGTCGGAGCCTTGGTCGTGTTCAATTCCTTCATGTCTGCTTTGTCCAAACGACAGTCACGCTTCCGCGATCCCGTTTGCCACAATATAGGCATATATTTTAGGATATGTCCTTTATATTCCCAGAAGATTATAATGATTTTGCCTTTGCCCTTTTCAACATTCCAGTAGCCTTTGGCCAAGCCTTGGCCATGTAGAATATCGAAATAAGGTGCGCCTTGCGCTACTTGCCTAATTGCAAAATTTTGACTTTATCTCCTTGAGAATAGTCATTAATCCTCTAAGAGTTTACTATTGCAATTTAGTGCTTCTAAAATCTAAACATAGATTTATGAAGATCCTTCAATTTCATTATCATACTTGAAGGATCTAATCCTTTGTTCTGACAAAGAAATTAAGGAGTCTACTGCGACAAGCTTAATGGATTAAGCACTAAAGTTATCATTACATAAATCTTCCAAAGATTACGCTCGACTATTTGCTTAACTCCGAGCTTAGGCATAATATGTTATTTTATCATATAAAGTAACTTATTATTTTCCAGGACCATCCTGAAATTTATTCCCAATTTGAAAATTAAACCATTTAAATACATTTTCCCTAGGATTATGTTTTAAATGTCAATCTTTCAATTTCATCTATATTCTAATAGTCCGACTATTTAATCAACGATTTAGGTACTATTTATTATAATGGTTATAATAGTCCAACCATTTAATCAACTATAATTTAATAGATTAAAATCAATTATATTGATTACTATAATCCAATTATAAAATCAACTATAAATGAATGGTTTGAATACAGTCCAACTGTTAATTAAAACAACGATTTAAATAATAGTCCAACTAATCATTTAATTTATATGACGAATGATATTTGTTTGAGCGCGTATGACAAGTAATTAAACGAATATTGCAAATTCAATACTTGCCTCCCACTATTTTTCGGCGAGCCTCTAACCCTCTGTCGAGTACTCAGGAAACCGTGTTTCCTGATATTTGTTTGAGCGCGTATGGCAATTAATTAAACGAATATTACAAATTCAATAATTGCCTCCCACTATTTTTCGGAGAGCCTCTAACCCTCTGTCGAGTACTTCTGAAACCGTGTTTCCTAGCGGGCTAGGATCCCGTTAAATATCACACAATCTTTACTTTGGCCAACAAATTTTATGATAATTAATTAGGTAGATCTCTAAGATCAATTGGATCCGATCTAATTCCTAGATCCGGTGGGGGGCCATCCAAGTCCGAAACATATATCTTATATATGCCAATACATCCAATGTATTACCTAACCTTTTTCCTCTGAATCAACTAAGCCTTGGCTTTCGCACAACAAACTTAGTGATCCCAGTTAAGCGCGACCTATTGACCATGGAAAGCTTCGTAATCAATGTCGATGGACAAGAAGTGGTCTTGACTTTGGACAACAAACCACAACTTGGACAAGACACCAATAAGGAACAAAGCCTTCGTGATTCAAACGCATCCTCGACGGACAAAGGCTTGCCAACAAGCCAATGCCAGTCTCGGATCTTGAGTGAGAATCACTAAATGGAAGGAAAGACGCTTAATATTTTTCGAGGGTTTTTCGAGTGAAAATTGGCAACCAATTTGTTATCTTTGTTAAGGTCTCATCATCATACACCCTTAAACATGCATTCTAAATACATAATAAAGCGAGTATAATAAAATAATAATGATATGCGGATGGATATTTTACACATTATTCCTAGATCAAATCTCTCCCTTTCTCTCTCCCGCTAGCACATGTATCACTTCTACCCATTGCACTACACTTCTAAAGAAACCTCATTTACATTGAGGGGAATAGGTGAGAAGAGAATACAAAGAATAAGGAGGTGATAAGGCTGGACATGCAGGTCCAATTTAATAAATCAAATTTATTACAACAATTTCTAAAATTATCCCACCCATCTAATATCCATCTGATATACATTATTCATGCATTGCAACCATGTATTCACACAAGCATGTTATCAATCAATCTAATCAAATTAATTAATCTGATAATTAGTGACCATCCAATGTTCAAACAACAATTTGATTTTGCTCGAGTCAAACTCGTTTTGCGAATAAATACTCAAAGTACGAATTCTCGAATTAAATTAAACTACATAATTAAATCCAATTCAATTTGTATTTAATACTAACTCGCTATTCAAATTAAATACTACACTTTATTAACGAACCTATACGACTTAAATTCCAAATTTAATCGTTACGGGTCTCAAAGCCCGATTAACGTCCAACGTCAATTCAATTAAAGTCCAATGGGCTTTTAATTAATTTCTTAAGACGTGGACTTTTGGTCAACTCGGGTCAAACCAAATAACCAAAATCCAATCCGGGAGTTACCCCATAAGCCTAGAAATCAATTTAGGCCCATTAGGCCCAATTAAACTTTAAAGGTCCATTAAGTCGTATTTGGGCTTTATGGAAGCGGTTTTGGGCCTAATTGGATCCAACCAATTTTGCCTAAACCCAACTTTATACAACAAAGCCCAATAAGCCCATTTACAACATAACAAGCCCAAATCCAATTTTAAGGCCTAATAAATTAAATACAAAAATCCAATTTTACATTTAATTAATTCTAAAATGTATAACATAATTAACTACTTAAATCAATGTTTCTAAAACGTCGTTTAGCCTAATTAATCATGCTTATAATCATCATCACATGTCCAACACATTTTGATTAAAATCAAACCTAATTACATGCTTTAAAGTCTCGGCCAAGGAGGGGATTTTATGTCCGATTCGAATTCAATCCAATTAATTCCACAATCGACATTAAATCAACATACCGAATGATTTCCAACACATCCAATGATCGAAAATCAAAAATCCAAGACAATTTAGGGCATCCATATTTTCGGCCAAGCCTCCAAAATGGGGGAAAAATGTTCCAAACATATTTTCATCAAATTTATCCAATCAATCCTCATTTAAATATCAATTAAGCATACTAATTCATCCAATTTCATTATACATGCTCAAAATCAATTTTGCCCAAATTTTAAGCCATAAACTTTTAATGCTTAAACCTTGCTCATAGATACCAATGTTGGTGTTTGCTAAGGTCCCAAGATCATTAAACAAGCATGAAACATGTGTGAATACTAATCAACGAAGTTACGGAATACTCACATCGATCGGTTGAGCGACGCTCGAGGCAACAAAAATTTTCTTCTCCCTCCATATGCATTCGGCAGTGAGTAGATTTTTGCCTCCATGATTTCAGTTTTTGACTCTAAGTTTTGAGCTTCAAGCTTCGTCAAACGATTCCCGGCTCATGGGTAAACTTCCCTATCACCTTCGCATGTCTCTCGGAGTGCTAGCTCTTGTGATTTTGCCATTAAAATCACACACTCATGCTTCTCACTGCTCACGGTTTTGACAAAAAACAGTGAAGTTTTTTGCCCTTTGGTCGTGTGTGGAAGAAAGAGATAAGAGAGGAGAGATGGAGGAAAGGGATAGATAAAAATGTGTTAAGTGTTTTGGTAATTGTTTTCTAAAACATATACCAAATTTTGGCTTTAAAAAGTCAAACCAAAAAAGCCAACAACCATCCATCACTATTCACATCAAGTCACATCCATCAAGTAACATGTTGTCATATCACTCAATCAATCAAGTTGTCAAGTCACATCACTCAAAGTGACAAGTGATTTGACGCTTGAAACGACTAGCGATTTGACGCTTGATGCGACTAATGATTTGACGCTTGATTTGACATGCGTACCGCACTCGAATTCGAAATACGAATGCGCTCGTAAATAATCTCGGGCTCAGGTTCGCTAATTCCAAATTAATGAATTTTCCGTTGAAAAGTAAACTAAATCTAATTTAATTAAATAATCATGCCAAACATAATTACTATTCACGCCGCTAACGAATTAATTCTAAATTAACTCGTTCGTCTGAATTAAAATATAATTTTAATCCCGCTTCAAAATCTAATTTCGTTTAGTATATCGAATATATTAATTTACCGATTAATTCCAAATTAATCGTTATCTCTCTTTAAATGATATTTTATCCTAGATAAAATATCTCCGTAATTAATCGCAGATTAATTTTCTCTCTCTTCTAATTAATCCCAGATTAATTAAAGTGCAAGTTATACGTCATCGGTGAATCTTCGGGAAGCGACCCATGAGATCCACGGATATGTTGGCGTAAATTCGGTCGTCGGACTATCCGAACACATAAGTACCTCGTACTATATTTTACCGATTTACAAGACAAGGTTGGCCTCTAGCAAAGCGCCATGCCTACCCAATTCTCCGAAAATATCCTTATAGGAATAAAGGATTTGTATCAGGCGTAGTATGTGTATGTCGATCCAGTATCGGACTGTCACGTGCTAGGCCTGTGGCTGGAGCTGTGTCTGCCCCGTACGAAGCACATGTTGGATGTCTGGTAACTAGTCTCTATAATCGGATGAACATGACCTAGTCATATCATCCCGATGGCGGTAGTACTTAAGAGCACCAGTACCGTATCCTACGTGACATCATCTCCACTATGACTGGAGTGATACTTCCGTCTTGACATCACACCCAACACACTACGATTCTCAATATACCCAGCATAGGCATACACAGAACCTGTTAAAGCCCTGGACGACCGCAACCAAAGTATATTGATTGTCACAAGTATTAGCTGTGCAAGTCTCAGGTTAAGACCAAATACACCTACCTGATTTCGGATTTCCATAGACACATAATCATACTATCAATGGAATTCCGAGGGGCTCTTTCCCGAGCGAAGCAGTTTTCCGTACCATCGGTAAAACACAACCTCCTATTACACTTGCATGAGTATCCTATACCCAAATATATGACAACTATGCTATTGTGCCCTCACAAGTCGCACAAGTGTAATACTAGTCTTTTACGTATTTATCGATGTCCAATCTCGATAATACTCTGACTAGGGATATTTAATGATTTATCCTTCGTGGACTGATACTGTCTCATATCATTCTCAATCCAGGAACAAATCATAAGGACCTCTCATCATTTATACATATAGGTGATCTAATCACAAATGATAAGAGTGCAATCTCATTTGTCACATAGTTAATTTATACAACAACATCATGATCTGTACAAATAGTGACGCTATGGGTCATTATTGTCCAACAGTGATTCGATATATGTTCATGGGGAAGATGTTCTGACCCCGTGGTGATGATGACCCACTCGGTGGGACGTGATGAAGAAAATAAACTCGCCATAATGAATCTAGCCCCGAGTTGATGAAGCAAATAACCTCGGCGGAACGAATCCAGTCCCGAGTTGGTAGAACAGATGAGACTTAATAATGAGGGAATAACTTCAACCTTTGAGGCTCCGCATATCCTGACACAGGCATCTCTTTTCCGGACATCAGTAAAAATAAAAACAGAAGCAAGACAAAGTTAGCATATTGGAGGTGACTTAACACATACTCCACACAGACCCCAAAAGATCACAACTCGGGTGCCCCGAGGTAGCGTCCTTCCTAGTGCCTCCCAAAATATAATTCTGAGCCTTACAATTCAGCATCCCGGCTAGCCGAGCTACGGATCGGTGAGCGGCCAAAGCCATGGGGGCATAAACCTCCCCATGCTGGGCGGCTATGGAGTCTGCTAATGCTATGAGGTGAGAAACCTAATCATGCTATGCTTCTTCTGATCCGAGGTGGTTAGGCAGATCAAACTCACGGGGGAAGAAACCTCCTCGTGTTCGTCATCCATAGGTGGTGTATGAACTCGTCTATATTCACCATCTCGAGGTGGTATAATCACGGTTAGGCAGATAACTCACGGGGAAGAAATCTCCCCGTGTTCGCCATCCCGGAGGTGGTATAAAAGCTCGGTTAGGCAAATAACTCATGGGGAAAAAACCTCCCCATGTTCGCCATCTCGAGGTAGTTCCTCAAGAATGTGAGTCATGAGATAGTAATGCTCTGGCCTCAGAGGTTTGATAATGAAACCCGGGATTAGCGTAGCCACGGGCTTGGTGCCCTTCATAGCTACCGATCACCCATTTACATCTACCACATCCAGGAATATTGAACATGGCTTTCACATTCAATTAATAAACAAGTAAAGTGGACAAGTTTTTAATTCAAAAGGGAAAGTCACATTCATATTTTTGGGACCTACTGCCCTTCTTACAACTCTTTGTAGGTCATTTTAAGAGAGGCTTTACAATAACTTCCTAGCTCTGGTCTGGGCACCCGATGATTCTGTGATTCGAAGAAATACTTCTTTAGAATCTCGGCGTTCCAGGGCTTCTTGAGCCGAGTACTATCTAACTGTTCCAAAAGATATGTACCCGGTCTTACTATCTCCACCACTCTGTATGGCCTTTCCCACTTAGCACCCAACGAGCCCTCTTTGGGTCTTTGGGTATTCAACATAACCCTCCTCAAAACCAAATCTCTAGGAAGGAAGGACCGAGTCTGAACCTTCTTATTATAGAAACGAGCCATTCTCTGTTGATAGGTTGCCGCTTTTACAGCTGACTTCCCTCATTTTTCTTCGATTAGATCGAGGTGAGCTCTTCATTGTACTCGATCTCAAAATACCAGACCCTACAGGTATATATCCTGATCTCTGCTGGAATAACTGCTTCACACCCGTAGGCCAAAGAAAATGGAGTTTCCTATGTGGAATCCTTATAAGTTGTCCGATGTGCCCACAACACTTCTAGTAACTCCTCGACCCACAGCCCCTTGCAAGATCCGAGCCGGGCCTTCAGATTTTCCTTGATTGTCTTATTGGTCGCCTCAACCTATTCATTAGACTTGGGGTGAGCGGGTGAAGTAAATATCAAGGTGATGTGGAGATCTTCACAGAGCTTCCTGAAACCTCTGCTGTCGAACTGTTTCCCATTATCAGTGATGATGGTCCGGGGAAACCCGAACTTGTAGATGATGTTCTTCTTCACAAAGTCTGTCGCATTCTTCTCCTAGATTGTAGATAGGGGTTTGGCTTCTACCCACTTGGTGAAATAATCAATGGAAACGATAGAGTATTTGGCCTGTCCTCGTCCAGCTGGCATCGTCCTAATAAGGTTTAGCCCCCATTGGGTGAACGGCCAGGGGCTGGCTAGAGTGGTCAACTGCTCTGCTGGTTGATAGTGAATGTTTGCATTTTTTGACATCCCTCACACTTCCGGGCTATCTTCACCCCGTCTTGATCCATGGTCGGCTAGTAGAACCCATGCCTCAATGCCTTATACGCAATTGACTATCCTCCAGTATGACTCCCGTAAATCCCTCAATGAATTTCTCTGAGCACATAATCTACTTCCTAAGTCATGAGACATCTCAAAAGTGGCACCGTATACCCCATCCGATACAAAACTCCTTCAATTAGGCAAAACTTAGAACTTCGGTACATCAACTTCCTCGCCTCATTCATGTCTTCAGGTGTCTCCCCAGTCTCCAAGTACTTCCTAATCGGGTCCATCCAAGAAGTTTCCCCTCCTGCATCCACTATCATCATCTCCGGCTCCCCAACACTCTTCACCTATAGACAAATCAAATGGATAGTTCTAGGCTTCTCCGAATTAATTGACAATGCAAGCCGAGCCAAAGAGTATTCCCAATGATTGTTTTCCTGGCCAATCTGCTCGAACTGCATGTTGCGAATCTTCCCAGCCAGCTTCTTCACTTCGGCCATATAAGCCATCATGTTCGGCTCTCTAGCATGAAATTCCCTTTTTAACTGTTGGATGGCCAGCTGAGAGTTACTTTTCACAATTACATCCCGAACACCCACCGCCGTACACAACCTCAAATCGACCAGAATGGCCTCATATCTGGCCTCATTATTTGTGGCCTCGAAGGTGAACCTTAGGGCATATACCATCTCATTTCCATCACTGCTCTACAAGACAATCCAAGCTCCGTAACCTTGTGAACTAACCGAATCGTCCACCGACAACTCCCACTCGATCTCCAAGACTTCTAAAATTTGTGGTCCTGCGAACTCGGCCACAAAATCTATTAAAGCTTGCCCCTTCACTGCCGCTCTTAGCAGATAGGATATGTCATGCTTACTCAATTCCACCGACCACTTTACTAATCGACCCAAGAACTTTGGCTTATGCAGGATCTGCCTTAGAGGATGATCGGTATGGACCCCGATAGGATGAGCCTCAAAGTAAGGTCGCAACTTCCCGGCCGCGGTAATCAAGGACAAAGCTACCAGTTCATGGGCTGGGTATCTGGTTTCTGCATCCACCAAGAATTTGCTAATATAGTACACCGGTTTTTAGACCTTGCAACTTCCTACACTAGCACCGAGCTCACAGTATGCTCAGAAATAGCTAAGTATACAAACAATCTCTCACCTGGGATCGGCTTGGCTAAAAGTGGGGCTGAGCTAAGTATTACTTTAGCTGCAGGAAGGCTTCCTCACACTCTGTCGTCTAGCTGACCTTCTTCTTTTCCTTCTTGATCAGCTTGAAAAAAGGATGACATTTTTCGATTACTTGAGAGATGAACTGATTTAATACAGCCACCCGGCCAATTAAACTCTACACGTCTTTGACTATCCTAGGAGGCTTCAATTCCAGAATAGCCTAAATTTTCTGCGGATTTACTTCTATACCCCGTGCACTGACCATGTACCCTAGAAATTTACCCGAAGCTTTACCGAATGCACATTTCTCTGGATTCAGCCTCACATTATGCTTCTGAACAACTCAAAAGTCCCCACGAGGTTGACCAAGTGATCATCCAGCCTCTTGGTCATCGTTATCATGTCATCAACATATACTTGCATAGTCTTGCCGCTGAGGGGCTTGAAAACCTTATTTACTAACCTCTAAAATATAGCCCGACATTCTTCAACCCGAAAGGCATCACCTTGTAATAGTACAACCCCTGGTATGTGTTGAAAGTTATCTTCTCTTCATCTTTGGGATGCATCTTGACATGGTTATATCCTGAGAATGCATCTATGAAGCTAAACAACCCGTGACATGCCGTTGAATCCACTAGCTGGTCCACATTCGGGAGTGGGAAACTATCATTTGGGTAGGCCTTGTTGAGATCGGAAATATCTACACACATTCTCCACTTTCTGCTGGCTTTCTTTACCAAGACCACATTTGATACCCACTTCGGGTATTTAATCTCTCTGATAAAACTGGCCTTTAACAGCCTTTCCACTTCATCCCCTATCACCTCGCAGCGTTCTTGACTGAAGATTCTCCTCTTCTGCTTGATTGGTTTGTGATCCGGATCCACTGTTAAACAGTGGTTAATGAACTTGGGATTTATCTCGGGCATGTCGCCATGACCCCAAGCAAAAATATCCGTGTACTCTTTCAAAAACTCCAGTAAGCTTTGCTTTATGTTCTTCTCAAAACCTACTCCCACTTTTACACTTTTCCCTAGGCCGAAGAGCTTGATTGATATCATCTCCTCACCGGGTCCCAATTGAGCACAATCTTCGGGCCGTGGGTCTGAAGACTCAACTGTCACTTCTTCCATCCCTTTCCTCTTCCGGTCATCTTTTTCAACTCAAAGGGTCTCATTTGAGACGGTAGCAAAACAACTCTTGGCTACTCTTTGACTTCCACACACTATCCCAATCCCATCTCGGGTGGGGAACTTAAATTTTAACAGTAGTAAGATATTGAGGCCTTCGTTTTCATCATGAAAGGTCGGCCTACAATAACCTGGTAACTACATATACAGTCTACCACTGTAAAGTCCATCATGATCTTCCGAGTGAAGGGAGAGATTCTGACTATCATGGCCAGTTGTATTCTGCCCAAGGGGATAAATGTTGCTCCTCCAAACCCGTACATGGGTGTTCTGTCCTGGGTCACAGTGGCATACTCCACCCCTAGTCCCTCCAAGGCTTCTTTAGAGATTATATCGACTGCACTTCCCGGATCCACCAAAATCCTATCTACCTCGGACATTCCTATCATCGCCTTGATTATCAGTGCATCGTCGTGGGGGAAACTCACCCATAGGTATCCTCATCCGTGAACATAATAGGAACCGACTGACCCATCTGAATCCTCGGGGCCTGCTCGTTTGTCAATACTTCTGATCCCCGGATCCTGCTGTAATTCTTCCTTGACTGGTTTGAGTCTCTAGCCAATGTCCTTCCACCAGCAATGGTATACATTTTTCCTTGGTGTCTATCATTGCCGAGCCGTCATGACCTCTTGGTCAATATTACCTCTTTTTGTGCCAGATTTTCCACCTACTCCCGTAGGTCCCTACAACCTTCCGCCGTGTGCCCTCTCAAATTATGATGCACACAATAAGAACTCTCAGTCTTATTCTACGCTGGATACTTCCACAGGTCCAGTTCCATCATGAGGCCCTTATTTTGGATTTCCCTGACGATCTGAGCCAATGGCTATTCAAAGGAGTATACATTACCCCTCCAACCACATGGTTTACTTGTGTTTGACCCATTCTCTCCTAGGGTACATTGCTGGGAGGTATCGGTCTGAACTCTCTTTATCTCATAGATGGCTTCCTTAATTCACTGTCTGGTCTCCGAGATACCTCTGATCATGCTTCCCGGGGTCAGACCCCTGAACCATAAAATTGCGGGTCTAATTAGGGTTAAAGGAAACACCCTGCAGATGGCCTCTCCTACCATCCCTTAGACCTCCATTAATAAAATGAAGCTTTGGCATGGCCCTTGTAGGGGTTCATAGATAGGGAATTCTACTGACAAGATTTCCTCTGTGAAGGGAGATGTCGTCTCTCTGTCTCGACCATCTCCTTTATCTGCCTTCAAGTTTTCCTCCCACTTCTTCATCTCCTTTCTAAACCAGGCTTTCATGTCAGTACTTCCGCATTGTCTCCTGCAGACTTCTCCACAACTGTTACTCCAGAAACGACGTGTGCCATGGCTGGATGCCTCTCGTTCCCATCCTCTATGTCTTTTGTCTTCCCATTTTTTCGAGCGTGGGCTGTTACTAGAGGACTCTGGTGTTTGCCTCACATATTCTTCTTCCCACATTCTATCCGTTGTAAGCCTCTCGCTATCACAACTGACGTCACATTCTGGGCGTCCCTCATTCCGGGTTCATCGTCCCCGCTTAGGTCTACAACCTTTTTTCCCTTCACTTTCTCATCTATTCTCTGACTGAGGCTTGTCTCCAATCTTTCATTGTTCATATTTTCTAGTCTTTCTAGTTTTTCCATTATGGCCTTCATGAGGGTCTGGATCGCCTCCCTATCTTTCCTAATGCTCTCCTTTTTTTTTCCCATCCACTCTATTGTTGAACTCTCTGACGATCTGTGGTACCCTTCTTTATCCATCGTCTCACCACGCAAGCTGCTTTTTATTCTTTCCTCACAGATGGTGGCAAATATTGACAAGTAATTTTCATTCCAGGGGCATTTTCGAGATAACTCTCCCGAGACAATCCTCCTTCAACCTTGAATTTATTTGGTTATGGGAGACCAAAAGCAAACGTAGCGAAAGACAAAATAAACATGAAATAGACAAGAGGGTTTAATGTGATTCGGCGGAGCAAATCCAACCTACGTCCACGGGCATAAAGTGGGGTGTCACCTTTTATTACCAAGCTGAGCTCGACTGACCTGATTTTATAGAAGGTCTAAATAAAACCGAGATGACTATTCTTCATAATATTGTTCTTACAAGTAGCGATTAAATGAAATTTTTTCCAACCCTTACAAATGAGGTCACCCTCCCCTTATATACTAACAAATATACAACATTGTTCATATATCTTTATGACGTCAGCACTGCAGGTTTCCGATGATTGACGGGCTTACTGCCCCAATTGCTTCGTCGAAAGCAAGCCTGCCATCTGACTTTCTGTCATATCACGCCGTTTCATACACTACCACACTCAATAATTATAATGACATCCTGTAAAGATAGTATTTATCAGAGGGAAAAGTCAAATGATCCTTGGTTGTAAGCCGAGAGTCATGAGGTTGGCCAATTAATGTGCCGAACTACCACACCTATTTTCGACCTGACCTAAAAATATTCGAGCTTAACCTTTCGATCTGAGGAAGTATGGGACCAATCCGAACTACTCACCGAAAGTGGGTAGCCTCGGCTCTGGTGTAGTTGGTCTATGAGACTCGAATCATAATATGTCCTACTATCGGCCAGATCTGGGGGACCAGGTCTGAACACCATACCTAACCGAGGAGTAATCGATATCTTCTGAACATCTCTCTTCCCAAAAGGAGAAAATCCATCTCTGCCCTTGCCGAGCTGTTCAAATACCTTGTCATAAAAAACATCCTTAACATCATTATTTCTAAATCTCTTGTAATAAGTATAATGGTATAAACTGAGTCTGTTGTACCCAAGGAAAATTATAAAGGAATCAAATCTCTTATACCAACATCTTGGTGCCTGTTTGAGACCATATAGAGATTTGTTCAACCTGCAAACCAATTTCTCCTTGCCTACTTCAGCAAAACCTTCTGGTTGGAGCATATAAATTTCTTTTTCAAGTTCTCCATGAAGAAATACAGTTTTCACATCCAACTGTTCTAGATGTAAGTCAAAAGTAGCACACATAGCCAGGACTACTCTGATTGTTGTAAGTCGAACCACCGGAGAAAATATCTCTTTGAAATCAATCATTTCTTTCTAAGCATATCCTTTCACCACCAATCGTGCACGATACCGCTCCACTTGATCATTGATATCTCGCTTGATCTTGTAGATCCATTTATTACCTATGGCTTTTCTTCCACGTGGTAATAATACTAGATCTCATATATTATTTCTGTGTAAAGCTTCTATTTCTTATTGCATTGTTTTCATCCACAAAGGTGCATTTACGTCTTTTATAGCTTCATGGAAAGTTGATGGCTCTCCATCCTCTGTTAGAAGACAGTATGCAATGTTAATCTCTGTAACATACTCCGAGTGCTAACCTGAAGATCTTCTCTCTCGAGTTGATCGACGGACTTCAGAAGCTTCAAACTCTACTAGTTCTTGTACCTCGTGCTCTGGTACTGCTTTAGAAGAATCTGAATTTTCTTGTTCTGTATTATTTTCCACCAGTACTATTGTAGTCTCTGTACTTTTCTTTGAAGTGCTATCATGTTCGTCTTTCTACAGTTAATCTTCTGCAAATATCACATCTCTGCTGATGATGATCTTGTAGGTAGTGTGACCCCGAAAGCGATACCCCTTTACTCCATCAACATAACCCAAGAAAATATATTTGCTAGATTTTGGATCTAGCTTTGTTCTTTCTTGAGCGTTGTACATCACGTACACAAGACAACCAAAATGTGAAGAGATGAGTAATCAGTTAGCTTTCCGCTGCACATCTCCATTGGTGTCTTCAAATCATTGGCAGTTGATGGAGATCTATTTATAACTTAACATGATGTATGAACTACTTCTGCCTAAAAATACTTTGGTAGACTAGCTGTTCTGAGCTTAGCTCGTACTCGTTCCAACAGCATTCTATTCATCCTTTATGGCACCCCATTTCGTTGAGGAGTGTAAGGTGTAGTAGTCTGGCTTTTGATGCCTTCTTGCTGACAATATGCATCAAAATTCTTATTGTAATATTCTCCTCTATTATATGTCTTTAAACACTTGATTCTCCTTCTAGTTTCAACTTCAATTTATGATTTGAAGTTTCTGAAAATTGACATCATATCTGATTTATTTTTGATCGGATACACCCTACATCTTCTAGAAAAGTCATCAATGAATGATACAAAATATTTTACTTTCCCCAGAGATTGAACCAGTGCTTCCCAAACATCAGAGTGAATCAACTCTAAATTGGTTTTACTTCGGGCACTCGACTTACTGATTTTTAATCTGTTTTACTTACTTTTTCACAATGCTCACAAAAGGTAGACTAATCGCTTTCAAGCCTTGGAGTAGCTTTTGATTGACGAGAATATTCATTCCCTGTTCTGACATGTGGCATAGTTTATGGTGCCACAACATAGAAGCTTCCTCTCCAGAATCTAGTTATGCTACTGTTACAATTGCTTCTTGAATCGAGTCTCCCAAGAGCATATACAAGTTTGCTGAGATCTTTTCAGCTTTCAAAACAGTAAGTGCTCCTTTCATAATTTTTAATACCCCGTTTTCAACAACGGTCTTGTATTCGAGGTCATCTAACTGTCCAACTGACAGAATATTTTTCTTCATTCCTACAACATGTCGAACATCTTGTATAGTGCGAATAGTACCATCGTACATCTTTATTTTAATGGCTCCAATCCCAATAATTTTCAAGGCATGATTATTGCCTAGAAAAATCGATCCTCGAGAGATAGGTTCATAATGAAAAAACCATTCTTTCTTAGAGGTCATGTGCTATGTTGCTGCAGAATCAACCAGCTATGCATCACTTAGCTGTTTTCTGCTATCATTGGACACTATTACTACTTCATTGTAAAGTCTACCACTTTCTACATAAGTACTTGCAACAAATCCCTGAGATTTTATTGATACAATAGCTTTTTCTCCACCATTATTCAGATTCCAATAATCTTTCTTGACATGCTCTTTCTTGCCACAGTTTTAGCATTTAATATTCTTCTTACTTTTTGATTTTTATCTGTTGGAGTTTCTAAGTCTCGAGGATCGAAAAATAAGCATGAAATAAGTGTTATGTATATATTATATTAATTTTCCAAAAGGCCAAATTAAACATATACTACACTTTTATTTTCCAAAAAGTCTTGGCAAAAAGGTTGGCAACAACCCCCATCAAGTCACATCAATCACAAGTGACATGTTGTCAAGTCACTCAATCAATCAAGTTGTCAAGTCACATCAGTCAAAGTGACAAGTGATTTGACGCTTGAAACGACTAGCGATTTGACGCTTGATTTGACTTGCGTGCTGCACTCGAATTCGAAATACGAATGCACTCGCAAATAATCTCGGGCTCGGGTTCGTTAATTTCAAATTAATGATTTTTTCATTGCGTCGTAATTAAATATAATTTAATAATTTAATTAAATAATCATGCCAAGCATAATTACTATTCACGTCGTTAACGAATTAACTCTAAAATTAATTCGTTCGCCCGAATTAAAAGCTAATTTCAATTCCGCGTCGAAATCCAATTTCGTTTAATATATCGAATATATTAATTTATCGATTAATTCTAAATTAATCGTTCTCTCTCTTTAAATGATATTTTATCCCATATAAAATATCTTCGTAATTAATCCAATATTAATTTTTCTCTCTCTAATTAATATTAATCCCAGATTAATAAAGTGCAAGTCATACGCCATCGGTGAATCTTCGGGAAGTGACCCATGAGATCCCCGGATATGTTGGCAGCAAATTCGGTCGTCGGACTATCCGAACACGTACGTACCAAGTACTATGTTTTACCGATTTACAAGACAAGGTTGGCCTCTAGCAAAACGCCATGCCTACCCAATTCTCCAGAAATATCCTTACATGAGTAAAAGATTTGTATCAGACGTAGTATACGTAGTATTGCATTTTTCGATCCAGTATCAGATGATCACATGCAAGGCCTGAGGCTGGTTCAGTGTCTGCCCTGTACGAAGCATATATCGGATGACAAGCATCCAGTCTCTTTATTATCGGATAATCATGACCAAGTCATATTATCCCGATGGTTGCAACCCTTTAGAGAACCAGTTCTGTATCCCTGTGCGATCATCATCTCCATATGACTAGAGTGATACTTCCGTCTTGATATCACACCCAATACACTACGATTCTTAATATACCCAGCAGAGGTGTACACAAAACCTGTTACAGCCTTGGACGACCAAAACCAAAGTATATTGATTGTTACAAGTATTAGCGGTGCAAGTCTCAGGTTAAGACCAAACACACCTACCCTGATTTCGGACTTCCATAGACACATAGTCATACTACCAATGGAATTCCAAGGGGTCTATCCAGAGCGAAGCTGTTTTCCGTACCATCGGTAAAACACAACCTCCTATTACACTTGCATGAGTATCCTATACCCAAATATATGAGAACTATGACGTTATGCCATCATAATGCGCACACGTGTAATACTAGTCTTTTACGCATTTATCGATGTCCAATCTCGATAATACTCTGACTAGGATATTTAATGATTTATCTTTCGTGGACTGATACTGTCTCATATCATCTAAATCTAGGAGCAAATCATGAGGACCTCCAATCATTTATACATCTTGGTGATCTAATCACAAATGATAAGAGCGCCCACTTGGCCTATAGCCAGTCACTCAAGTGTCTAACACCCGAACTATGTACGGTTGGCTCAAACTACCGAGGAAAGGCTTTCGTCAGCGGATTTGCATGATTATCATCTGATGCGATTTATACGATCATTACATCGCCACGATGTATGATCCGAACGAATCAGATGAATAGTCGAAATATATATCTGGATCGTTGACGAGACCATTAATTTTTTAGCCTGTGCTGACTCCTAGCTCAGCTGCTAACAGAACTATATCTAATCTAATTAGATTTATTATTGACCCAGATTGCTTCTATTGCTGCCTCAGCTGCAGCAATAACCCGCATTTGTTGTTTATTCGATAAAAATATCTTGTATGGAAGATTTCCAGCTCACTGTACCGTTATTCAAACTGTATAGTACCGTTTGGGACTTATAATAGTTTATCGGTTAGGAAACTTTCAACAGTGATCCCAGTCACTTCAAGTTCTCCTTCTCCATAGTATAAGATATCATTCTTAGTTCTCCAAGATACTAACGGATGTTCTTAATATCAATCCAGTGACTATCACTTGGATTGACCTGTTTGTGAATCCATATGCTCAAAGCGTATGAGACCCCAGGTCGCGTACATTTTTCAATATACGAGTTCTCGGAGAGTGTTAACGACTTTAAATCTATCCCAGTAGATCTTTATTCCTAGAATAAAGGTTGTTACTCCCAAGAATTCTACGGAGAATTTTCATGAAAGCCAAGCTTTCACCGATTATTTTATGGGAATATCATTTCCAAGAAATGACATGCCATCATTATTTATAGGATAACCACTGTCAGTGCGCTCCCATTAACCTCCTTATATAGACAAGAATCATTTTCATTTTGAAATAAATCATAAACCATTATGATTATATTAAAATGATAATTACAAGAACCTAATGCTTGCTTCAATCCAAACATGGATCGAACAACCTACAAACCTTGTTTGCTGGTTTTGGTACGACAAAATCGTCAGGATGTTTTAAACATCCTCCAAAAGGTTTCCGTTTTAGGAAAGCGATTTCCCCGTTCAGCTGCCATATGTCATAAACGAAACATGCAGCATCAACAAGCATTATCCAAATGGATTTACCGTGGCAACAGGTAAAAGATTTTGTCTTAATCAATCACAATGTTGATAACGATACCTTTCCGCTACAAGCCTAGCTTAGTACGTTGATATGTTGCCTTCCATGTATGCCTTCCTTGAAGACTTATATAGTACTAATAGGCACAATGCCTTGTGGTACATCAACTAGTATCCAAACTTGGTTGTTTTACATGGAATCCATTTTGGACTTTATATGGCACTTTGCCATAATAGGGAGTCGATACCTTGTATAACTTCCTCATACGCAGTCAGTTGGTATACCTCAATAAGATTGACGTCTTTATGAGGTGAGATCAAAAACCTATACCCCAGGTTGTTTTCTAACTCTCTCCGAACTACGTGGTTCTTATGTATTCGAAGATTATTGGTATAGTTTCATCCTTGATGAACTATTTGTGTTCCATTAAGGACTCGGTGCCTTGAACTGTATTACTCGATTTTCATCAAGTTTTACTATCCTCCCACTTTCCACTGCATATCGGTATACCTCTAAGGAAAACCACATAGCGAGCAACAATTACATTGTTCTCTTGTGAGATATATAAGTATTATACTTATGTATCCATAGGATAACCTATAATTGGCACTTATCCAATTTGGGTTCTAGTTTGGTATCATCCAAACATATGCCCAGCATACCCAAATTATCAGGAATGAGAAACCCGGTTTCTTTCCCGTTCATATCTAATATGATTTATGTCTAACATATTTTTATGGAACTTATTCAAAATAAGTTCTGCACTGTTTATGCTTATATGTTGAAGGAAATGGTAGATCAGAGCGACTCATGATTACCTTATCATTCCAACAAAATTCGGTTTATCTTGTTCGGACACACCGTCAAATTGACGTGTTCCGGGAGGAGGCCTCATTTGAAAGAATATTATTCTCTTTCAAGTATACGAGAAACTTATTGCTTAAGTATTTTCCATTACGGTCTTACCGTACTTCCGATCTGTTTGTCTATTTCGTGTCGAAACTTTAAAAGTTTCAGATTCATGTTTCAAAAGAAACACTTAACCATAACGCGATGTCACACCCGTAAAGGTCACGAAATATTCATTTTCACATCTAGCCTAGCTAGACATGGGCCCACTTGCTTCACTATGAACTAGGGTTAACAGATCGGTGGCATTTACAATTTTACCAAGTAAATAGTGTTTTAGGCACTTTGCCTAATAAACTAGATTTGTAGACTTTATTTGATTGGAATCAAAACAGTCCGAGTACCCACTCTTCTAAAGTGTGGATATACGAGTCTTGTTTCATTGTGTCCCAGATAACAATGCCACTTATAAGTTTCATCAGATCAAATCAGTTTGAGCTATTTGTTTGTCATGTTATATGTTCAAGATTTATTTATATTCAAAATATAAATTCTGTTATTCACATCTAATGTGTTTTATCTCAATATCATCTTTATATAATAAACACTTTAGTGTTCTAGAATATAAAGGTACACTCGCAACGAGTTATACTCGATATAGAGATAATGTTTCTAGTCAAACTAGTTACATTATAACAGTTTCCTAATTTAAGTACACACCCGAAGGGTAGTTCCTAAACTTAGGTATCTACGGTTAGAACAGTGACTTTCGTCCCGTTTTCGACTCACAGATTAATCTCAACTGAAGTCAGTATCCTGCTCATAGCATATTCGGCACATCAGTACATATATTTATGTACCACACTAAGTATTTAAAATCCAATTTTAATACTAGTAGTGAACATATTTATGACAAACATACTTGAAGCCGGAGCCTTGCCCTTCTTCAGTTCCTTCATGTCTGCCTTGTCCAAACAGCAGACACGCTTCCGCGATCCCGTTTGCCACATTTAGGCAGACATTTTGGGATATGTCCTTTATCTTCCTAGAAGATTATAATGATTTTGCCTTTGCCCATTTTCTACATTCTAGAAGCTTTTGGCCAAGCCTTGGCCTTATAGAATATCGAAGTAAGGTGCGCCTTGCACTACTTGCCTAATTGTAAAATTTGACTTTATCTCATTGAGAATAGTCATTAACTCTCCAAGAGTTATTTATTGCAATTCAGTACTTCTAAAATCTAAGTATAGATTTATGAAGATCCTTCAATTTCGATATCATACTTTAAGGATCTAATCCTTAGTTCTGAATAAGAAATTAAGGAATCTACTGCGACAAGCTTAATGGATTAAGCACTTAAGTTATCATCACATGAATATTCCAAAGATCATGCTCTACTATTTGCTCAACTCCGGGCTTAGGCCTAATATGTTATTTTATCAAATAAAGTAATTTATTAGATTCCAGGACCATCCTGAAATTTTATTCCCAATTTGAAAATTAAACCATTTAAATACATTTTCCCTAGGATTATGTTTTAAATGTCAATCTTTCAATTTCATCTTGATTCTAATAGTCCAACTATTTAATCAACGATTTAGGTACTATTAAATATAATGATTATTATAGTCCAACTATATTAATCGACTATAATTTTAAATGGTTAAATTCAATTATATTGATTACTATAATCCAATTATAAAATCAACTATAATTTGAATTAGTTTGAATACAGTCCAACTGTTTTATTAAACAACGATTTAAATATTAGTCCAACTAACATTTAATTTATTTGACGAATGATATTTGTTTGAGCGCGTATGGCAAGTAACCAACGAATATTGCAAATTCAATACTTGCCTCCCACTATTTTTCGACGAGCCTCTAACCCTCTGTCGAGTACTCGGGAAACCGTGTTTCCTAGTGGGCTAGGATCCCGTTAAATATCACACAATCTTGACTTTGGCCAACAAATTGTATGATAATTAACTAGGTAGATCTCTAAGATCGATTGGATCCCATCCAATTTCTAGATCCGATAGGGGGACATCCAAGTCCGAAACATATATCTTATATATGTCAATATATCCAATATATTACCTAACCTTTTTTCCTCTGAATCAACTAAGCCTTGGATTTGGCACAACAAACTTAGCGATCCCAGTTAAGCGGAACCCGATGACCATGGAAAGCTTCGTAATCAATGTCGATGGACAAGAAGTGGTATTGACTTTGGCCAACAAACCACAACTTGGACAAGACACCAATATGGAACAAGCTCTCGTGATTCAAACACATCCTCGACGGACAAAGGCCTTGACTTTGGCCAACAAGCCAATGCCAGTATTGGATCTTGAGTGAGAATCACTCAATGGAAGGAAAAATGCTTAATATTTGTGAGGGTTTTTCGCGTTCAAATTGGCAACCAATTTATTATCTTTGTTAAGGTCTCATCATCATACACCCTTAAACATGCATTCTAAACACTTAATAAAGCGTATATGAATAAAATAATAATGATATGCAGGTGGATACTTTACATATTGATCCTAGATCAAATCTCTCTCTTTCTCTCTCCTACTAGCACATGTATTACTTCTACCCGTTACACTACACTTCTAAAGAAACCTCATATACATTGAGGGAATAGATGAGAAGAGATACAAAGAATAAAGAGGTAATAAGGCTAGACACCGCAGGTCTAATTAATAAATTCCAAATTTATTACAACAATTTCTAAAATTGCCCCACCCTTCTAATATCCATCCGATATACATTATTCATTCATCGCAACCATGTATTCACACAAGCATGCTATCAATCAATCTAATCAAATTAATTAATATGATAATTAATGATCATCCAATGTTCAAACAACGATTTGATTTTGCACGAGTCAAACTCGTTTTGCGAATAAGTACTCAAAGTACAAATTCTCGAATTAAATTTAACTACATAATTAAATGCAATTCAATATGTACTTAATACTAATTCACTATTTAATTCCAAATTAAATACTACATTTCATCAACGAACCTTTACGACTTAAATTCCAAATTTAATCGTCACGGGTCTCAAAGCCCGATTAACGTCCAACGTTAATTTAATTAAAATCCAATGGGCTTTCAATTAATTTCTTAAGGCATGGGATTTTGGTCAACATAGGTCAAACCCAAAGACTAAAGCCCATTTAAAGGAATCACCCTTATATGCCTTTGAAACCAATTTAGGCCCAATTAACGTTAAGGTCCATTAGTCGCATTTGGGCTTAACGGTAGTGGTTTTGGGCCCAATGGATCCAACCAATTTAGCCTAAACCTAACTTAATATACAACCAAGCCCATTAAAGCCCATTACAACTTCAAGCCCAAATCTAATTTAAGCCCAATTTAATTAAATCATAAAATCCAATTTCATAATCTAATTATTCTTAAAGTGTATAACATAATCAATCAACCAATTAACATTTCATAAACATCAATTAGCCTAATTAATCATGCTCATTTTCATTATCACATGTCCAACACATTTAATCAAAATCAAACCCAATTACATGCTTTAAAGTCTCGGCCATGTTAGGCATTTTATGTCCGATTCGAATTCAATCCGATTAAATCCAAATCAACATTAAATCCGCATTCCCGATTGATTTCCAACACATCCAATGATCAAAAATCAAAAATTCCAAGACTAAATAGGGCATAGTGTATTCGGCCAAGCTTATATTTTGGGCAAATTTGTTCCAAATAATTTTCATTAAATTGATCCAATCAATCATCAATTAAAAACATTTAAGCATATTCATTCATCCAATTTCATAAAATCATGCTCAAAATCATTTTACCCAAATTTTAAGCCCTAATCAAATTTCATGCTTTTCAATCGCTCTGATACCATTGTTGGAGTTTCTAAGTCCCGAGGATCGAATAACAAGCATGAAATAAGTGTTATGTATATATTATATTTAATTTTCCAAAATGCAAATTAAACATATACCACACTTTTATTTTCCAAAAAGTCTTGGCAAAAAGTTTGCCAACAACCTCCATCAAGTCACATCAATCACAAGTGACATGTTGTCAAGTCACTCAATCAATCAAGTTGTCAAGTCACATCACTCAAAGTGACAAGTGATTTGACGCTTGAAACGAGTAGCGATTTGATGCTTGATTTGACTTGTGTGCCGCACTCAAATTCGAAATGCGAATGCGCTCGCAAATAATCTCGGGCTCGGGTTCGTTAATTCCAAATTAACGAATTTTCCATTGCGTCGTAATTAAATCTAATTTAATAAATAATCATGCCAAGCATAATTAATATTCACGTCGCTAACGAATTAATTCTAAATTAATTCATTCGCCAGAATTAAAATCTAATTTCAATTCCGCGTCGAAATCCAATTTCGTTTAATATATCAAATATATTAATTTACCGATTAATTCCAAATTAATCGTTCTCTCTCTTTAAATGATATTTTATCCCAGATAAAATATCTCCGTAATTAATCCTAGATTAATTTTCTCTCCATACTAATTAACCCCAGATTAATAAAGTGCGAGTCATACGTCATCGTGAATCTTCGGGAAGCGACCTATGAGATCCCCTGATATGTTAGTAGTAAATTCGGTCGTCGGACTATCCGAACACGTACGTACCAAGTACTAAGTTTTACCAATTTACAAGACAAGGTTGGCCTCTAGAAAAGCGTAATGCCTACCCAATTTTCCAGAAATATCCTTACAGGAATAGAAGATCTATATCAGGCGTAGTATACGCAGTATTGTGTATTGCGATCTAGTATCGGATGATCACATGCAAGGCCTGGGGCTGGTTCAGTGTCTGCCCCGTACGAAGCATATATCGGATGACAAGCAACTAGTCTCTTTATTATCGGATAATCATGACCAAGTCATATTATCCAGATGGTTGCAACCCTTTAGAGAACCAGTTCTGTATCCTTGTGCGATCATCATCTCCATATGACTAGAGTGATATTTCCGTCTTGACATCACACCCAATACACTACGATTCTTAATATACCCAGCAGAGGCGTACACAGAACCTGTTAAAGCCCTGGACGACCAAAACCAAAGTATATTGATTGTCGCAAGTATTAGCGATGCAAGTCTCAAGTTAAGACCAAATACACCTACCCTGATTTCGGACTTCCATAGACACATAGTCATAATACCAATGGAATTCCGAGGGGTCTATCCAGAGCGAAGCTGTTTTCCGTACCATCGGTAAAACACCACCTCCTATTACACTTACATGAGTATCCTATACCCAAATATATGAGAACTATGTTGTTATGCCCTCATAACGCGCACAAGTGTAATACTAGTCTTTTACGCGTTTATCGATGTCCAATCTCGATAATACTCTGACTAGGGATATTTAATGATTTATCTTTCGTGGACTGATACTGTCTCATATCATTCTCAATCTAGGAACAAATCATAAGAACCTCTTATCATTTATTCATCTTGGTGATCTAATCACAAATGATTAGAGCACAATCTCCTTTGTCACATATTTAATTTGTACAACAACACCATGATCTGCACAAATAGTGACGCTATGGGTCATAACTGTCCAACATGATATGCCATGTACTATAATCTAACACAGTGAGTTGGAAAAATAATATATTCAAATTTTTGATGTGATCCGTCATTGATGTGGACTCATACATTCGAAGAGTGTAAAGTCTCGTTTTCAAGAAGATCTTGTTGTGTAGTGACTTGACCTCGTACAATTTGGTAAGTGTATCCCAAACCTCTTTTGCAGTCCCCTTCTCTGCAACACTGGATAACACAGAATCTGCCAAGATGCAAGTTGCCTATAGCGTTGTCATCCATATCCTTTCATTTTTCATTAGTCATTCCACCTAGTCTCTCACAAATTGCCGCCAAGTAATTGTCTTTTTCTCAAAATTACTTTAATTTTAAGTTTCCATAAGGAAAAGTTGCTAACATTGAACTTCTCAATTTCAAACATTCCTGCCAAGTTTCTGATGACGATCAATTTCTCACTTGAACCGACTTTTTTACTATTTCATTATGAATAGTACCATATACGTGAATAGTACCGCATACTTGAATAATACCGTATATGTGAATAATATTATATACATGAATAGTATCATATATGTGAATAGTAATATACCGTATAGTAAATAGTCTCCGTGAAAAGTAACGTTGAACCTGAAGCTCTAATACCACTGTTAGGAGATCGCGGGTTGAAGCTGTCATACAAGTAAAGTGAAATTGAGAATAATTGTTAGTTCAAGAGGCGTTGCCTACCATATAATAAATAATTAGGAGGCTTAGCCTACCATCTAACAATACAATAATTATTAGGAGGCTTGGCCTACCATAAATATTATCAACAAAATAAAGCAATGAGACACAGATTTAACGTGGTAAAACCCCCAATGTGAAGGAAACATCTACGGGCAAAAGTAGAAGGATTTCACTATGGTGGAAATTTTTTTACAACCTCTCTTTAAACTCAAGGAGTGAACAATCTCACACTCTCTTAGAATAGGAGAACAACTCTCTCACAAACTCTTAAGAAAAAACTATATTTTCTCTCTTAGAATACAGAGGATTTGGTTGAGAATAAGATGAAGAAAATAATGAAATGAAATCTCTATTTATAGGCATGAAATTCACTTTGAAAATAGTGAATTCTAATTTTTTATTATTTTCTTTTTAAGCAGGTGGGACCTACCCATATTTTAAATTATTTTCTTTTAATCATTGCACCAAAAGGTGCAATGATTCTCACAAACCAATATTAATGTGGTACTATTATATTCTAATATTTCTGTTGACACATGAGACACATTATTTATTTTTATGAGTTACACTTTTATATTTCGTTTATTATCATTTCATTATTTCAAATATATATATATGTGTAAAAAATATTAAGGTGTAACATTTTATTTTTGTATCGTTGCAAAATTTTTATTGACTACAATTCTAGATTAATGAAAATATCTTTATACAATAATTTGAACTAATATTTGACAACAGTTCTCGAATAAAATGAAAATTCAAATACTATTCATGTTTATGACTTTGAGATGACTTATGAAACCCCTACAATCAAAATCGAAACTCAAGGGGAAATTGATTTTATATGCCGAATTCCTACTTGCCACCCCGTCGTGTATCGAGATTTTCCCACCCTCCATCATTCTCATCTTTCAGTTTGTATAAGTTTAGATTTTATCCTTGAGAGACGTGGTTTGGTGGTGTAGAGTTCAAAATTTCATTTTGAGGTTTTGGATTCGAATTCAAGGAGTGCATTTTTTGTAAGAATTTAAGACAGCTGGGGATTTTATCTGCTCCACTTAAGCCTGGAAGGTGAGATTTTCAACGATTTCAAAAAAAAATAGTTTAGATTTTAAAATAGCAAATCGTGCTATTTTCCAACAATCCCCCGCATGAATGAAAATTAGTAGAAAATATAAAACATTAGTTTTGAGATCAAAACTTATTAAAGTAGGTTTTCAAGTTTAATTGATCAAAACCTATATAGGATAGGTAGGTGTTAACGTTTGAACCTTCACATGTGACAATTCATTTACTTTACTAACTAACTAGTAAACGCGATGTCTTTGATCTGTTCTGTTGTTGGTGTAAACGATGATGTTTAACACACATATATATTTCTTTACATAATTAAATTCTCATGGTTATGTTTGATGGTGAGAAATGATTTCCCATTCATGTGGCTATGTTCATAAAACAAACCGTGCGGAAAAGCCGACGGAGGATCAAATCCGAAATCTATGAGTTTTTAAATTTTTCCTTAAATCTAATTAAATACACACACAGATATATATATATATATATATATATATATGAGTACAACAATTATATCTCCCATGAGCTTTATCCCGAAAATGAATGTCTCCAGTTGCCTCCAAGCGTATCCATATACTGTATTGGTTGATAAATCTTCGGTTTTTCATTTCGAGAGATCATTTAAGGCTTAAATCAATTTCCTACGGATTAAGAAATAACTTAGGCTTGAACTTTGAAGAGAGAACACAAAGGAAACAAGTTCCTTTTACTTCCATCTTCTAATTCCATCTCTAACACTTACGAAAATGAAGAAAATAATTTTTCTCTCCCAACTATCACTATGGCCGAATTTTTCATTGTGTGCATATGTAAGACTTTTGTTTCAATTGTGTATTATATACACAAGTGACCTATAACCTAAGTCACACCAAGTAACTTCAACCTACTAACACAAGTCATAAGTCATTTTGTCTCACACAAATTACAAGTCATAAGTCATTTTGTCTCACAAATTACAAGTCATTAGACTTCAAGTAACAAGTAAACAAGTTGCTTGCCACTTGTCTCAAGCTAATAGGCTAGGTTAAAGTAATTAAGATATTTGTAATATTTACTTAATATTAAATAATTAATAAAATAATATCTTATATTTAATTTTATTAAATAAGTAAAATAATTAAAAGATCTCAAATTAAATCTGCACTATTGATCAAATATCTAATTTGGTCGATTTAATAAGATCTTGCACTTGTCAATAAGTCATGGTGCCAAATGTTACCTTAATACTTTAACAAATGGCCAATTCAAAACTTATCACTTTAAAGCAAAATTAATATATAGATATTCTATATTTATTTACAAATAAATAAATATTAAATTTAAATACAAAATTAAATATTATTTATTTAATATAAGCTTGACACTTTACAAAATCAAATGATGCCATGTGTAAAGACAAAACTTGACAATTGTACAGATCAAAATTTGACATGTGTAAATTTATTTAATATCAAGATATTATATTATAATATCAAAAATTATAATTAAATTTTTTATTAAGTCATAAATAACTTTATCAGTCTCTTAACTGTCCGTAAATCACATTTACGGTATTTCTAAAATCACCGAAATACTTGTCGAATAAGCGGGTGCAACATGTCATACCGGGAAATATTTTACACTTTACTAAAGAAGTACATAAATTGCATTGCGATCATATATCGAAGTAATTTAATTAATTCGTCAATCATTCGGTTAATTTGTGTGACCACGTCTCCGTGAGTTGGTCAAGAGACGATACGAACATATTCATATCATTTTGGTATAACTCGCTGCAACCGAAATTTCTAATGATCATGAGTGATATCTGGCAAGATGTCATGCTAATAGGCATAATCACACGCATATAACCCAAGCGCGCGTATCGTTCAAGTAGTATAAAAATATCGATCCTACGAGGACTTAATACCTAAGCTATTAATTTATAAAGCCAATTTTTTACAAGTATCTAATAGATTGGTTGTTTGATTGGATAGTGACTTTAAACTTAAAACAAATAAATAAAATGGTAAGAAAGTAAATTGATGAAAACTCAAGATTATTAAACTATCTAGGGTTTTGAATCTTTCTAATATCTTTGTTGAGATGAAGTGGTTATTTCATATTTGTGTAATATATTGGTTTACTAACCTGAAACATGAAATTATGCAAAAGCCTCTATCGATGGTCAGATGCAAATACATAGTATAACCCAATTAATCATATGTCTATGTCAATTAAGTTACCTGAATTCATTAAGAATAAGTTCCAATTGTGGTTACCCCTGCCCGACAGGTATATGTCTATCCTGTAAGGAAATCCATTAAATGATTATCTATCCTCGAGGAAGATCGTTGGCTATTAAGTCTAAGGCTGAAACCTAAAATTTCTTTTCAAGTTTATTTTAAGTTTACCAGATCAATCTTATTAATGGCCATTTAACAAGAAGCATTAAGCTTAAGACTTAATAAATAAACCTTTATATTACCTAAACTATAAAATAACCCCTTATAAACTAGTGATATTAAAATTCATCACAACCACAGATAACGGACTTAGTTACGACACATATCTAAGGATAATAAGAACTTAAATAAAATAAAAAAACATAAAGTAATATGCTGGAAATTAAAAAGGTAAAAGTATAATAAAAGAAAATATTGAGGGTTAGAGGATTCACTTTTATTACTTCTATTTAGATATCTCATTTATTATAATATATTAATTTTACGTGATAATTACCAATCGACCATATAAGTGGTATCCTCTTTAAGTCAAATTTATGATAATTACCAACCGACCATATAGGTGGTATCCAGTTTAGTCAAGTTAAAACCAATTTCATTAAGTCCAACCGAGCATAATGACGGTATCCTTATTAAATCAGGTTTTAAATAGTTTTTATATTATAATTAAGGGAGAGTAATCTAAATATTAGTAATAAAAGCTTTACCTTTCACCCCAGCAGGGGGGAGTTACCTCCTCATTATTGAAAAGTAAATACTAAAAAGTAAAGAAAGGAAAATACTATTGTGTAAAAGTAAATAAAATTAAATGCTGAAAGTAAAGACTGAAAAGTAAATAAAAGAAAGTGCTAATGAGAAAATTAAATACTCAAAGCTGTAAATGAACAAACAAGATACAATCTTCTTAGTATTCTTAAAGAATTCCTTAGAAGAATATATGAATTACAAATAAAATTTCGGCCGCAAATTATAGAAAAAAATTATTTTCACATGTCACGATGTGAGCAACCTTGCTCATCGCGACGCGCCATAGATCTTGGACACATGGAAATCAGCTCCTGGGATGGTGACACGTGGTGTCGGCTGAATGATTAACTCAATTAATTGCTCGACGTCATGACACCTAAGAGTTTTTACGTCACGACATTGATGTCATACATGACGTGTTCTGTCAACAGCATCTGATGGTGACATATTTCTGGTGCTAGTTAGCAGATGTTGACAAGTGGTAGGCGCACGTTAGTAGACGACGCATTTTAGCAAAATGATATATTTTAGCAAAACGGTGCATTTTAGCAGGAAATTTATATTTTTGCCTTTTTTGTCTGTTTTCCACTATTTTGGCCTCGAATTGCCTCTAGAGAGTCCTGTTATTTTTTCTATAAAATAACACAAAACACATCAATAAATTCGCAAAACTCAAGAAACTATTCAAAATATTAAGTCAAAGGAGTGGGAAATAGTGATATATTTATCACTCATCAATGACCCCCAGACACAAAGAATGAAATATTAGATAAACCCATATAGTCGTATTTACATGTAGTACAATCCCTATACAGTCGACTCCTAATCAAGTGCAAGCCATGAGGTTGTTAAGTCCTTAGCATGATCATAAGATAAAGAAATCAATCATATACAGGATGCACATATCCGAAAATCAAGTTTACGGAAGAAACTTGCTCTGGCCGAAGACTTAATCCTTGTATATGATATTTCTGACTATGATCTCAAGCTCAAGTACCTGAGCCAACATATTCCATCTCGATACATTAAGAACACATTGCCAACAAGTTTCTTTCACCAGTCGTGACGAGCCTGATGTAATATACACAAGTGACCGATGTGTCTTAACAAAAATGACAACTGTGACATCTCAGGTCAAATAACTGGTGGTACACTAGTACGACTATGCGATGAATCATTGATCGTGGATAATCGCTCTCGTGATTCTCACATTTGGTCATGTTCAGTAATATATTTCTCAAACGCATTACCTATCTTCATGTTTTTGTGACGTGGGACTTGCTGGAGTTGGTGCTTGGAGCTCTAATTTGAATAATGTATTATATATTATATTCTATTATTTATTAATAAAATAACTATATTTTTATTTCAACCTTAGTAATAGTAATGTCATTTCGCATATTAGATTGATATATATAAATATGTTGAGAATGACATCGACCTTAGAATAATCATGTAGTAATACTGAACACTGGGTGGTCCGATATTAGGATAGTATAACTATTATAAACTATTTTTAAAGTAAATATTCCTAGTCGTTAGTTTTGGAATATGGTCAAATCCCTATAACCTAAAATACAAGCATATGTTGTATATTGGAAGTAGAGTTCCAATGGTTTAACCCGATGTACCATTAGCAAGAGAAGCTCGTATAGACATGTGGGTATTCGTTGGAGCGAATACTGAATGACTCACAAGTGATTCCTAATAGTAGGAAGTACACACCACCGTAAATAGGAATCTACTCGAGTCGAGTAGCATATGTGATCTTTTGACTATGGGATATCATTTATTTTGTGTGTGATCCTCCATACTTTGATGCCATATATGTCATAGATATTTCATGGTGTGACCGCTAGATGTTTATTGGGTGTAGACCGATACACTCGTTAATCAAGTACGTATCAAGATATAATTCATCTGCCCGTATGTATGCCATAAGAGGTTTAGGTATCCACGTATATAAATCATGATTCTTAAAACTTTGACCAAAGCCGATCACTTCGAGTGGATCGCATATATCAGAAAAGGTGTTCTGTTTAGTTGTAAAGAATCGTGGACATGTCGACATGAGATGTGCGCCTCAAAACCTTGATGTTGTACTCTATGTTTCCTAAGCACAACTCAGATAGCCTACGACAAAGGGATTGTTAAACATATATGATGACATCGACTTGTATAGTTTAGAAAGGTCGTTCGTGTTCTTCGTAAATTCGGAGGTGGCCGAATTGCGTAAATATAAGCTAGGCTTATATGCCAAACATGCATGGACTTAGAGAGTCCTACAATATGAAGTGTACTCGTTGAGCACTTGGATAACTGATAATTTTTTTATAATAAATAATATTGGATATTATAATTATCAATTAAAATAATTAAGTGTTATTGGATAACATTAATTATTTACTTTGACCCAATTAGATTAATCCAAAATCAAACAAGGGCTTTATTTTAATTTCATAAATATTTATACCATTTGACTATATTTTGGTAATTATAAATATGTAATAATAGGTGTATTTGGCTTGATTTAATTGGATGAAATCAAAGTGGTAGACATACAACTAATCCATTAATTAAACTTTGTCTTGATTTAACTGGATTAAATCAAGTGGTAGACAAAAGTGATTAGTCACCCTAAATATACATATTTGGACAAATTAAATTAAGCCAATATAAAAGTTGATTAGAATTTTTATTAATTAAAAATTACATAGGTTTTGCTATAAAAGGCAATCTCGAGCAAGTTTTTAATCAAGCTTGAGAAAGTTAAATCAAACAAGAATTAGAGATATTAGCCTAAGTAAAAGAAGTGTTTAGAGAAGTTTTGGAAGTTATCTACAATATTTCAATAAGGAGAAGAAGATTGGATCTTGGAAGCAAGCTTGCTAGCTTTGAGAATTCTCTATAAAAACAAGAAGAAAAAATTGGATCTTGGAACCAAGCTTGCAAGCTTTGGAAGTTATGGATATTGGAATCAAGCTTGCTAGGTAAGTTTGATATTCTCTAAAACTATATTTTCTTTAGTGAGTTATCATTAGTGAGACATATACTGATGAATTATATATTGGATAGATAATAATATAGCTTGATGTCGAAATTAGGCTAATTTATTGTGTACATATACTTTGGAAGTATAAACAAAATATGTTTGTAATTGGGTCAAAATATTCATGTTGGACATGGAACATAAAATTAGAGTTTTTTGGAACTCTAGATGATAACTTGGAGCTATGAGTACCTTTCTAGAATCACTTGACCACCTTTGACTGATCTAGAATTGTTCATGAGTCACTTTATTGTGAGATTCTATTTTGGTATATGTTTTGATTCCAAGAAATGCATATATGTATTTAGATTACATGTATATTTATTTTATAACATGTGTTGATATTTGTTTTAATGTTAAAATTAGAATTTTAGGTGTATTGAAGTGTTTGAAGAAAATTGGAAGTGTTTAGAATTGAATTAAAGACAAAAATACTCTATGCCAATATTTTATGAAGGGAAATGATGCGACACTGATCTCCAGTGTCGCGACACTGAGCTCTCAGATATTCGGGAGTCGACACTCAACTTTTCATGTCACGACACTGAGCATTCATAGATTGGGCATTGCGACTCCAAGCTCGGGCTTCGCGACACGCCGATAGTTACTACCTACTCTAATTTGGTCCCATTTTTTTTCCTACGAACTCGTAATGGAATATATTATTTATAAAATATTTTAAAAATACAGCTATCTTTGATATCCATGGGTTAGACCCACTTCCCATACACGAGACATCAATCATACTATAGGGGTCCCACATCCGGCCCAACAAGACTCGTCATCCAAATATCAATATCAAGTACTGATCAATGGAAGCAAAAAAAAAAAAAAATGTAGTCATAGGATGTGATCATCCTTGATGACATCACCTCAGCAAGAAATAGATTCAGATGTATTCAAATCTAAACTCTGTACTCATATCTAGATTACATTACATTTAGAGTCTCGACACGTATTACATCACATGATCACTTTTTTGTATAACATATGTAAGAACAACTGAACAAATATAAAATATTATAGGATTGCATTATAGTAATCGTAATCTAATTTATGACTAATTATAAGTTTATATTTACATAAGGATAATACTCATGAACTTTACGACATGATTAATTCTAGGGCATATCCCCAACAAACTCCCACTTGCACTTGAGCGAATTAATTCGGTACTAGGTACCCATCTTCTGGATATGGTGATTCAGTAACCGTTGTGTTATAGGCTAAGACAATGAGTCCACAATGTTTCCACGGCAGAGTTAGATACATGATTATTAGTTTATCCACTATAAACTGACTTATCTAGTGTTATTTGTTGGACAGTTATGACCCATAGCGTCACTGTTTGTAAAAGAAATTGTGTTTTTATACAAAATTAACTATGTAGTAATGAAATTACCTTTTACCGTTTTGTAATTTATTTACTTCGATATATAAATGGTAAAAGTCCTTATGATTAGTTCCGGATTGAGATGATATGAGACAGTATCAATCCATAAAGGTTTAATCATTAAATATCCCTAGTCATAGTATTATCAAGATTGGACATCGATAATGTGGAATAGACTAGTATTGCACTTGTGCGCGTTGTGAGGGCATAGCGGCATAGTTCTCATATATTTAAGTATTGGATGCTTATGCAACAGCGATAGGAGGTTGTGTTTTACCGATGGTACGGAAAACAGCTTCGCTCTGGATAGACCCCGCGGAATCCCATTGGTAGTATGTATATGTGTCTATGGGAGTCCGTTTTAGGGTAGGTGTATTTGGTCTTAACCTGAGACTTGCATCGCTAGTACTTACGACAATCGATACGCTTTGGTTTTGGTCGTCCAAGACTTTGACAGGTTCTGTGTATGCCTCTTCTGGGTTTATTGAGAATCGTAGTGTATTGGGTGTGATGTCAAGACGGAAGTAGCACTTCAGACATATGGAGATGATGATCACGCAGGGATCCAGAACTAGTTCTCTATTGTGTTGCAACCATCGGGATAATATGACAAGGTCAGGATTATCCGATTCAAAGAGACTAGTTGCTTGATATCCGATATGTGCTTCGTAAGGGGCAGACACTATTCCATCCACAAGCCTTGCACGTGAACATCAAATATTGGATCGCAATACACAATACTACGGTATACTACGCTTGATATAGATCGTATATTCCATTAAGAATATTTCTAGAGAATTGGGTAGGCATGGCGCTTTGCTAGAAGCCAACCTTGTCTCGTAAATCGGTAAAAATATAGTACGAGGTACGTACGTGTTCGGATAGTCCGACGATCCGATTTACTGCCAACATATCCAGGGAACTCTTGGGTCACTTCCCGAAGATTCACCGATGACGTATGATTCGAACCTAATTAATCTGAGATTAATTGCGGAGAGACTTTATCTTGGATAAAGTACTATTTGAAGAGAGAGAAAGATTAATTTGGAATTAATCGATAAAATAATATATTCGATATATTAAATGAAATTAGATTTAATTCGTGCAAACGAGTTAATTTAGAATTAATTCATTAGCGATGTGAATAGTAATTTTACTAGGCATAATTATTTAATTAAATTCGATTTAATTACGTCGCGATGAAAGTTCGTTAATTCGGAATTAGCGAACCTGAGCCCGGGAGTGTTTGCGGGCCCACTCGTATTTTGAATCAAGTGGGGCCCACATATCAAATCACTTGTCACATCACCTAGTCATTTTATCAACTTTATGTTGATGGAATTTGGTGGGTGGTTGGAAGCTTGTCTTACACACCATTTGATGGATGATGGACATATACCAAATGTTTGGTATTAGATATAAATTGATTTTTGAAATCAATTGGCAAGCTTATCACTTTCTCTCTTTGACCGAAAATTAGAAGCCATTTTACTCTCCCATTTCTTTTTCTCTCATCACCGAATTTGAAGGAAAAGGAATTGAAAAATTGTAGCAATTTTCAAAGGGCTAGCACTCAACAAATGAATCATACAAGGTGTTAGGGAAACCAACTTGAGAGCTTGGAATCTTCAAAAAGATTGGAGCTTGATCATCATTTTCTTTGGAGCACCTTGGCCGAATTCTTAGGGAAAATTTGGGCATTTGACACATCCTAAAGCCGATCAATGTAAGTGTGTTTCTGTAACTCTTCTTTGATTATTCATTCACATTTTATGCTTAATTTGACCTTGGGACTAAATCTAGAAAGCCAACAATGGTATCAATGATCTATTTTGAGCATGAAATGAAATTAGGGTAAAATTTGGGTAAAATCAATTTGAGAATGATTTGATAAAATTGATTGATTGAGTATGCTTGAATGATATTGTATTGAAGTTGTATATGATCAATTTCATGAAAACTTGATTGGATCAAATTTTTGCCCAATACTTGGCTTGGCCGAATCTTAATGTTACCGTAAACTCATGGTATTTTTTGTTTCCTTGATCATTAGATGACTTGAAACGATAGGGAAATGTTGATTTAACATTCAATCGGATTGAAAACAAAATCGAACAAAAATAACCCTTGAATGCCGAGAGCTTTATTGCATGTAATGAGTTGATTTTTTTATTCAAAAATGTTGGACATAAGTTGAACAAATAGATACATAATTAATTGATTAAATTGTATTTTGGAATATTAATTTAGATGATTAATTGATGTATTACACTTTGGTTAATTGAATTATAAAATTTGGAATTTTAAAATATGATTAAATGGGCTTGATTTTGAATTGGGCTTGTAATTGTTGTATTTGGGCCTAATGGGCTTGGTTGGGCCAAGTTGGTTTAGGCTAATCGGATTGGATCCATAATGGGCCTAAATCATTCCATTAAGTCCAAATATGACAAATGGGCTTTAAAAGATTAATTGGGCCTTATGGGCCGAAATTGGTTTCTTGGAAAAAGAGGGTGATTCCGTAATTGGGCTTGGTAATTGGGTTTGACCCATATTGACCAAAGCCCATGCCTTATGAAATCAATTGAAAGCCCATCGGACTTTAATTAATGAACAGTGGATGTTAGTTGGGCTTTGAGACCAGATTAGATTAGATTTGGAATCTAAGTCGTTAAAGCGCATTAAAAGGTGTAGTTATTTAATTTGGAATTAAATAAATGAATTAGTATTGAATACGAATTAAATTAGATTTAACGAGTAGTTCGATATAATTCAAGAATTCGTTTGAGTACTTATTCTCAAACGAGTTGGACTCGCACAAAATCTCATCATTGTTTGAACATTGGATGATCACATAATTCAAAGATTAATTAATTGGATTAGATTGATTGAATTGCATGCTATGAATGAATACATGGATGTGTTGAATGAGTAGCATATATCGGATGGATATTAGAAGGGAAAGGGCAATTTTGGAAATTGTTGTAAATTTAGAATTTATTAAATTGGACCTGCGTGTCCAGCCTTATCTCTCATTGATTCTTTGTATTCTCTTCTCACCAAATTCCCCTCAATGTGAATGAGGTTTCTCTTATTGTATTATGTAATTGGGTAGAAGTAGAATAGTGCTAGCCGGGGAGAGGAAAGAGAGTGATTTGTTCTAGGAACAATCTGTTTAAATATCCATCCGCATATCGTTATTAATTTATTTTTCGCACCTTATTATTCTTTTAGAATGCATGCTTAAGGGTGTATGATGAGACCTAACAAAGATAATTAATTGGTTTCCAATTACGCGAAAAACCCTCAAAACATATTAAGCATTTTTCCTTCCGTTGAGTGATTCTTACATTGGTTTGTTGGCCAAAGTCAAGACCTTTGTCCATTGCGGATGTGTTTGAATCATGAAGGCTTTGTTCCACATCGGTGTCTTGTCCAAGTTGTGATTTGTTGGCCAAAGTCAAGATCACTTCTTGTCCATCGACATTGATTACGAAGCTTTCCATGTCAATGGGTCCCGCTTAACTGGAATCATTAAGCTTGTTGTGCCAAAGCCAAGGCATAGTTGATTTAGAGGAAAAAGGTTAGGCAAATATGTTGGATATATTTGGATATTTATTGTATATATGTTTCGGACTTGGATGTCCACCTACTGGATCTAGGAATTGGATGAGATCCAATTGATCTTCGAGATCTACCTATTTAAATATCATACAGCTTGTTGGCCAAAGTCAAGGTTGTGTGTTATTTAATGGGATCCTAGCCCACTAGGAAACTGGGTTTCCCGAGTACTCGACAGAGGGTTAGAGGCTCGCCGAAAAATAATGGGAGGCTAGTATTGAATTTGCAATTTCATTCAGATTCTTAGCTTTATGCACTTTCAAATTATTTCGTCAAAATTATTTTATTAGTTGGACTAATATAATGTTATTTTTCTTGTAACAGTTAGACTGTACCCAAATATCGTTGATTAGATAGTTGGACTATCGTAATCAAGATGACAGGAAAGGGCAGTGTCCGAGACATTATCATGGGCGAAAATGTCTTTAAGGGCATAAACTTTTCCGATTGGGAAATGAATCGGAGGATAGTCCTTGGATCTGAGAGGTTGTTATATACTATAGAGACACCTCTTGGGCCTAAGCCCAAACCTGATCAGTTACTTGAGCTGGAGCTTTGGAAGACTCACAACGATGACAACTCTAGTGCTCAGTCTATTATGCTTGCTGCTATGACTCAACATTTCCGCTGACAGAACATGGACTTGGATCCCTATAACATGTTGGCGAGGTTGCACGATCTTCACCGATCTAACCATAGATCACAGAGATATGAGTTGCAGAAGAAGCTCTTCCGTGCACGTATGTCAGAAGGCATGTTTGTTGAGTCCCATGTGGCACAGATGATAGCTGACATTGACGAACTGACTCAGATGAGGATAGTCTTAGAGGCTGAGACTACTATAGATTTGATCTTGCAGTCTCTCCCCGACACTTGGAGAGGGTTCATCATAAACTATAATTTGATGAACAAAGATGATACTCTTGGAGAGTTGTTGTCAATTTTGAAGGAAGCTGAGAAGGAGCTTCTGAAAGGAAATACGAGCGAGGCATACTTTGCTTCAATATCTCAGTCTCCCAAGGCTTTGTTGGTTTCTAATTAGGTCCCAAGATCAATATAAGCATGAAAAACATATGTGAATACATCAACGGAGGTAGCAGAATACTCACATCGATCGGTCGAGATGATTCGGCAACAAATAAAATTTGTTTTTACCCTCCATTTCCACGCCCAAGTAGTGCAGTCCACTGCCTTGAATTTTCAGATTTAGTTGATGATTTTGAGCTCCAAATTTGAATCAAACGGTTCCCGGCTCGTGGGTGGGTTTCCCTATCACCTTCGCATACCTCTAAGGAGTGTGCTAGCACCTGGATTTTGCCACAAAATCACTCAAAATAGCTTCCCACTGCTTGGTTTCTTCACAACAAAACAATGAAGTTTTTGGCCCCATGGGCGTGAGCTTTTTGGAGAAGGAATGAGAGAAGAAAGTGTGTTAGGTTATTAGAAAAAGTGTATTACATTTACTTATATATTTTCCAAAAATAAAGTAAATCTTTTTACCAAAAATTTGGCTTTCAAAAATTCAAACAAACTTAATCCAAATACCTTGAGTGTTCCACACTCCAACATCAATGTCCATCAAATCATATCAAGTCAATCAAGTTGTCAAGTCACATCACTCAAAGTGACAAATGATTTGACGCTTAAAACGACTAGCGATTTGACACTTGATGCGACTAATGATTTGACGCTTGATTTAACTTACGTGCCGCACTCGAATTCAAAATGCGAATGCGTTTGCAAATAATCTCGAGCTCAGGTTCATTAATTCCAAATTAATGATTTATCCGTTGCGTCGTAATTAAATCTAATTTAATTAAATAATCATGTCAAACATAGTTACTATTCACGTCGCTAACGAATTAATTCTAAATTAATTCGTTCGCCCGAATTAAAATCTAATTTTAATTCCGCGTCGAAATCCAATTTTGTTAATATATCAAATATTTAATTTACCGATTAATTCCAAATTAATCATTATCGCTCTTTAAATGATATTTTATCCTAGATAAAATATGTCCAAAATTAATCCCAGATTAATTTTCTCTCTCTTCTAATTAATCCCAGATTAATTAAAGTGCGAGTCATACATCATTGGTGAATCTTTGGGAAGCGACCCATGAGATCCCCGGATATGTTGGCAGTAAATTCGGTCGTCGGACTATCCGAACACGTAAGTACCTCGTACTACGTTTTACCGATTTACAAGACAAGGTTGGCCTCTAGCAAAGCGCCATGCCTACCCAATTCTCCGGAAATATCCTTACAGGAATAAAGGATCTGTATCAGGCGTAGTATACGTAGTATTGCGTATTTCTGTCCAGTATCGGATGATCACGTGCTAGGCCTGGGGCTGGAATTGTGTCTACCCCGTACGAAGCATATGTCGGATGTCTGGTGACTAGTCTCTATAATCGGATAAACCTGACCTTGTCATTTTATCCCGATAGCTGCAGCATATAAGAGAACTAATATCATATCCTACGTGACCATCATCTCCACTAAGACTGGAGTGATACTTCCGTCTTGACATCACACCCAACACACTACGATTCTCAATATACCCAGTATTGGCGTACACAGAACCTGCTAAAGCCCTAGACGACCGCAACCAAAGTATATTGATTGTCGCAAGTATTAGCGGTGCAAGTCTCAGGTTAAGACTAAATATACCTACCCTGATTTCGGACTTCCATAGACACATAGTCATACTACCAATGGAATTTCGAGGGGGTCTATCCAGAGCGAAGATGTTTCCCGTACCATCGGTGAAACACAACCTCCTATTACACTTGCATGAGTATCCTATACCCAAATATATGAGAACTACGCCGTTGTGCCCTCACAACGCGCACAAGTGCAATACTAGTCTTTTGCGTATATATCGATATCCAATCTCGATAATACTCTGACTAGGGATATTTATGATTTATCCTTCGTTGATTGATACTGTCTCATATCATTCTCCATCAAGGAACAAATCATAAGGACCTCTCATCATTTATATATCTTGGTGATCTAATCACAAATGATAAGAGTGCAATCTCCTTTGTCACATAGTTAATTTGTACAACAACACCATGATCTGTACAATAGTGATGCTATGGGTCATAATTGTCCAACAATCTCCCACTTGGCCTATAGTCAGTCACTCGAGTGCTCGACACCTGAACTATGTACGGTTGGCTCAAATTGCTGAGAAAAGCTTTCGCCAGCGGATTTGTATGATTATCGTCTGATGCGATTTATACGATCATCACATCGCCACGATGTATGATCCGAATGAATCAGATGAATATCGAAGTATATATATCTGGATCGTTGATGAGACCATTAGCTCTTTAGCCTGTGCTGACGCTTAGATCAGCTGCTAACAGAACTATATCTAATCTAATTAGATTTGTTATTGACCCAGATGGCTTCTATGCTGCCTCAGCTGCAGCAATTACCCGTATTTTTTGTTTATGCGGTAATAATATCTTGCTTGGAAGATTTCCAGCTCACTGTTCCGTTATTCAAACTGTATAGTACCATTTGTGACTTTTAGTCGTTATATCGGTTCAGGAAACTTGCAGTAGTGATCCCAGTCACTTCAAGTTCTCCTTCTCCACGGATTAAGATAGTATTCTCAGTTCTCTAAGATACTAAGTATGATCTTAACATCAATCCAGTGACTATCACTAGGATTGGCCTGTTTGTGAATCCATATGCTCAAAGCGTATGAGACATCAGGTCATGTACATTTTTCAATGTACGAGTTTCTCGGAGAGTTTTCTTGAAAGCCAAGCTTTTACCGATTATTTTTATGGGAATATCATTTCCAAAAAAATGACATATTTTATCATTATTTATAGGACAACCACTGCCAGTGCACTCCCACTAACCCTCTTATATACACAAGAATCATTTCGTTTTGAATCAAATCATACACCATTATGATTACATCAAAATGATAATTCCAAGAATTCAATGCTTGCTTCAATCCAAACATGGATCGAATGACCTGCAAACCTTGTTTGCTAGTTAAGATACGATAAAATCGTCAGGATGTTGAAAACATCCTCCAAAAGGTTTCCTTTTCAGGAAAGCGATTTTCCCGTTCAGCTGACATATTTCATAAATGAAACATGCAGCATCAGCAAGCATTATCCAAATGGATTTACTGTGGCAACAGTTAAAAGGTTGAATCGTAATCAACACAATGTTGATAACGATACCTTTCCGCTACAATCATAGCTTAGTGCGTTGGTATTTTGCCTTCCATGTATATATTCCTTGAAGACTTATATAGTACCAATAGGCACAATGCCTTGCGGTACATCAACTAGTATTCTAAAACCAGTTGATATACATGGAATCCATTTCGGATTATATGGCACTTTGCCATAATAGGGAGTCGATACCTTGTATCACTACCTCATACGTTGTCAGTTGGTATACCTCAATAAGATAGACATCTTTATGAGGTGAGATCAGAAACCCATACCCCAGGTTGTTTTCTGACTCTCTCCGATCTATGCGGTTCTTGTGTATTTAAAGATTACTGGTAATAGTCTCATCCTTGATGAACTATTTATGTTCCATTAAGATTCAGTGCCAGGGACAGTATTACTCCAATTTTCATCGAGTTTTACTATCCTCCCACTTTCCACTACATATCGGTGTTCCTCTTAGGAAAACCACATGGCGAGCAACAATTTAATTGTTCTCTGGTGAGATGTATAATTACAATACTTATGGTATCCCTAGGATGACCTTACAATTGGCACTTATCCAATTTGGGTTTTAGTTTGGTATTATCCAAACGTATGCCTAGCATACCCAAATATACAGGAATGTGAAACCAAGTTTCTTTTCTGTTATATCTACTATCATATGAAATCTGTCAAACAGATTTTAATGCAACCTTATTCAAAATAAGTTCTGCACTGTTAATGCTTATCCGTTGAAGGAAAAGATAGCTTCGAGCGACTCATGATTAACCTTATCATGTTCAATAAAATTCGGTTTATCCTGTTCGGACACACCGTCAAATTGACGTGTCCGGAAGGAGTCCTCATTTGAAAGAATATTATACTTCTTTCAAGTATTTCAGAAACTTACTGCTTAAGTATTTTCCATTACGGTCTCACCGTGATGATTTAATACTTTAGCCGATCTGTTTGTCTATTTCGTTCGAAAAACTGTAAAAGTTTTCGATTTGAGTTCTTTAAAAGAAACACATAACCATAACGCGATGCCACATCCGTATAGGTCACGAAATATTCATCTCCACATCTAGCCTAGCTAGATATGGGCCCACTTGCTTCACTATGAACTAGGGCTAACATATCTGTGGCATTTACACTTTTACCAAGTAAATAGTGTTTTAGGCACTTTGCCCAATAAACTAGATTCGTAGACTTTATTTGAATGGAATCAAATTAGTCCTAGTACCCACTCTTCAAAAGTGCGGATATACGATTCTTGTTTGATTGTGTCCCAGACATCAATGCCACAATTAAGTTTCTTCTGATCAAATCAGTTTGAGCTATTTGATTGTCATTATATGTTTGAGATTTTATTTATATTCAAAATATAAATACTGTTATTCACATCTAATGTGTTTATCTCAATATCATCTTTATATAATAAAATACTTTAGTGTTCTAGAATATAAAGGTTCACCCGCAGCGGGTCAAACACTGATATAGAGATAATGTTTCTAGTCAAACTAGTTACATTAATACAGTTTCCTAATTTAAGTACATACCCGAGGGTAGTTCCTAAACTTAGGTATCTACAGTTAAAACAGTGATTTTTATCCCGTTTCCAATCCGCAGATAAATCTCAACTGAAGTCAGTATCCTGCTCATAGCAGATACTGCACATCAGTACATATATTTTATGTACCACACTAAGTATTTAAAAAATCCAATTTCAATACTAGTAGTTAACATAATGTTGACAAACATATTTGAAGTCGGAGCTTTGCTCGTTCTTCAATTCCTTCATGTCTGCCTTGTCCAAACGGCAGTGACGCTTTCGCGATCCCGTTTGCCACAATTTAAGTAGACATTTTAGGATATGTCATTTATCTTCCTAGAATATTATAATGATTTTGCCTTTGCCCTTTTCAACATTCTAGTAGCCTTTGGCCAAGCCTTGGCCATGTAAAATATCGAAGTAAGGTGCGTCTTGCGCTACTTGCCTAATTGCAAAGTTTGACTTTGTCTCCTTGAGAACAATCATTAACTCTCCAAGAGTTATATATTGCAATTTTAGTACTTCTAAAATCTAAACATAGATTTATGAAGATCCTTCAATTTCATTATCATACTTTAAGGATCTAATCCTTAGTTCTGATTCAGAAATTAAGGAGTCTACTACGACAAGTTTAATGGATTAAGCACTAAAGTTATCATTGCATGATCTTCCAAAGATTATGCTCTACTATTTGCTTAACTCCGGGCATAGGCCTAATATATTATTTTACAAATAAAATAACTTATTAATTTTCCAGGACTATCTTGAAATTTATTCCCAATTTGAAAATTAAACCATTTAAATACATTTTCCCTAGGATTATGTATTAAACGTCAATCTTTCAATTTTAATCTTGATTCTAATAGTCTAACTATTTAATCAACGATTTAGGTACTATTTATTATAATGATTACAATAGTCCAACTATTTAATCAACTATAATTTAATAGATTAAAATCAATTATATTGATTACTATAATCCAATTATAAAATCAACTATAAATGAATGGTTTGAATATAGTCCAACTATTTAAAAAAACACGATTTAAATATTAGTCCAACTAACATTTAATTTTTGACGAATGATATTTGTTTGAGCGCGTATGACAAGTAATTAAACGAATATTGCAAATTCAATTCTTGCCTCCCACTATTTTTCGGCGAGCCTCTAACCCTCTGTCGAGTACTCGGGAAACCATGTTTTCTAGTGGGCTAGGATCCCGTTAAATATCACACAATATTGACTTTGGCCAACAAATTGTATGATATTTAACTAGGTAGATCTCTAAGATCAATTGGATCCAATCCAATTCCTAGATCCGGTAGGGGGACATCTAAGTCCGAAACATATATCTTATATATGCCAATACATCCAATGTATTACCTAACCTTTTTCCTCTGAATCAACTAAGCCTTGGCTTTGGCACAACAAGCTTAATGATTCCAGTTAAGCGCGACCCATTGACCATGGAAAGCTTCGTAATCAATGTCGATGGAAAAGAAGTGGTCTTGACTTTGGCCAATAAACCACAACTTGGACAAGACACTGATATGGAACAAAGCCTTCGTGATTCAAACACATCTTCGACAGACAAAGGCCTTGACTTTGGCCAACAAACCAATGTCGTCTTAGAACTTGAGTAAGAATCACTCAATGGAAGGAAAACGCTTAATATTTGCGAGGGTTTTTCGCGTGCAAATTGGCAACCAATTTATTATCTTTGTTAAGGTCTCATCATCATACATCCTTAAACATGCATTCTAAACACATAATAAAACGCATATGAATAAAATAATAATAATGATATACGGATGGATACTTTACACATTGATCCCAGATCAAATCTCTCATTTTCTCTCTCCCGCTAGCACATCTATCACTTCTACCCGTTACACTACACTTCTAAAGAAACCTCATTTACATTGAGGGGAATAGGTGAGAAGAGAATACAAAGAATAAGAGGTGAAGGCTGGACACGCATGTCCAATTAATAAATCAAATTTATTACAACAATTTCTAAAATTGTCACACCCGACTAATATACATCCGATATACATTATTCATTCATCACAACCATGTATTCACACAAGCATGTTATCAATCAATCTAATCAAATTAATTAATATGATAATTAGTGATCATCCAATGTTCAAACAACGATTTGATTTTGCACGAGTCAAACTCGTTTTGCGAACAAGTACTCAAAGTACGAATTCTCGAATTAAATTAAACTACGTCATTAAATCGAATTTAATATGCATTCAATTCTAATTCGCTATTTAATTCCAAATTAAATATTACACTTTATATAATGAACCTTTTACGACTTAATTCCAAATTTAATCGTAACGCGTCTTAAAGACCGATTAACGTCCAATGTCAATTCAATTAAAGTCCAATGGGCTTTTAATTGATTTCTTAAGGCGTGGACTTTTGATCAACTAGGGTCAAACCGAATAACCAAAATCCAATCCGAGAATTACCCCATAAACCCATAAATCAATTTTGGCCCATTAGACCCAATTAAACTTTAAAGGTTCATTAAGTCGCATTTGGGCTTTAAGGAAGCGGTTTTGGGCCCAATTGGATCCAATCCAATTTGCCTTAACCTAACTTGTACAAGAAAGCCCAACAAGCCCAATTACAACATAATAAGCCCAAATCCAATTTAAAGGCTCAATTAATTAAATTACATAAATCCAATTCGCAATTTAATTACAATAAAGTGTTCAACAAAATTAATTACCCAATTAACATTTCTAAAACATCAATTAGCCTAATAATCATGCTCATTATCAACAAAACATGTCCAACAACATTTTATCAAAAATCAAACCCATATACATGCTTCTTAGTCTCGGCCAAGATAGGAATTTTATGTCCGATTCGAATTCAATCCAGTTAATTCTACAATCGACATTAAATCACATTCCCGAATGATTCTAACTCATCCAATGAATCAAAAATCAAAAAATCCAAGACTAATTAGGGCATTAACATTCAGCCACCATAACTAATTTGGGGAAAAATGATCCAATCATTTTTTCATTTTTTCCCATTGAATCCAATCAATCTTCAATTCAACAACATTTAAGCATACTTAATCATCAATTTCATAAAATCATGCTCAAATTCAAAATACCCAAATTTTAAACCCTAAACTTTTCTGCTCAAACCTAGGCTCTGATACCATTGTTGGTTTCTAATTAGGTCCCAAGATCAATATAAGCATGAAAAACATATGTGAATACATCAACGGAGGTAGCGGAATACTCAAATCGATCGGTCGAGATGATTCGGCAACAAATAAAATTTGTTTTTGCCCTCCATTTCCACGCTCAAGCAGTGCAGTCCACTGCCTTGAATTTTCAGACTTGGTTGATGATTTTGAGCTCTAAGCTTGAATCAAACGGTTCCCGGCTCGTGGGTGGGTTTCCCTATCACCTTCGTATACCTCAAAGGAGTGTGCTAGCACTTGGATTTTGCCACAAAATCACTCAAAATAGCTTCCCATTGCTCGGTTTCTTCACAGCAAAACAGTGAAGTTTTTGGCCCCTTGGGCGTGAGCTTTTTAGAGAAGGAATGTAACATCTCGCCTAGGCCAGGATGCTACCGGCATGAGACAGGAGAACCCATCTCCATAAGCCTCTACTTCTAACGAAATTTCGGCATGATGTATTCGTAACATCATGCAACCTGGCCTGTAGCCAGCATCTACAAACAACAAAAACTCAATCATCTCGGCCTCAGGCCGGAAACACAACATCAAGGCCTCAGGCCTAAACTCAAGAACAAAATATAAAACTTGGCCTCCGGCCACGACTCGAAACTAGAATTAAATTATTACATTACTTGACTATACAAGTGAGATGCAAATACAAAACTTTACAAAAGGGCCGTGAGGACCCATACTCAACCCAGGACTCTCTTGACTCCAAATGGGGCGATCCACCGTCTACAAAGTCTTCACCGAACTACAGCTACTATCCTGCAAAATTGCAACTGAAAGGTGTGAGTCATAATGACTCAGCAAGTAAGCACGCAAACATAAACAATCCAGTTTTAACTTAAAATCGCATATCATTATTTTCATATTTCTTGCTATAAGTCTTTTCATCTAACAAACACCTACGTACATTAACTTCTATTAATTATGTCTGTATTCGTTCTTAATATCCATAAATCAAGTTTTACTTTGTTAACTAACATATTAGAATCCAGTACACTTTTGTTGCACTAGTCTGATTCTTCTCTTAACCTGTCCGTGTATTCTATGCTAGTCAAGATTAGTCATCATTAAACTTTTCTTCTTTTATCTTTTTGAAATATCATCAAATCATTCATACAAAACATTATATTATTATTTAAACGTCAATCCACTATAATCAACCATGTATCACTATACTTTTATTATTATACTCTAACATTTCTACAATATGTTCTTCCTAAGAAACACATAAACTCAAACCATTTTCATTAGCACATGTAAGCATTAAATAAAGTCACACTATCACACATTAGGATCACTGATGTGAAATCTCAGATGCTAACAAGAAAATATATACTTTACTTATAGCTTCTTTATACCTTAACTATAGCATGCATTATAAAGAATGTTTTCTGAAGATTTTCATACACTTATGTTATGCTTTAAGAATTATTACTTTAAAATCTTTTTCTGAAAAACCTACTTGCGAAGGTACTAGTACTTCTAAACATAGAAATCATTATGAAGTTTATGCAGGACTTGTAAACTTAATACACTTAACATACTAAGTATTTAGCAAATACTTTCTGAAAACCCTTCCGAAAACTCTTTCGGAAAACTGTAGCTGGAAACTGAAAACTGTGTTTGAAACAGGAATCCGTATTTGAAAATTGAACAATATCTCAAAACTATAATCCATATCTGAAAACCATAACTGAAACTTTTTCTGGGTTTTGTATCTCAGAAAACTATTTTCTGAAAAATCTGATGTTTTCAAAACTCCTTTTTGAAAACCAGTATCTGGGTATCTGTAGAAAAACTGGCGCATGGAGGCGTTACGTCTCGACGTCCCCCCATACGCCTATCTGGAGGCAGAAGTGCAAAACCATGACTTTGGGGCGTTACGTATCGCCATCCCCCAAAGCATGCCACTACTGTCTCATAATCTGGGGGTCTAGGGGCGTGATATCTCACCGTCTCCCTAGCCCATCTGGAGGATCTGAGAGCGTCCCCTCAGTCTCAACATGTGCACATGCTATCTGTATCCGTCAATTCCAGTTGTATCTGAAGTTACACACTGGGGTGAGTTTTTTCCCTCATGCCCCGGAAATCAGAAAACTCATATTTAATAACATCTCGAAACTGGAAGAAAACATATTTCTGTAACACGGTTTTTCAAAAGCTTTCGAAAACATTCATTTAAAACACTTTGAATTCTGAAAACATTCTTAGCTTTTAAATCAACTGTTGAAAATCTCAGCATAATACTATATATATATAATATATATATATATTTATACACATACATACATACATACATATACATGCATATGCATTCTCATGTTTCTTCCTATACCCACCATGCTTTCTTATAATATCACACATGTACATGTGAACGCTCATACACTCTACTAATTAAACATAACTTTAATATCATAATTTTTTTCAAAATTATGCGTACACACATCATCCAAACTGTTCTAATACAATAAGCATCACATACAAACAAACATCAAAATCTCAGCTTGTAAACTCATTTACCTATATTCATTTGCACATCTATTCTATGTTCATTTAAACATTTCAAAATACTGTTTCGCAAAATACATACTTACCATGCATCAACGTACTACAACCTCTGGCAGTATATATATATATATATATATATATATATATATACACACACACACACCATGTATCTTATGTACAACTTAAGCACTTATGTTACTAAATGCATACATGTATATATCCATTCTTTGAGTGAAATTTTACACTTGCATTCATACATGTCTAAACAAGTCAATTCACATATTTACTAATTTATACTTGTTCCTTAATACAAAAGTCTCTATGTTATTATACATATTATATACATATAAGGTTAATTGTACGATCCCACTCTCATTATGGTCATACATATATCACAAGCTTCCTAGTTATATCCAACTTTCTTGACTTTTCATGTAACCTAGTTGATCCATAACGTGCCTATGTTTATCTCATTGATAGCTTTAGTCCCATTCCCTAGGGTGTAGTTTTCTACAAACCCCTCATACCCAGGTTTAATTAGATTATATTCATAACTATAACAATCATTCACTTGCTCCATCTGTGTATACATAAACCGGTTCATACCTCTGTACATTTCTCTTTACCTCTGAATACTTCTGTTTATCATTAACCTATATTTCTACTTATGATTGCTTACTTTTATCTACACCAGTCCACTAGCTTCTGTCTCCTACGATCATCTTTATATACACATATATATATATACATTTATTAGTTTCTTAAAAAATGTTATATATATAACCTTATTATAGTTCTACTTTTGTTAAACGATAACTTCTTAAGTAAACAAAGCATGAGTTACTTACCTGGCTGAGCGAACGCCCGTGATCCGGGTCCGATCTGCCAAAATAAATCACAACATATGTCAAAACCGCTGTTTGCGGAACTTTCAACTCATCTACGATAAACTACGGACTTTCCCCGGAACACCCGAATCGACTCTGATACTACAATCTAGACTTGTTACTCTAATACATGCTCAATTGCTATTCTGAAATAACTAGGTCAAATTCTCATTTTACGCGTTTGCGGCAAAACTTGCGGAAAAGTTTCCGCAAACGCTACGGAAGAGTCTCGAACCCTCCGAACTAAACCGAAATTACCCATTTACCCTCGCAATACCATAATTATATCATAACTACATTTACGACCATCTACGCTCAATCGCGCGAGAAATGCCGTTTTACCGGAATCTCGCTAATTCTACCGGATCGATCATATCGTGTCCGTTTCACCCCGGATTCTACCATATTTATCGTTTTAACATATTACATCATATTCAATTCATAAACATGCAATTCGCTAATTTACGAAACTACCGGAAACATCCGAATAAAATACGATACACTTTAAAATATCAACTTCTAAACGAAGAGTCGTACCGAAATTCCGAGGCCATATCCGGACTCCCCTCGGCCATACGAACGCGCTGGTGTCAACGGAATTTCGATCGGAGCTACCGTTCGACATGGGTTTACTGTTCACCGAGCCTTCTTCCCTCATTTTGCGTGATTCCGGCCGTTGTTCTGCAAATCCGTCTCCGTACACTTGTAGTACTCGTCGAGGGCTTCGATTTGGCGGGTGGCACGGCTCGTGAAACGGCCCGATGAGCCGGAATCGATCAACCCATCTCTCGCCCTTTTCACCCTTCCATCTCGCCGTTCGCCGGCCTAGAGCCTCGCCGTCGGCCACCACTGGACGCACGGTGGCCGGGCGTCCCTCCCTGGTTGGTCGCGCCGGCCGGCGGTGGCCGGCGCGACCGCAACAGCAACAACGCAAATTGGGCGTAGGGGGCGTTTTTGGATTTTGGAAGATTTTGCTATTTTGATAATTAATGAAAACTATGAGGCGTTTTATGCTATCTGAAAAATATCATTTTGGCCCTCGCGAAAATAACAAAACAGTCCCTGCCACAGAACCTTCTAGAATTTCGCATTTTCAGAGCCCTTCTGATGCGATTTTCGAAATAAGTTCAACACGAAAGTTGTTCGTATCTGAAAAACGAGTCCAATGGTCTAATAATCAGCTCGATCGGAGTTCGTTTGCCCTATTCGTGTCCAAAACCAGAAACTTTACGCGTTTTACGAAAATTGCGTAACTGACTTGTGAACCCACGCGTTTTCCAACGCGATGAAAATTCATAAAATGATAATCCAACTCATATTAACTCACTTAAACTCTTATTCTACCTCATCCTCATAATCCGAGACTAAAACAGTCGTCCGGGAATCTCCTGGAACAGTTCTAAAAATCCGGGATGTTACAAGGAAGGAGAGAAGAAAGTGTGTTAGGTTATTAGAAAAAGTGTATTACATTTACTTATATATTTTCCAAAAATAAAGTAAATATTTTTTCCAAAAATTTGGCTTTCAAAAAGTCAAACAAACTTAATCCAAATACCTTGAGTGTTCCACACTCCAACATCAAGTCAATCAAGTCATATCAAGTCAATCAAGTTGTCAAGTCACATTACTCAAAGTGACAAGTGATTTGACGCTTGAAACGACTAGCGATTTGACGCTTGATGTGACTAATGATTTGACGCTTGATTTGACTTACGTGCCGCACTCGAATTCGAAATGCGAATGCGCTCGCAAATAATCTCGGGCTCGGGTTCGTTAATTCCAAATAACGATTTATCCATTACGTCGTAATTAAATCTAATTTAATTAAATAATCATGCCAAGCATAGTTACTATTCACATCGCTAACGAATTAATTCTAAATTAATTAATTCGCCCGAATTAAAATCTAATTTTAATTCCACATCGAAATCCAATTTTGTTTAATATATCAAATATATTAATTTACCGATTAATTCCAAATTAATCGTTATCTATCTTTAAATGATATTTTATCCTAGATAAAATATGTCCGAAATTAATCTCAGATTAATTTTCTCTCTCTTCTAATTAATCCCAGATTAATTAAAGTACGCGTCATACGTCATTGGTGAATCTTTGGGAAGCGACCCATGAGATCCCCGGATATGTTGGCAGTAAATTCGGTCGTCGGACTATCTGAACACGTAAGTACCTCGTACTACATTTTACCGATTTACAAGACAAGGTTGGCCTCTAGCAAAGCACCATGCCTACCAAATTCTCCGAAAATATCCTTACAGGAATAAAGGATCTGTATCAGGCGTAGTATATGTAGTATTGCATATTTCTGTCCAGTATCGGATAATCACGTGCTAGGCCTGAGCCTAGAATTGTGTCTGCCCCGTACGAAGCACATGTCGGAAGTCTGGTGACTAGTCTCTATAATCGGATAAACCTGACCTTGTCATTTTATCCCGATAGCTGCAGCATATAAGAGTACTAATACCGTATCCTACGTGACCATCATCTCCACTAAGACTGGAGTGATACTTCCGTCTTGACATCACACCTAACACACTACGATTCTCAATATACCCAGTACTGGCATACACAGAACCTGTTAAAGCCCTGGACGACCGCAACCAATGTATATTGATTGTCGCAAGTATTAGCGGTGCAAGTCCCAAGTTAAGACTAAATACACCTACCCTGATTTCAGACTTCCATAGACACATAGTCATACTACCAATGGAATTCCGAGGGGGTCTATCCAGAGTGAAGCTGTTTCCCGTACCATCGGTGAAACACAACCTCCTATTACACTTGCATGAGTATCCTATACCCAAATATATGAGAACTATGTCGTTGTGCCCTCACAACGTGCATAAGTGCAATACTAGTCTTTTACGTATTTATCGATGTCCAATCTCAATAATACTCTGACTCGGGATATTTAATGATTTATCCTTCATTGATTGATACTGTCTCATATCATTCTCAATCAAGGAACAAATCATAAGGACCTCTCATCATTTATATATCTTGGTGATCTAATCAAAAACGATAAGAGTGCAATCTCCTTTGTCACATAGTTTATTTTGTACAACAACACCATGATCTGTACAAATAGTGACGCTATGAGTCATAATTGTCCAACAGGCTTGGCCTAGGTGACCGGTGATGTTAAAAAGAAGTAGCATAAGAAAAAGGGCAAGCCCAAATCGTCAAAGGCTTCTGGGAAGCCTAAGGACAAATCTTAGGATGTATGCCTCCAGTGCGGCAAGTAGGGTCACTGGAAACATGACTGCCGTGAGTACAAGGTGCTCCAAAATGAGATTAAAGCGGGCAAGGCACCGACTTCAGGTATGTTTGTTATTGAAATAAACATGACTACTTCTAGTTTTAAAAATTGGATTTTTGATTCTGGTTGTGTTACTCTCATATGTACTGATGTGCATGATCTGCGGATTAGCAGGAGACTGGCCTCAGGGGAGATTGATCTACGCGTCGAAAATGGGGCACCAGTCGCCATTTTGGCCGTTGGCACTTTTGTTTTAGAACTACCCTCGGGGCAAGTACTTGAACTATCTGACTGTTATTATGTACCTAGTTTGACTAGGAATATTATTTCTGTATCTATGTTAACCCAATGTGGGTATACTTTTATATTCAGGAACACTGGGTGTTTTTTATATAAAAATGATGTAGAAATTTACACTGCTATAACAAATAATGGTCTTTATATTTTGAATATAAATCAATCTCAAACATATAATATAACAAAAAAAGGGCTTAAAATGGGTAACAAAGATGAAACTTATATGTGGTATTGTCGTCTGGGACACATAAACAAGACTCACATATCCATATTTTCGAAGAGTGGGTACTTGGACAGATTTGATCCAAATTCATATGACGTCTGCGAATCTTGCTTATTAGGCAAAAAGCCTAAATCACCTTTTAGCGGTAAAGGTGAATGCGCCACCGAACTGTTAGCCCTCATTCATGGTGATGTATGTGGGCCCATATCTAGTCAGGCTAGAGGTCGTACCCTTTACGGATGATGCATCACGTTATGGTTATGAGTATCTTATGAGACACAAGTCGGAAACTTTTGAGAAATTCAAAGAGTTTCGACCTGAACTTGAAAAACAGACCGACAAGGTTATAAAGACATTACAGTCGAACCGTGGTGGCAAATACTTGAGCAATGAGTTTCTAGATTACTTGAAAGAATAGGAAACAAGGTTTCCTGAGTACTCAATAGAGGGTTAGAGGCTCGCCGAAAAATAGAGGGAGGTAAGAATTACATTTGCAATATTCGTTTAATAACTTGCCATACGCGCTCATATCAAATATCTCGTCAAATAAATTAAAGTATTAGTTGGACTAATATTTAATTGTTGTTTTAATTAAACAGTTGGACTGTATTCAAACTACTTCATTTATAGTTGATTATATAATTGGATTATAGTAATCAATATATTTTAATTTTACCCTTCATTTATAATTGATTATATAATTGGATTATAGTAATCAATATATTTGAATATTACCGATCATTTATAGTTGATTATATAATTGGATTATAGTAATCAATATATATTTGATTTTAACCAATAAAATTATAATTATTTATATAGTTAGACTATAGTAATCATTACATTAGATTGTACCTAAAATCATTGATTAAATAGTTGGACTATTAGAATCAAGATTAAATTTGGAAGATTAGTGTTTAAAACATAATCCAAAGGAAAGTGTGTTTAAACGACTTTAATTTTCAAATTGGGAATAAAATTTCAGGATGGACCTGGAAACTAATAAGTTACTTTATTTGATAAAATAACATATTAGGCCTAAGCCCAGAATTAAGCAAATAGTAGAGCATGATCTTTGGAAGATTCATGTGATGATAACTTTAGTGCTTAATCCATTATACTTGTCAATATGACTTCTTAATTTCCTAATCAGAACTAAGGATTGGATCCTTAAAGTATGATGATGAAATTGAAGGATATTCATAGATCTATTCTTAGATCTTAGAAGTATTAAATTGCAATTAATAACTCTTGGAGAGTTAATGGTCATTCTCAAGGAGACAAAGCCAAAGTTTACAATAAGGCAAGTAGCGCAAGGCGCACCCTACTTCGATATTCTAGAAGGCCAAGGCTTGGCCAAAGGCTTCTGAGTTGTAGAAAAAGGAAAAAGGCAAGATCATTATAATCTTCTAGGAAGATAAATGACATATCCCAAAATGTCTGCCTAAAATGTGGTAAACGGGGTCACTGAAGCGTGACTATTGTATGGACAAGGCAGACATGAAGGAATTAAAGACGGGGCAAGGCTCTGACTTTAAACATGTTTGTCATAAACATGTTCACTAGTAGTATTAAAATTGTATTTTAGATACTAAAAGTGGTACATAAATATATGTACTGATGTGCAGAATCTGCTTTGAGCAGGATACTGACTTCAGATTGAGATTACTATACGAATAGGAAATGGGACGACAGTCGCTGTTTCAACCGTAGATAACTAAGTTTAAGAACTACTCTTCGGGTATGTACTTAAATTAGGAAACTGTTATAATGTAACTAGTTTGACTAGAAATATTATCTCTATATCGAGTATAACTCGTTGCGAGTATACCTTTATATTCTAGAACACTAAAGTGTTTTAGTATATAAAGATGATATTGAGATAAACACATTAGATGTGAATAACAGTATTTATATTTTGAATATAAATAAATCTCAAACATATAACATGACAAACAAGTAGCTTAAACTGATTTGATCAGAGGAAACTTAATTGTGGCATTGTAGTCTGGGACACAATTAAATAAGACTCGTATATCCGCACTTTTGAAGAGTGGGTACTAGGACGGATTTGATTCTATCCAAATGATGTATACGAATCTAGTTTATTAGGTAAAGTACCTAAAACACTATTTACTTGGTAAAAGCATAAGTGCCATCGATCTGTTAGCCCTTGTTCATAGCGACGTAAGTGGGCCCATATCTAGCAAGGCTAGAGGTGGATATGAATATTTCGTGACCTTTATGGATGTGGCATCACATTATGGTTATGTGTTTCTTTTGAAACACAAATTGGAAACTTTTAGAGTTTCCACACGAAATAGACAAACGGATCGGCTAAAGTATTTATACCATCACGGTTAGACCATGATGAAAATACTTAAGCTATAAGTTTCTCAAATACTTGAAAGAGTATAGTATTCTTTCAATGAGGACTCCTCCCGGAACACGTCAGTTTGACGGTGTGTCCGAACGGAGAAATCGAATTTTGTTAGACATGATAAGGTTAATCATGAGTCGCTCTGAGCTACCATTTTCCTTCAAAGGGATAAGCATTAACAGTGCAATACTTATTTTGAATGAGGTTCCATGAAAGTCTGTTTGACAGATTTCATATTAGATATGAACATGAAAGAAATAGGGTTTTCTCATTCTTGATGATTTGGGAATGCTGGGCATACGTTTGGATGATACCAAACTAGAACCCAAACTGGATAAGTGCCAATTGTAGGTTATCCCAGGGAAACCAAAGTATAGTACTTATACAACTCACTTGAGAATAATGTAATTGTTGCTCACCATGCGGTTTTCTTAAGAGGAATACTGAAATGTAGTGGTAAGTGGGAGGATAGTAAAACTCGATGAAAATCAGAGTTATACTGTTCAAGGCACCAAGTCCTTAATGGAACACAAACAGTTCATCAAGGATGAAACTGTACTAGTAATCTTCTCATACACAAGAACCGCGTAGATCAGAGAAAGTCAGAAAACAACCTGGAGTATGGGTTTCTGATCTCACCTCATAAAGATGTCAATCTTATTGAGGAATATGAACTGACTACGTATGAGGAAGTGATACAAGGTATCGACTCCCTATCATGGCAAAGTGCCATGAGTCCGAAATTGATTCCATGTATATCAATTATGTTTGGACACTAGTTGTTGTACCGCAAGGTATTATGCCTATTGGTACTATATAAGTCTTCAAGGAAGACATACGTGGATGACAGCATACCGACGCACTAAGCTAGGCTTGTAGCGGAAAGGTATCGTTATCAACATTGTGTCGATTACAACGAAACCTTTTACCTGTTGCCATGGATAAATCCATTTGGATAATGCTTGATGATGCTGTATGTTTCATTCATGAAATATGGCAGCTGAACGGAAAAATCACTTTCCTGAAAAGGGAACCTTTTGGAGGATGTTCATAACATCCTGACGGTTCTGTCATACCAAAACTAGCAAACAAGGTTTGCAGGTTATTCGATTCATGTTTGGATTTAAGCAAGCATTAGATTTTTGGAACTATCGTTTTGATGTAATCATAATGATGTATGATTTGATTCAAAACGCATATGATTCTTGTGTATATAAGGAGGTTAGTGGGAGCGTACTGACAATGATGTCCTAAATAATGATGATATGTCATTTCTTGGAAATGATATTCCCATATTACAATTGGTGAAAGCTTGGCTTTCATGAAAATTCTCCGTAGAATTCTTGGGAGAAACAACCTTTATTCTAGGAATAAAGATCTACTGGGATAGATTTAAAGTTTTTAACACTCTATGAGAAATCGTACATTGAAAAATATACGTTACCTGATGTCTCATACGCTTTAAGCATATGGAGTCACAAACAGGTCAATCCAAGTGATAGTCACTGGATTGAAATTAAGAACATCCGTTAGTATCTTAGAGAACTAAGGATGATGTTAAACTATGGAGAAGGAGAACTTGAAGTGACTGGGATCACTGCTGCAAGTTTCCTAACCGATAAAAATAACGGTACTATACAGTTTGAATAACGGAACAGTGAGCTGGAAATCTTCCAAGCAAGATACTGTTACCGAATAAACAACAAATGCGGGTTATTGCTGTGGCTGAGACAGCAATAGAAGCCATTTGGGTCGATAATATATATCTAATTAGAGTAGATATAGTTCTGTTAACAGCTGAGCTAGGCGTCAGCACATGCTAAAGAATTAATGGTCTCATCAACGATCCAGATATATACTTCAACTATTCATCTGATTCGTTCAGATCATACATCGTGGCGATGTGATGATCGAATAAATCGCATCAGACGATAATTACGCAAATCCACTGACGAAAGCCTTTCCTCAGCAGTTTGAGCAGACCGTAAATAGTTCGGGTGTATGACACTCGAGTGACTGGCTATAGGCCAAGTGGGAGATTGTGGGAAAATTATGACCCATAGCGTCACTATTTGTACAGATCATGGTGTTGTCGTACAAATTAACTATGTGACAAGTAGATTGCACTCTTATCATTTGTGATTAGATCACCTAGATGTATAAATGATAGGAGGTCCTTATGATTAGTTCCTGGATTGAGATGATATGAGACAGTATCAGTCCTCGAAGGATTAATCATTAAATATCCCTAGTCGAAGTATTATCGAGACTGGACATCAATAATGCGTAAAAGACTAGTATTACACTTGTGCGAGTTGTGAGGGCACAATAGCATATTTCTCATGTATATGAGTATTGGATACTCATGCAAGTGTAATAGGAGGTTGTGTTTACCGATGGTACGAAAACAGCTTCGCTCTGGATAGACCCCTCAAAATTCCATTGGTAGTATGACTACGTGTCTATGGAAGTCCGAAATCAGGGTAGGTTTATTTGGTCTTAACCTGAGACTTGCACCGCTAATACTTGCGATAATCAATATGCTTTGGTTTGGTCGTCCAAGGCTTTAACCGGTTCTGTGTACGCCTCTGCTGAGTAAATTGAGAATCGTAGTGTATTGGGTGTAATGTCAAGACGAAAGTATCACTCCAGTCATAATGGAGATGATGTCACGTAGGATACGGAACTATTACTCTTAAGTACTGCAGTCATCGGGTTGATATGACTAGGTCATGTTCATCTGATTATAGAGATTAGTTACCAGACATCCGACATGTGCTTCGTACGAGACAGACACAATTCCAGCCCCAGGCCTAGCACGTGACATCCGATACTGGATCGCAATACGTAATATTATGTATACTACGCCTGACATAGATTATATATACCAGTAAGAATATTTCTGGAGAATTGGGTAGGCACGGTGCTTTGCTAGAAGCCAACCATGTCTTGTAAATCGGTAAGCACGTGGTACGAGGTACGCACGTATTCGGATAATCCGATGACCGTATTTACTGCCAACATATCCAGGGATCTCTTGGGTCGCTTCCCAAAGATTCACCGATGACAGTTGATTCAAACTAGAATTAATCTGGGATTAATTTAGAGAGAGAAAATTAATCTGGGATTAATTGAGGCTTTATTTAATCTGGGATTAAATATGTTCGAAGAGAGAGAACGGGATTAATTTGGAATTAATCGGTAGAATAAATTTAATAGTTAAATTTGATTTTTCTATTTAATTTATTCGTATGGGCTAAAATTAATATATCAGATATATTAATATGAATTGGATTTCATTACGAAATTAAAAGTTAGACTTTAATACGAACGAACGAATTAATTTAGAATTAATTCGTAAACGACATTCGTAATATATTTGCGAGGTATCGTTATTTAATTAAATTAGATTTAATTATTTAGCGATGAAAGTTTGTTTAATCAGATTAAACGGATCCGAGCCGCGACAAATATTCGTAGAGATATTCAAATTTTGAATTCAAATGTGGGGCTCACTTTAAATGTGGTAGTTGGGAGAGTGGTTGGCATTTATGCCATACCATCCACTTTCCAACCACCTTGGAATGGTTTTGGCAAAACCATTTACCCAGCCACCTTGTTTAGGTGAAAAGGGTAAATTGGCTTTTACCAAAACCCTTCTCTCTCTCTCATTTGTGTATCCATCACACAAAACACAAACCCTAGACATGGAATGGGTGTGAGCTTCATCTTCTCTTCACTTTGATTTTGTGACAAAATCAACAAAGCTAGCACTTGGAGAAATCAACTAAGGTGATAGGGAAACCACTTCAAGAGTTGGAATCATCACTCAAAGCTTGGATCTTGGAGATCTCTTCTCAAATTTTAAAGCTCAAATCCATTCATTGTAAGTATATTCCGTAACTTATTTTGAATTTATGAACACCTTTTCATGCTTATTAGATCCTTGGCATGTTCTAGGAACACTAACACGCTTCAAGATAGGTGTATTTGGTCTTAACCTGAGACTTGCATCGCTAGTACTTACGACAATCGATACGCTTTGGTTTTGGTCGTCCATGACTTTGACAGGTTCTGTGTACGCCTCTTCTGGGTTTATTGAGAATCGTAGTGTATTGGGTGTGATGTCAAGACGGAAGTATCACTTCAGACATATGGCGATGATGATCACGCAGGGATCCAGAACTAGTTCTCTATTGTGTTGCAACCATCGGGATAATATGACCAGGTCAGGATTATCCGATTCAAAGAGACTAGTTGCTTGATATCCGATATGTGCTTTGTACGGGACAGATACTATTCCAGCCCCATGCCTTGCACGTGAACATGAGATACTGGATCGCAATACACAATACTACGGTATACTACGCCAGATATAGATCGTATATTCCATTAAGAATATTTCTGGAGAATTGGGTAGGCATGGTTCTTTGCTAGAAGCCAACCTTGTCTCGTAAATCGGTAAAAATATTGTACGAGGTACTTACGTGTTCAGATAGTCCGACGACTGGATTTATTGCCAACATATCCAGGGAGCTCTTGGGTCGCTTTCTGAAGATTCACCAATGACGTATGATTCGAACTTAATTAATCTGGGATTAATTGCGGAGAGACTTTATCTTGGATAAAGTATTATTTGAAGAGAGAGAAAGATTAATTTGGAATTAATCGATAAAATAATATATTCGATATATTAAACGAAATTAGATTTCGACACGGAATTAAAATTAAAATTTAATTCGTGCAAACGAGTTAATTTAGAATTAATTCATTAGCGACGTGAATAGTAATTTTGCTAGGCATAATTATTTAATTAAATTCGATTTAATTGCATCGCGATGAAAGTTCCCACTCGCATTTTGAATCAAGTGGGGCCCACATGTCAAATCACTTGTCACATCACCTAGTCATTTTATCAACTTTATGTTGATGGAATTTGGTGGGTGGTTGGAAGCTTGTCTTACACACCATTTGATGGATGATGGACATATACCAAATGTTTTTTATTAGATATAAATTGATTTTTGAAATCATTTGACAAGCTTATCACTTTTTCTCTTTGACCGAAAATTAGAAGCCATTTTACACTCCTATTTCTTTTTCTCTCATCATCGAATTTGAAGGAAAAGGAATTGAAAAATTGTAGCAATTTTCAAAGGGCTAGCACTCAACAAAGGAATCATACAAGGTGTTAGGGAAACCAACTTGAGAGCTTGGAATCTTCAAAAAGCTTGGAGCTTGATCATCATTTTCTTTGGAGCACATTGGTCGAATTCTAAGGGAAAATTTGGGCATTTGACACATCCTAAAGCCGATCAATGTATGTGTGTTTCCGCCACTCTTCTTTGGTTATTCATTCACATTTTATGCTTAATTTGATCTTGGGACTAAATCTAGAAACCCAACATTATTTAGGTAGAATATCGATTTAGATCTCTAATGAGACCTAGGTTCCTATAGCTCAATTGTTATCATCGTACAAAGTTACTGAAATAACAATGGCAGAAATCATTTCATGTTCAGTTACAAACTTACAGTGCCAAAAAACCTATTTTACAACTTCGAAAGTAGTAATATATTCATCTTATATAATAGAGACAATTGTAGTAATTTATGTGGAACTCTTCCAACTACCAACTCCTCTATTACCATTGAAAACAAATGCGGATGTAGACATTTTATCATCCATGTCTGACTCATGATCAGTGTAACCCTAAATTTATCTATCTTATAAGTCAAAAATTAAATCCTTAGTTCTTCTTAAGTACTTCAAGTCCTTCTCCAGGATTTACCTGATATATGCTCGTAATTTTACAGCATCACTATATCAGATTTTGTTCATAGAATTACGTAAATGAAACTATTTATAAGTAATTATCCACATGTGAGCATGATTGACTTTAGTCTTGGGTCCCATCTCTATTAGAGAGATGAATGCTATGACTGCAAGGTATAAATTTTTCTTAAAGTCATCGAAACTGAACCTTTTTTTTAGTACTATTTTTATGTACAAATTTATGGGAAAACACATTAGGCAATCATAATTTTGTCTCAGTTAACGTGCTCATATCAATTCTTATAAAAAGCATATCACATATATACTACATAGTGAATTGGATAACAATGTTAATTTCCTTCTCTTAGACCAATGGTTCATCAATATTTATGATGAATTCAAATAATTTGGCCATATCATTGAATCGATGTTCTAGTTTCTGGAAGCTTGTTTCAACCAAAATATGGATCTATGTAGTTTACTATCTCTATAACAATCTGAAACAATCCTCACAGATTGTTTCGTATATAGGAGATTGACTATCAAAATATATGCAAACTGTCAACGTAGGATTTGGTCACTTTGGAATGCCCTCTAGGAAATAGTGTAGTCATTTAGCTTCTTAATCATACTTATCCAAAGCAATAAACTCAGATTCCATAATGGATTTAGTTTAACAGTTTACTTGGAGGATTGCTAAGATACAACTACATAACCTAGTGTAAACACATATCCACCATTGGACTTTGAGTCTTTATATCGAATATCCAGTTAGCACTATATCCTTCTAATACATCGAGATATCTAGAATTGTGCATCGTATAGCTATAGGAGTTTTTACGTAAACACTTCACAGGAAAGCTCATTGCTCAATAGAGATTGCACTTAAGCCTTGAGATCAGACTTGAGATTTTTTCCCTTTCTCTTTCATTCTTTTCTGTAGAATGGACGCCCTCGAAATCACCCATGTGATTTGCGGCAGTACATAGATTTGGACATCCCATATAGTCTTGTGATTCCAACGCACTTCAGAAGATTTCTATGAGTTGGAAACAACCTTAAACAGTCCTAAAATGTTCCCAATAGGTCTAGCGATATTTTGACAGCCATAGACAGCTTTATACCACAAAAACAATCCTAAAACTACCTCGAACTGCAACTGTTACGCGCAAACTGCAGCGTAATGTTTTTACTATAGCGTACACAAGCATGGAGAAGTTTAGGACTGATTTTATGAAACTAAATCAGCCTTAAGACAATCTCCAATGAGTCTTCTGAATCCCCAATTATTTTCTACAAAACTAAAATCATAGCAGCCCCGTTTACATAAAAAAAAAGGGCAATAAAAAAGGGCTATAAATTTCCAAATTGTCGTGAATATCAAGAAGGGATGATAGGGTCTTCACTCAATATTCTGTGCTATATCTTGTCACCCGAAACTAGAGTGTGGGTTCTCTATCACTCACAAGAAAATTTCTCTAAACATTTTAGAGAAAAATCTACTGCACTCTTTTTGTTTCTTTTTCTTTGTAGAGAATTAGAAGGCTATGGTTTTCTTTCTGTAACTCATGTTTAATAATAGAGAACTATTCTCTTTTTATAGTTAAGGTTAAGGTTATTTAATTGTATTCAAATTTTAAAAAAAAAAAAAATAAATAAAAAAAAAAAAAAAAAAAATTTATCCTAATTTCCCTTCGTTAGAGTTTACACGCCTCTCCCTATTTTTTTATTTTTCATTAAATTAATTAAATATTCAATATCAAATATTAGGTAAATATTTTAGAATCAAAATCCAAAATTATTTAATTAAAGATTAATTAATTAATTAAATTAATTTAAACTCTTTAAATTAAATATTCGATTATCTCATAACCGAGTGTATTGAAACTTTATGATAAATTATTTAATATATACAGTTCTCGATTGTGATTTAAATAAATTATTAATCATATCAAAAAAAATTTCATAACATATAGTTATGCATGTGAGTTCTTAATTGGACTTTCTAATTATTTTATATCTTCCTATAGTGTATCGAGCTAGCAAGAGGATCAAATGGATCTGCAACTTCGAGCTCCAATAATGTTGGGATATTGATTAAAATTCTTTAATAAAATATCTTGAATTATTAACTTCAAGTTATTTTACTAAAAACCTAAAGCTGAATTCTCGCCACTGCAAATATACTTTATACCGAGCGATATCGGCATCCACCAAAATAATCACTGCATACAGATTGACCTTTCACGAGTATCTTATAATCAGATCTGAGTCATACTATCTATTATAGCCCTCTAATTATTCATTGTGCTTTAAGTACCATTGATTCTTTAATGAACAATTTTCTTCATAACTTTTATGAATTTTATCTTTCTATTCGTAATAGAAAGATTCGATCTGTTCAAGTACCGAACCAACCTTAAGGAAAATACTCATATACTTATTGCAATAAGGAGTGGATTCTATATCTATGTAAAATGTCCCCAACTACATACCAAACCAAGTCTCCAAAGTACGTAGTTATTGATCGGGAATGCTACACTGAAGTCATCTTTTTAAATCAAAGGATATAGTCTACCATGCAGGAGTTCGTAGTACACTCATGATTCAGATCAATCCATATATGATCATCTATTAAACAAATTTGAATTTCTTTATTGAACGGATATTAAAATAAATTCATTTCTATGTGGGTCCAGTTCTATATGATTGCATCATATAAGGTGCCTCAATTCCCATGTCACCATATGAATGATCCAGATTTAAAGTCGTCATATATTTATGGAATGGATCGTCACTGAAGATAAACCACAAATAAAGTATCATTTTTTGTTTGCTATATACGGACTATTTTAAATTGCAGATTTCAAACTTAAAATCTTCTTATATATAACCCTCATACACTAAGTCTGAACGTATATTTTTAATTGTGACATGCATGACAATTTATAACATGTGAGTTTTAAAGAAAATAATTTAGACAAACCACAAATAATTAAATGATGTTTTAGGGTATACATCCCAATAATCTCCCACTTACACTAGAGTAAATGAGACATGTTGCGTAATCTTAGACAAACCACTTAATTTTTAATGATGCACTTGTATACACAAGGCTCATCAATGTTTTGGTCAAAGTTGTAAGACTTTATTGTCGTATCAAATCTTATGTTCCAAAATCGAGATGCTTGCTTCAAAACATAAATAGACCTTTGCACTAGGTAAATTTTTTGCTCTTGACCTTGGATAAGGAATCCCTCTGGTTGTACTCTATAAATGCTCTCATCAACACTATCATTCAAGAATATTATATTGACATCCATTTGGCATATCACATACTCATAAAATATTGTAATGGATAGAAGAGTGCGAATAAATTTAAGCATGGCTACTGGTGAGAAAGTCTTCTCATAGTCAACTATTTCTTTCTAGTTATAACCCTTCATCATCAACCTAGCATTGAAAGTATCAACCTTCCCATCTATACCTCTCTTCCTCTTATAGATCCACTTGCAACCTATGGGTTTTATCCATCAAGTTGATTTACAAGCTCATAGACTGAGTCGACTTTAAATCATTCTTCTTTATCAGGATCATCCATTGCATTAAGATAGGTCAATAGATAATCTACACCATCACTGGAGGCAACAACTTATGCCAAGATAGCGATTAGGTTGTCATACAATCTTCCCGCTACGTCTAATAATAGATCCTTATATATAGTTACATTTGATGCTCAAATGCTGAAGGTGCTACGTTATTGTCAACAACCATTATTGACAGTGTACTGGTTAAATCAGCAAGTAACTCCTCGAGTACTATGTTACTGCGAGGTTTGAATTCTCTCATATAGTCTTCCTCCAGAAACGTGGCATTTTTCGATATAAACACTTTGTTATCTTCTGGAGTATAGAAGAAACCACCCATAGTCTCCCTAAGATATCATACAAATAGGCACACATGTGAATGCGACACTTAATCTCCACAAAACCTCTATAATTAACTTCTTTATAACTATTATAATAAGAAGATATATTATAATCATCTATTTAAATAAAAAAATACATGCGGTACCTAATCTCTACAATTAATATTTTTATTATTAAATTATAAAATTAAAATAAATAACCTATTATAATATAAAAATATAATCTCTTATTAAAATAAGAAACTTAAATAGTAGCCCCTCACAAAACCTAGCTAATTTTTTGGATTTCGAGTCTATTATTATTTGTTATTTTATTTTGAATTATTTCCATAAGTTTTTTTATTTCATGAATTTTTTATTATTTAATGTGTTTCAGAATGAAGACTCTGACTATTAGCTCTTGTACAGTGAATTAGAAATATTATTTGAAACTGAGAGAAATAAATGAGACTTAAATATTACGTGTAAGTAAAACAATTGTCTAATTTAGACTATGAAACTGACAAGATTCGGATCATTTTACAAGATCCATACGCAAAATATATGCTCAACTCGTAGAATGTGTGAACCTTGGGCTAGTTATTAAAAGAAATTAAAAAACTATTATTCAAAGTCTAGATAGAGAAATCAAATTTCTTTGAAAACCAGGAATTAATAACACATTGTTCAAATTTAAATTACGATTATCTAAAAAAACTAAAACTTATAACTCTTATTGCTCTTGCTAAAAGGGAATCCTCTGTCCCAACTCTCATGGTGAATTCACCTTCAGGAAGGTTTCTCCATGAATCAAGTAGCTGTAAAGTGTTAGACAATTATGACCCATAACGTCACTGTTTGTAAAAGACATTGTGTTTTTGTACAAAATTAACTATATAGTAATGAAATTGCCTTTTACCATTTCGTAATTTATTTACTTTGATATAGAAATGGTAGAAGTCCTTATGATTAGTTCTGGATTGAGATGATATGAGATACTATTAATTCATAAAGGTTTAATCATTAAATATCCCTAGTCGTAGTATTATCGAGACTGGACATCGATAATGCGGAATAGACTAGTAGTGCACTTGTGCGCGTTGTGAGGGCATAACGGTATAGTTCTCATATATTTAAGTATTGGATACTTACACAGGTGCGATAGGAGGTTGTGTTTTACCGATGGTACGGAAAATAGCTTCGTTCTGGATAGACCCCGCAAAATCCCATTGGTAGTATGTCTATGTGTCTATGGGAGTCCGCTTCAGGGTAGGTGTATTTGGTCTTAACCTGAGACTTGCATCGCTAATATTTGTGACAATCGGTAAACTTTGATTTTGGTCGTCCAGGGCTTTAACAGGTTCTGTGTACGCCTCTACTGGGTTTATTGAGAATCATAGTATATTGGATGTGATATCAAGAAGGAAGTATGACTTCAAACATATGGAGATGATGATCACACATGGATTCAGAACTAGTTCTCTATTGTGTTGCAACCATCGGGATAATATGATAAGGTCATGATTATCCAATTCAAAGAGACTAGTTGCTTGATATCCAATATGTGCTTCGTACGGGGCAGACACTATTCCAGCCTCAGGCCTTGCATGTGACATCCCATACTGGATCGCTATAAGCAATACTATGTATACTACGCTTGACATAGATTATATATTCCAGTAAGAATATTTCTGGAGAATTGGGTAGGCACAGTGCTTTGCTAGAAGCCAACCATGTCTTGTAAATCGATAAGCACGTGGTACGAGGTACTCACTTTATCGGATAGTCCGATAACCAGATTTACTGCCAACATATCCAGAGGCCTCTTGGGTCGCTTCCCAAAGATTTACCGATGACAGTTGACTCGATTAGAATTAATCTGGGATTAATTAAGAGAGAGAAAATTAATCTGGGATTAATTGAAGTATCATTTAATCTGGGATTAAATGTGTTCGAAAAAGAGAGAACGCGATTAATTTGGAATTAATCGGTAAAATAAATTTAATAGTTAAATTTGATTTTTCTATTTAATTTATTTACATAGGCTAAAATTAATATATCGAATATAATTCAATACGAAATTAAAGTCGGACTTTAATACGAGCGAACGGATTAATTTAGAATTAATTCGTTAACGACGTTCGTAATATATTTGTGAGGCATCATTATTTAATTAAATTATATTTAATTATTTAGCGATGCAAGTTCGTTTAATCAGATTAAACGGATCCGAGCCGCGGTAAATATTCGTAGAGACATTTTGAATTTTGAATTCAAAAGAGGTGGGGCCCAGTTCACATGTGTGAAGTGGTAGTTGAGAGAGTGGTTGGTAATTAAGCAAATACCACTTGCTTTTCAACCACCAAGTTTTGGTTTTGTAAAACCAAGACTCTCAACTACCAAGTTTAGGTGAAAAGGGTAAAATCCTTTTACCAAAACTCATCTCTCTCTTTCATAACAACAAAACACAAGGCAAATGAAACCCTAGTTCATCTTGTTTTGGGCGAGAGCTTCATATCCTCCTCTCTTTGATTTTGTTTCAAAATCAAGTTATCTAGCACTTCAAGGAATCAACTAAGGTGATAGGGAAACCAACTCAAAGCTTGGAATCAATAAAGGAATGATCTTGGAGATCTTCTTCTCAAAAATTTTAAAAGCTTAAATCCATTCAATGTAAGTAATTCCGCAACTTATAATGAATTATGAACACCTTTTCTTGCTTATTATATCTTTGGCATGTTCTAGGAACACTAACAATGGTATCAGAGCCAATTTTAAGCATGAAAATTTTAGGGTTCATGAGACTAAAATTTGGGGCTTTTATGTTTTGAATATGATTTCTTCAAATTGATGCTTTGAGCATGCTTAGAATATGATAACTTAGAGTTATGCATGATTAGATTTGGGATAAATTGATTGGATCAAATTTTTGAACTCCTCCTCACTTGGCTGAATGCACTGCTGTGGACTACACTTGGAATTTTTCAATTTTACACCATTGGATGTGTTTAAATGCATGATTAAATGTTGATTGTTGGTTTGATTAGATTAGAATCAAAGTCAATAATGTTTATGTTAAATTCAAGAGCATGTTGAGCATGAAATGATGTTTTTTGGCTTCAATTTGTGTTGAGCATAAATTGATGGATTAAGCAAGATTAATTAAGTTAATTGGTATTTTGGAAATATTGAGTTTAATTAATTAATCATGACTAATACACTTTAATTAAAATAATTGTGATATTTGGAATATTATAATTATGTTAATAAGCCTTTAATTATGAATTGGGCTAAAAGTGTGTATTTGGGCTTAATGGGCTTGGTTTGACCAAGTTTGGTTTTGGACTTTTGGATCGGATCCAATTGGGACCAAAACCAATTCCATAAAGTCCAAATATATCACTTGGCCCTTTAAAGAATATAATTAGGCCTAATGTGCCTAAATTGATTTGTTGGTAATAAGGTGATTCCTATTGGGCCTTGGCATTTTGGTTTGATCCATGATGGCCAAAGCCCATGCCTTAAGAATCAATTAAAAGCCCATTGGACTTTAATTAAAATGACATTGGATGTTATTGGGCCTTTGAGACCCATTAAGATTGGATTTGGAATCCAAGTCTTTAAGGCAAATAAATAAATGTAAATATTTAATTTGGAATTAAATTGGAATTAGTATTGAATACAAATAAATTGGATTTAAAGTTGTAGTTCGATATAATTCAAGATTACGTACTTTAAGTATTTATTCTTAAACGAGTTGGACTCGCGCAAATCAAATCGTTGTTTGAACATTGGATGGTCATTAATCAAAGATTAATTAATTGGATTAGATTGATTAAATAACATGCTTTGTATGAATACATGAATGTGTTGTATGGATAATGTATATCGGATGGATATTAGAAGGGCGAGGGCAATTTTGGAAATTGTAATAAATTTCGAATTTATTAAATTGGACCTGCGTGTCCAGCTTTTTATCTCCTTATTCTTTGTATTTCTCTTCTCACCAATTCCCCTCAATGTAAATGGGGTTTCTTTATTGTATTATGTAATTGGGTAGAAGTTAGAATAGTTCTAACCGGAGAGAGGAAAATGAGTGATTTGTTCTAGGAACAATTTGTGACATATCCATCCGCATATCATTATTATGCTTTTAGAATGCATGCTTAATGGTGTATGATGAGACCTAATCAAAGATAATAAATTGGTTGCCAATTTACGCGAAAAAACCCTCAAATCATATTAAACGTTTTTCCTTCCGTTGAGTGATTCTTACTCAAGATCCAAAGTTGGCATTGGTTTGTTGGCCAAAGTCAAGACCTTTGTCAATTGAGGATGTGTTTGAATCATGAGAGTTTTGTTCCATATCGGTGTCTTGTCCAAGTCGTGATTTTTTGGCTAAAGTCAAGATCACTTCTTGTCCATCGACATTGATTATGAAGCTTTCTATGGGAATGGGTCCGCTTAACTGGAATCATTAAGCTTGTTGTGCCAAAGCCAAGGCTTAGTTGATTCAGAGGAAAAAGGTTAGGAAAATATATTGGATATATTGGCATATATATTGTATATATGTTTCAGACTTGGATGTCCACCTACCGGTTCTAGGAATTGGATGAGATCCAATTGATCTTCGAGATCTACCTAGTTAAATATCATACAACTTGTTGGCCAAATCCAAAGTTGTGTGTTATTTAATGGGATCCTAGCCCACTAGGAAACTGGGTTTCCCGAGTACTCGACAGAGGGTTAGAGACTCGCCGAAAAATAATGGGAGGCTAGTATTGAATTTGTAATTTCATTCAGATACTTAGCTTATTGCGCTTTCAAAATATTTCCTCAAAATTACTTTATTAGTTGGACGAATACAATGTTATTTTTCTTGTAACAGTTAGACTGTACCCAAATATCGTTGACTAGATAGTTGGACTATCGTAGTCAAGATGACTGGAAAGGGAAATGTCTGAGACATTATCATGGGTGAAAATATCTTTAAGAGCACGAACTTTTCCGATTGGGAAATGAACTTAAGGATAGTCCTTGGAGCCGAGAGGCTGCTATACACCATACAGACACCTCTTGGGCCTATGCCCAAACATGATCAGTTACTTGAGCTGGAGCTTTGGAAGACTGACAGCGATGATTGCGATACTGCTCAGTCTATTATGCTTGTTTCCATGACTCAACATTTCCGTCGACGGAACATGGACTTGGATCCCTATAATATGTTGGCGAGGTTGCAAGATCTTCACTGATCTAACCGAAGGTCGCAGAGATATGAGTTAGTAAAGAAGCTCTTCCGTTCACGTATGTCAGAAGGCATGTCTGTTGAGTCCCATGTGGCACAGATGATTGCTGAAATAGATGAGCTGGCTGAGATGAGGATAGTCTTAGAGGCTGAGATTACCATAGATATGATCTTACAATCTCTCCCCGATACTTGGAGACAATTCATCATAAACTATAATTTGATGAACACTGTTGATACTCTTGGAGACTTATTGTCAATTCTCAAGGAAGCGAGAAAGAGCTGCTTAGGGCAATAAGCGCGAGGCGTACTTTGCTTCGACATCTCAGACACCGAGGGCTGGGCCCAAGGCGACTGGAGGTGTGAAGAAGAAGAAGCATAAAAGAAAGGGCAAGGCCAAATCGTCAAAGGCTTCTGGGAAGCCTAGGACAAATCTTAGGATGTTTGCCTCCAGTGCGGCAAGCGGGGTCACTGGAAGCGTGACTGCCGTGAGTACAAGGCATTCAAGAAGGAGATTAAAGCGGGCAAGGCACCGGCTTCAGGTATGTTTGTTATTGAAATAAACATGACTACTTTTAGTTTTAAAAATTGGATTTTTGATTCTGGTTGTGGTACTCACTGTTAGTTGTTCCTAGAACATACCAAGGATCTAATAAGCATGAAAACATGTGATAAAGATCATTATAAGTTGCGGAATATACTTACAATGAACGGATTTGAGCTTTTAAAATTTTGAGAAGAAGATCTCCAAGATGCTTCCTTTGTTGATTTCAAGCTTTGAGTTGGTTTCCCTATCACCTTAGAAGAATTGTACAAGTGCGAGCTTTGTTGATTTGACACAAAATCCAAAGAGAGGAGAAGCTTACATTCACGCCCAAGGCTTGATGTGCTAGGGTTTGTGTTTTGCTCAAGTGTGTTAATGCGAGAGAGAGTTGGTTTTTGGTAAAATCCCTTTTACCCTTTTCACGTAAACTAGGTGGTTGGGTAAATTGTTTTACCAAAACCATTACAAGGTGGTTGGATGGTTGGTGGCATGGCATAAATGCCAACTACCCTCCCAACTACCACATGTGAAGTGGGCCCCATATTTGAATTCAAAATTCAAATATCTCTACGAACATTTGTCGCGGCTCGGTTCCGTTTAATCCGATTAAACGAACTTTCGTCGCTAAATAATTAAATCGAATTTAATTAAATAACGATGCCTCGCAAATATATTACGAACGTCGTTTACGAATTAATTCTAAATTAATTCGTTCATTCGTATTAAAGTCCGACTTTAATTTCGTAATGAAATCCAATTCATATTAATATATCTGATATACTAATTTTAGCCCATTCGAATAAATTAATAGAAAAAATCAAATTTAACTATTAAATTTATTTTACCGATTAATTCCAAATTAATCGCGTTCTCTCTTTTCGAACACATTTAATCCCAGATTAAATAAAGCTTCAATTAATCCCAGATTAATTTTCTCTCTCTTAATTAATCCCAGATTAATTCTAATCGAGTCAATTATTATCGGTGAATCTTTGGGAAGTGACCCAAGAGACCTCTGGAAATATTGGCAGTAAATCCGGTTATCGGACTATTGATAAAGTGAGTACCTCGTACCATGTGCTTACCGATTTACAAGACATGGTTGGCTTCTAGCAAAGCACCGTGCCTACCCAATTCTCCAGAAATATTCTTACTGGAATATACAATCTATGTCAGGCGTAGAATACGTAGTATTGCGCATTGCTATCTAGTATCAGATGTCACGTGCAAGGCCTGGGGCTGGAATAGTGTCTGCCCCGTACGAAGCATATATCAGATATCAAGCAACTAGTCTCTTTGAATCGGATAATCATGACCTTGTCATATTATACCGATGGTTGCAACAACAATAGAGAACTAGTTATGAATCCCTGCGTGATCATCATCTTCATATGTCTGAAGTGATACTACCGTCTTGACATCATCCAATACACTACGATTCTCAATAAACCCAATAGAGGCGTACACAGAACATGTTAAAGCCCTGGACGACCAAAACTAAAGTTTACCGATTGTCGCAAGTACTAGCGATGCAAGTCTCAGGTTAAGACCAAATACACCTACCCTGAAGACATACTACCAATGGGATTCTTCGGGGTTCATCCAGAGCGAAGCTATTTTCTGTACCATCGGTAAAACACAACCTCCTATCGCACTTGCGTAAGTATCCAATACTTAAATATATGAGAACTATGTCGTTATTCCCTCACAACGAGCACAAGTGCAATACTAGTCTATTCCGCATTATCGATGTCCAGTCTCGATAATATTACGACTAGAGATATTTAATGATTAAACCTTTATGGATTGATACTGTCTTCATATCATCTCAATCCGGAACTAATAATAAGGACTTCTACCATTTCTATATCAAAGTAAATAAATTACGAAATGGTAAAAGGCAATTTCATTACTACATAGTTAATTTTGTACAAAAACATAATGTCTTTTACAAATAGTGACGCTATGGGTCATAATTGTCTAACAATCTCCCACTTGGCCTATAGCCAGTCACTCAAGCATCTAACACCTGAACTATGTATATGTTTCTCAAACTTTTGTTGTGAAATAGCTTTCGTCAGCGGATCTGTAATGTTGTCATCTGATGCGACCTTCTCGATCATCACATCACCACGATGTATGATCTCATGAATCAGATAGAAACGTCGAAGAACATGTTTGGATCGTTGATGAGATCACGGTTCCTTAGCCTGCGCTATAGCCCCGTTATTGTCACAATACAATGGAACGAGCTCAGCTGCTAACTGGACTACTCCTAATCCAATTAGGAATTTACGGATCCAAACTGCCTCTTTTGCTGCTTCAGCTGCAGCAATATACTCCGCTTCTATTGTTGAATCGGCAACAGTCTCTTGCTTGGAAGATTTCCTGCTTCTGCTCCTTTCGTTGTTCAAACAAAATATGTACCGTACCCGGATTGCGACTTAGTCATCTTTAATGGTTTGGAAACTTGCATCGGCATACCCCTTACCTCAAGTTCTCCATCTCCATAAACTAAGAAAGCATCCTTAGTTCGTCTAAGATACTTAAAAATGTTCTTAACCGCCATCCAGTGACCATCACCTGGATCGGCCTGATAGTGACTACACAGGCTCAAAGCGTACGAGACATCAGGTCGCATACATATCATGGCATACATGATCGATCCGACTGCCGAGGCGAACGGTATCCGACTCATGTTGTTTCTCTCATCTTAAGTTTTAGAACACATATCCTTAGATAGAGTGATGCCATGTGAAACCGGTAACAGTCCCCTCTTGGACTGATCCATATTGAATATTTTCAACACTTTGTCAATGTACGTGCTCTGGGAGAGTCCAAGCAGCTTTCTAGATCTATCCCGGTAGATCTTTATTCCTAGATATAGGCTGCTTCTCCTAGATCTTTCATGGAGAATTTTAATGAAAGCCAAGCTTTCACAGATGTTAACATGGGAATGTCATTGCCCATAAGCAATACATCATCAACATAAAGAACAATAAAAGACAGTGCTCTCCCACTACCTTCTTATATACACAAGGATCATCTTCGTTTTGAATGAAATCATATTCTTTTATGATCTCATCAAAATGTTGGTTCCATGACCGCGATGCTTGCTTCAGTCCATATATGGACCGATTTAACTTACAAACCTTATTTGCAAGTCTAGGCACGATAAAACTGTCAGGCTGTTGCATATAAACATCCTCCAAAAGGTTTCTGTTAAGGAAAACGGTTTTAACGTCCATCTGCCATATCTCGTAATCGAAATATGCAGGCAATAGCAAGCATTATCCGAATGGATTTAATTATGGCAACGGGTGAGAAAGTTTCATCGTAATCGACACCATGTCGTTGACGATACCCCTTCGCTACAAGCCTAGCTTTGTACGTTTGTACGTTGCCTTCCATGTCGGTCTTCTTCTTGAAGATCCATTTGCATCCAATAGGCTTTACGCCTTCTGGTGCATCAACCAGTGTCCAAACTTGGTTGGTGTACATGTAATCCATTTCAGACTTCATGGCCTCTTGCCATAAAGCGGAATCGATATCTTGTATCGTTTCCTCATACGTAGCCGGTTCGTTATCCTCAATGAGATTAATATCTACATGAGGTGAGATCAGAAACCCATACCTCTCAGGTTGGTTCCTGACTCTCTCCGACCTACGCGGTCCTTATGTAATAGAAGATTGTGGTACAGTCTCATCCCGGATGGACTGTTCTTGTTCTGTTGAGGATTCTATACCAGGAATAGTATCACTCTGATTTTCATCGAGTTCTACTTTCCTCCCACTAACCTCTGTATTTAGGAATTCCTTATCAAGGAAAACCGCTTGTAGAGCAATAAATACTTTGTTCTCTTATGGGTGATAGAAGTAGTATCCTTTGGTTTCCCTAGGATATCCTACTAATAGGTATTTATCCGATTTGGGCTCAAGTTTGGTACCTTCTAAACGTTTGACGTATGCCCAGCATCCCCAAATCTTCGGGAATGAGAAACCCGGTTTCTTTCCTGTCCATATCTCATACGGAGTCTATTGTACAGACTTTGACAGAACCTTATTCAAAATATGAAGTGCACTGTTTAATGCATATCCCTAGAAGGAAATAGGTAGCTCAATGCGACTCATCATAGACCTTACCATGTCCAACAAAGTTCGGTTTCTCTGTTCGGACACACCGTTTTATTGCGGTGTTCCAGGAGGAGTCCTTTGTGAAAGAATACCATATTTTTTCAAGTAATCTAGAAACTCATTGCTCAAGTATTCGCCACCACGGTCCGACCGTAATGTCTTTATACTCTATCCTGTCTGTTTTTCAACTTCGTGTCGAAACTCTTTGAATTTCTCAAAAGTTTCCGACTTGTGTCTCATAAGATACACATAACCAAAACGCGATGCATCATCCGTAAATGTTACGAAGTATTCATATCCACCTCTAGCCTGGCTAGACATGGGCCCACATACGTCACTATGGCTCGTTCACCCTTACCAATAAAATGTGATTTAGGTATTTTGCCTAATAAGCAAGATTCGCAGACGTCATATGAATTTGGATCAAATCCGTCCAAGTACCCACTCTTTGAAAGTGTGGATATGCGAGTCTTGTTTATGTGTCCCAGACGACAGTGCCACATATAAGTTTCATCTTTGTTACTCTTTTTGAGCCTTTTGTTTGTTATATTATTTGTTTGAGATTGATTTATATTCAAAATATTGATTTATATTCAATATTAGGTGAACGGAAGAGCTTCTTTACTAACTCATATCTCTGCGACCTTCAGTTAGATCGGTGAAGATCTTGCAACCTCGCCAACATGTTATAGGGATCCAAGTCCCTGTTCTGTCGACGAAAATGTTGAGTCATGGAAGCAAGCATAATAGACTGAGCAATATCGCAATCATCGCTGTGAGTCTTCCAAAGATCCAGCTTAAGTAACTGATCAGGTTTGGGCTTAGGCCCAAGAGATGTCTGTATGGTGTACAACAGCCTCTCGGCTCCAAGGACTATCCTATATTCATTTCCCAATCGGTAAAGTTCGTGTCATTAAAGACATTTTCACCCATGATAATGTCTCGGACATTTTCCTTTCCAGTCATCTTGACTACGATAGTCCAACTATCTAGTCAACAATATTTGGGTACAGTCTAACTGTTACAAGAAAAATAACATTGTATTAGTCCAACTAATAAAATAATTTTGACGAAATATTTTGAAAGCGCGTAAAGCTAAGTATCTGAATGAAATTGTAAATTCATTACTAGCCTCCCACTATTTTTGGCGAGCCTCTAACCCTCTGTCGAGTACTCGGGAAACCCAGTTTCCTAGTGGGCTAGGATCCCGTTAAATAACACACAACTTTAACTTTGGCCAACAAGCTGTATGATATTTAACTAGCTAGATCTCGAAGATCAATTGGATCTCATCCAATTCCTAGATCCGGTAGGTGGACATCCAAGTCCGAAACATATATACAATATATATGCCAATATATCCAATATATTTTCCTAACCTTTTTCCTCTGAATCAACTAAGCCTTGGCTTTGGCACAACAAGCGTAATGATTCCAGTTAAGCATGACCCATTGACATGGAAAGCTTCGTAATCTATGTCGATGGACAAGAAGTGATCTTGACTTTGGCCAACAAATCACGACTTGGACAAGACACCGATATGGAATAAAACTCCCATGATTCAAACACATCCGTAATTGACAAAGGTCTTGACTTTGGCCAACAAACCAATGCCAACTTTGGATCTTGAGTAAGAATCACTCAATAGAAGAAAAAACGCTTAATATGTTTTGAGGGTTTTTCACGTAAATTGGCAATAAATTTATTATCTTTGTTAAGGTCTCATCATACACCCTTAAGCATGCTTCTAAAACATCATAAGACGCGAAAAGTAAATTAATAACGATATGCGGATGGATATTTAAACAGATTGTTCCTAGAACAAATCGCTCTCTTTCCTCTCCCCGGCTAGAACTATTCTAACTCCTACCCAATTACATAATACAATAAAGAAACCTCATTTACATTGAGGGGAATTGGTGAAAAGAGAAATACAAAGAATAAGGAGATAAAAGGCTGGACACGCAGGTCCAATTTAATAATTCTAAATTTATTATAATTTTCAAAATTGCCCTCGCCCTTCTAATATCCATCCGATAAACATTATTCATACAACACATTCATGTATTCATACAAAGCATGTTATTCAATCAACCTAATCCAATTAATTAATCTTTGATTAATGACCATCCAATATTCAAACAACGATTTGGTTTACGCGAGTCCAACTCGTTTAAGAATAAATACTTTTAAGTACGTATTCTTGAATTATATCGAACTACAACTTTAAACCCAATTTATTTGTATTCAATACTAATTCCAATTTAATTCCAAATTAAATATTTACACTTATTTATTTGCCTTAAAGACTTGGATTCCAAATCCAATCTTGATGGGTCTCAAAGGCCCAATAACATCCAATGTCATTTTAATTAAAGTCCAATGGGCTTTTAATTGATTCTTAAGGCATGGGCTTTGGCCATAATGGATCAACCCAAAATGCCAAGGCCCAATAGGAATCACCCTATTGCCAACAAATCAATTTTGGCCCATTAGGCCCAATTATATTCTTTAAAGGGCCAAGTGATGTATTTGGACTTTATGGAATTGGTTTTGGGCCCAATTGGATCCAATCCAAAAGTCCAAAACCAAACTTGGTCAAACCAAGCCCATTAAGCCCAATTACACACTTTTTCTTTTATAATCTTAAGATCTCATTTTTCACATATCAGATATTGAGCTCTCATACTAAGGTACTATTACTAGGAATAATTTGAATAATCTCCTTCAACTTTACTTGTGATTCATATCTAATTATTAGTCATACTACCTCTTACTGAGAAATTCCTTAAGGTTCATGCTCTCTCGAAAATCCTACCATACTTCCTATGTTATTCTTCCTACTAATCTCAGTTTCTTAACTCTCTTAAGTCATTACTTCCCTGGAAGCTTTACATAATCTTCGAAGTTAGGTATGTTAGTGTTCCTAGAACATGCCAAGGATCTAATAAGCATGAAAAACATTGAATAAGAACATTATAAGTTGCGGAATACTTACAACGAACGGATTTGAGCTTTAAAAAATTTGTGAAGATGATCTCCAAGATCCAAGCAAAGTGTTGATTCCAACTATTGAAGATGTTTCCCTATCACCTTTGTTGACTTGCTTAAGTGCTAGCTTTTGATTTGAAGAACAAAATCAAAGAGAGATGGAGATGGAAGCTCACGCCCAAGGGAGAGGAGCACTAGGGTTTTTCTTTTCCCAACTTGTGTCAAGTGTGTAGAGATTTGTTTTGGTAAAACCCTTTTACCATTTTCACCAAAACTTGGTTGTTGGGTAAATGGTTTTACCAAAACCAATACAAGGTGGTTGGTTGGTTGGTGGCTTGGCATAAATGCCAACTACCACCACCTACCACACATGTGAAGTGGGCCCCACTTATTTGAATTCAAAATTCAAATATCTCTACGAACATTTATCGCGGCTCGGTTCCTTTTAATCCGATTAAATGAACCTTCGTCGCTAAATAATTAAATCTAATTTAATTAAATAACGATGCCTCGCAAATATATTACGAACGTCGTTCACGAATTAATTCTAAATTAATTCGTTCGTTCGTATTAAAGTCCGACTTTAATCTCGTAATGAAATCCAATTCATTTTAATATATCTGATATATTAATTTTAGCCCATTTGAATAAATTAAATAGAAAAATCAAATTTAACTATTAAATTTATTTTATGATTAATTCCAAATTAATCGCGTTCTATCTCTACTGAACACATTTAATCCCAGATTAAATAAAGCCTAAATTAATCCCAGATTAATTTCATCTCTCTAAATTAATCCCAAATTAATTTTCTCTCTCTAAATATTCCCAGATTAATTCTAATTTAAGTCAACTGTCATCGGTGAATCTTTGGGAAGCGACCCAAGAGATCTCTGGATATGTTGGTAGTAAATCGGTTATCGGACTATCCGATAAAGTGAGTACCTCGTACCACTTGCTTACCGATTTACAAGACATGGTTGGCTTCTAACAAAGCACCGTGCCTACCCAATTCTGCAGAAATATTCTTACTGGAATATATAATCTATGTTAGGTGTAGAATACGTAGTATCTCGTATTACGATCCAGTATCAGATGTCAAATGCTGCTGGCCTGGGGCTGGAATAGTGTCTGCCCCGTACGAAACACATATCGGATATCAAGCAACTAGTCTCTTTGAATCGGATAATCATGACCTTGTCACATTATCCCAATGGTTGCAACACAATAGAGAACTAGTTATGCATCCCTGCGTGATCATCATCTCCTTATGTCTGAAGTGATACTTCCGTCTTGACATCACATCCAATACACTATGATTCTCGATAAACCCAATAGAGGCGTACACAGAACCTGTTAAAGCCCTGGATGACCAAAACCAAAGTTTACCGATTGTCGCAAGTATTAGCGATGTAAGTCTCAGGTTAAGACCAAATACACCTACCCTGACGCGGACTTCCATAGACACATATACATACTACCAATGGGATTCCGCGGGGTCTATCCAGAGCGAAGCTGTTTTCCATACCATCGGTAAAAACACAACCCCTCTATCGCACTTGCATAAGTATCCTATACTTAAAATATGAGAACTATGTCGTTATGCCCTCACAACTCGCACAAGTGCAATACTAGTCTATTCCGCATTATCGATGTCCAGTCTCGATAATACTACGACTAGGGATATTTAATGATTAAACCTTTATGGATTGATACTGTCTCATATCATCTCAATCCGGAACTAATCATATGGACTTTTACCATTTATATATCAAAGTAAATAAATTACGAAATGATAAAAGGCAATTTCATTACTACATAGTCAATTTTTGTACAAAAACACAATGTCTTTTACAAACAGTGACGCTATGGGTAATAATTGTCTAACAATCTCCCACTTGGCCTATAGCCAGTCACTCAAGCATCTAACACCTGAACTATGTATATGTTTCTCAAACTTTTGCTATGAAATCGCTTTCGTCAGCGGATCTGCAATGTTGTCATCTGATGCGACCTTCTCGATCTTCACATGGCCACGATGTATGATCTCACGAATCAGATTGAAACGTCAAAGAACATGCTTGGATGGTTGATGAGACCGTGGTTCCTTAGCCTGCGCTATAGCCCCATTATTGTCACAAAATAATGGAACGGGCTCAGCTGCTAATGGAACTACTCCTAATCCAATTAGGAATTTGTGGATCCAAACTGCCTCTTTTGCTGCTTCAGCTGCAGCAATATACTCCGCTTCTGTTGTTGAATCGGCAACAGTCTCTTGCTTGGAAGATTTCCAGCTTACTGCTCCGTTGTTCAAACAAAATATGTACCCGGATTGCGACTTAGAGTCGTCTTTATCGGTTTGGAAACTTGCATCGGTATACCCAGTTACCTCAAGTTCTCCATCTCCATAAATTAAGAAAGCATCCTTAGTTCGTTTAAGATACTTAAGGATGTTCTTAACCGCCATCCAGTGACCATCACCTGGATCGGCCTGATAGCGACTACACATGCTCAAAGCATACGAGACATCAGGTCGTGTACATATCATGGCATACATGATCGATCCGACTGCCAAGGCGAACGGTATCCGACTAATGCTGTTTCTCTCATCTTGAGTTTTAGGACACATGTCCTTCGATCGAGAGATGCCATGTGACACTAATAACAGTCCCCTATTGGACTGATCCATGTTGAATCTTTTCAACACTTTGTCAATGTACATGCTCTGGGAGAGTCCAAACAGCTTTCTAGATCTATCCCTGTAGATCTTTATTCCTAGAATAAAGGCTGCTTCTCCCAGATCTTTCATGGAGAATTTTAATGAAAGCCAAGCTTTCACCGATGTTAACATGGGAATGTCATTGCCCATAAGCAATACATCGTCAACATAAAGGACAATGAATGTTAGTGCGCTCCCACTAACCTTCTTATATACACAAGGATCATCCTCGTTTTGAATGAAATCATATTCTTTTATGATCTCATCAAAACGTTGGTTCCATGACAGCGATGTTTTCTTCAGTCCATAGATGGACCGATTTAACTTACAAACCTTGTTTGCAAGTCTAGGCACGATAAAACCGTCAGGCTGTTGCATATAAACATTCTCCAAAAGGTTTCCGTTAAGGAAAGGGGTTTTAACGTCCATCTGCCATATCTCGTAATCGAAATATACAGCAATAGCAAGCATTATCCGAATGTATTTAATCATGGCAACGGGTGAGAAAGTTTCGTCGTAATCGACACCATGTCGTTGACGATACCCCTTCGCTACAAGCCTAGCTTTGTACATTTGTACGTTACCTTCCATGTCGGTCTTCTTCTTGAAGATCCATTTGCATCCAATAGGCTTTACGCCTTCTGGTGCATCAACCAGTGTCAAAACTTGGTTGGTGTACATGGAATCCATTTCGGACTTCATGGCCTCTTGCCATAAATTGGAATCGATATCTTGTATAGCTTCCTCATACGTAGCCGGTTCGTTATCCTCAATGAGATTAATATCTACATGAGGTGAGATCAGAAACCCATACCTCTCAGGTTGGTTCATGACTCTCTCCGACCTACGCGGTCCTTGTGTAATAGAAGATTATGGTACAGTCTCATCCCGGATGGACTGTTCTTATTCCGTTGAGGATTCTATGCCAGGAACAGTATCACTCCGAATTTCATCGAGTTCTACTTTCCTCCCACTAACCACTGTATTTATGAATTCCTTCTCAAGGAAAACCGCATGTAGAGCAACAAATACTTTGTTCTCTCGTGGGTGATAGAAGTAATATCCTTTGGTTTCCCTAGGATATCCTAGGAATAGGCATTTATCTGATTTGGGCTCAAGTTTGGTACCTTCCAAACGTTTGACGTATGCCCAGCATCCCCAAATCTTTAGGAATGAGAAACCCGGTTTCTTTCCTTTCCATATCTCATATGGTGTCTGTTGTACAGACTTTGACGGAACCTTATTCAAAATAAGAACTGCACTATTTAATGCATATCCCCAGAAGGAAATAGGTAGCTCAGTGCGACTCATCATAGACCTTACCATGTCCAACAGAGTTCGGTTTCTCCGTTTGGATACACCGTTTAATTGCGGTGTTCCAGGAGGTGTCCACTGTGAAAGAATACCATATTCTTTCAAGTAATCTAGAAACTCATTGCTCAAGTATTCGCCACCACGGTCCGACCATAATGTCTTTATACTCTTGCCGGTCTGTTTTTCAACTTCATGTCGAAACTCTTTGAATTTCTCAAAAGTTTCCGACTTGTGTCTCATAAGATACACATAACCATAACGCGATGCATCATCCGTAAAGGTTACGAAGTATTCGTATCCACCTCTAGCCTGGCTAGACATGGACCCATAAATGTCACTATGAATGGGGGCTAACAGTTCGGTGGCACGTACACCTTTACCGTTAAAAGGTGATTTAGGCATTTTGCTTAAAAAGCAAGATTCGCAGACGTCATATGAATTTGGATCAAATCCGTCCAAGTACCCACTCTTCGAAAGTGTGGATATGCGAGTCTTGTTAATGTGTCCCAGACGACAATGCCACATATAAGTTTCATCTTTGTTACTTAGTTTTAGCCTTTTGTTTGTTACATTATATGTTTGAGATTGATTTATATTCAAAATATAAAGACTATTATTAGCATCAGCAGAACATATCTCAAAATCATCTTTATAAACAAAACACCCAGTGTTTCGGAATACAAAAGTGTACCTGCATTGGGTCAAACAAGATACATAGATAATATTCCTAGTCAAACTAGGTACATAATAACAGTCTGAAAGTTTAAGTACATGCCCCGAAGGCAGTTCTAAAACAAAAGTGCCAACGGCCAAAACGGCGACTGGTGCCCCATTTCCAACGCATAGATCAATCTCCCCTGAGGTCAGTCTCCTACTAATCTGCAGATCCTGCACATCAGTACATATGTGAGTACCACAACCAGAATCAAAAATCCAATTTTAAAACTAGAAGTAGCCATGTTTATTTCAATAACAAACATACCCGAAGCCGGTGCCTTGCCCGCTTTAATCTCCTTCTGAAGTGCCTTGTACTCGCGGCAGTCACGCTTCCAGTGACCCCGCTTGCCGCACTGTAGGCAAACATCTTGAGATTTGTCCTTTGGCTTCCCAGAAGCCTTTGACGATTTGGCCTTGCCCTTTTTGTTATGCTTCTTCTTTTTCACACCTCCAGTTGCCTTGAGCCCAGCCCTAGGTGCATGAGATGTCGATGCAAAGTGCGCCTCGCGCTTGTTGCCCTTTTAAGCTCATTCTCAGCCTCCTTGAGAGTTGACAGTAACTCTCCAAGAGTATCACTATTGTTCATCAAATTATAATTTATGATGAACTGTCTCCAGGAATCGGGGAGAGATTGCAGGATCATATCCACAGTAATCTCAGCCTCAAATCAATGTCAGCAATCATCTGTGCCACGTGGGACTCAACAGACATGCCTTCTGTCATGCGTGAGCGAAATAGCTTCTTCACTAACTCGTACCTCTGCATCATCTTGTTAGAGCGATGCAGATCTTGCAACCTCGCAAACATATTATAAGGATCCAAGTCCCTATTTTATCTACGGAAATGCTGAGCCATCGAAGCAAGCATAATGGAATGAGTTGTGTCACAATCATCGCTGTGAGTCTTCCAAAGCTCCAGCTCAAGTGTCTCATTCGGTCCGGGCATAGGCCCAAGAGGTCTCTGTAAAGTATACAACAGCCTCTCTGCACCTAGGACAATCCTAAGGTTCATTTCCCAATATGCAAAGTTCGTGCCCTTAAAGACATTTTCTCCCATGATAATATCGCGGACATTTCCCTTTCCTGTCATCTTGACTACGATAGTCCAACTATCTAGTCAATGATAATGGGTACAGTCTAACTGTTACATAGAAAAATAATAATATATTAGTCCAACTAATAAAGTAATTTTGGGGAAATTATTTGAAAGCGCGTAAAGCTAAGTATCTGAATGAAATTGCAAATTCAATACTAGCCTCCCACTATTTTTCGGCGAGCCTCTAACCCTCTGTCGAGTACTCGGGAAACATAGTTTCCTAGTGGGCTAGGATCCCGTTAAATAACACACAACCTTGATATGTTTTTGAGGGTTTTTCGCGTAAATTGGCATCCAATTTATTATCTTTGATTAGGTCTCATCATACACCCTTAAGCATGCTTCTAAAATATCATAAGGCGCAAAGTAAATTAATAACGATATGGGGATGGATATTTAAACAGATTGTTCCTAGAACAAATCTCTCCATTTCCTCTCCCCGACTAGAACTATTCTAACTCCTACCCAATTACAAAATACAATAAAGAAACCTCATTTACATTGAAGGGAATAGGTGAGAAGAGAATTACAAGGAGTAAAGAGATTAAAGGCTGGACACGCAGGCCCAATTTAATAAATTCTAAATTTATTAAATTTCCAAAATTTCCCTTGCCCTTCTAATATCCATCTGATATACATTATTCATACAACACATTTATGTATTCAAACAAAAACATGTTATTCAATCAATCTAATCCAATTAATTAATCTTTGATTAATGACATCCAATGTTCAAACAATGATTTGATTTGCGCGAGTCCAACTCGTTTAAGAATAAATACTTTTAAGTACGTATTCTTGAATTATATCGAACTACAACTTTAAATCCAATTTATTTGTATTCAATACTAATTCTAATTTAATTGCAAATTAAATATTTACTCTTATATATTTGCCTTAAAGACTTGGATTCAAAATCCAATCTTGATGGGTCTCAAAGGCCCAATAACATCCAATGTCATTTTAATTAAAGTCCAATGGGCTTTTAATTGATTCTTATGGCATGAGCTTTGGCCATAATGGATCAACCCAAAATGCCAAGGCCCAATAGGAATCACCTTATTGCCATCAAATCAATTTAGGCCCAATTAAATTCTTTAAAGGGCCAAGTGATGTATTTGGACTTCATGGAATTGGTTTGGGGCCCAATTGGATCCAATCCAAAAGTCCAAAACCAAACTTGGTCAAACCAAGCCCATTAAGCCTAAATACACACTTTTAGCCCAATAAACTTTAAAGGCCAATTATTACAATTTTAATATTCCAAATATTATAATTATTATAATTAAAGTGTATAAGTCATGATTAATTAATTAAACTCAATATTTCCAAAATACCAATTAACTTAATTAATCATGCTTAATCCAACAATTCATGCTCAACACAATTGAGGCCAAAAAACATCATTTCATGCTTAACACAAATTGAAGCCTAAATACATCATTTCATACTCAACATGCTCTTTGATTTTAACATAAACATTATTGACTTTGATTCTAATCCAATCAAACCAACAATCAACATTTAAACATGCATTTAAACACATCTTTTTATGTTACAAAAATAAAAAAAACTGCACTGTGGACTGCATGTTACATTCGGCCATGATAAGTTTTTTTTTAATTTTTGATTCATTCAATTTATTTCAAATGTAATCATGCATAACTCTAAGTTATCATATTCTAAACATGCTCAAAGCATCAATTTGAAAAAAATCATGTTCAAAACACAAAAGCCCCAAATTTTATGCTCAAGAACCCTAAAATTTTGCATGCTTAAAATTGGCTCATGATACCATTGTTAGTGTTCCTAGAACATGCCAATGATCTAATAAGCATGAAAAACATTGAATAAGAACATTATAAGGTGCGGAATACTTACAACGAATGGATTTGAGCTTTAAAAATTTTGTGAAGATGATCTCCAAAATCCAAGAAAAATGTTGATTCCAACTCTTGAAGATGTTTCCCTATCAGCTTTGTTGACTTGCTTAAGTGCTAGCTTTTGATTTGAAGAACAAAATCAAAGAGAGATTTAGAGGGAAGCTCACGCCCAAGGAGATGAGTGCTAGGATTTTTCTTTTCCCAACTTGTGTCAAGTCTGTAGAGATTTGTTTTGGTAAAACCCTTTTACCCTTTTCACCAAAACTTGGTAGTTGGGTAAATGGTTTTACCAAAACCAATACAAGGTGGTTGGTTGGTTGGTGGCTTGGCATAAATGCCAAATACCACCACCTACCACACATGTGAAGTGGGCCCCACTTATTTGAATTCAAAATTCAAATATCTCTACGAACATTTACCGCTGCTCGGTTGTATTGGTTTTGGTAAAACCATTTACCCAACTACCAAGTTTTGGTTGGTGGCTTGGCATAAATGCCAAATACCACCACCTACCACACATGTGAAGTGGGCCCCACTTATTTGAATTCAAAATTCAAATATCTCTACGAACATTTACCGCTGCTCGGTTCCGTTTAATCCGATTAAACGAACCTTCGTCGCTAAATAATTAAATCTAATTTAATTAAATAACGATGCCTCGCAAATATATTACGAACGTCGTTCACGAACTAATTCTAAATTAATTCGTTCGTTCGTAGTAAAGTCCGACTTTAATATCGTAATGAAATCCAATTCATTTAATATATCCGATATATTAATTTTAGCCCATTTGAATAAATTAAATAGAAAAATCAAATTTAACTATTAAATTTATTTTACCGATTAATTCCAAATTAATCGCGTTCTATCTCTACTGAACACATTTAATCCCAGATTGAATAAAGCCCAAATTAATCCCAGATTAATTTTCTCTCTCTAAATTAATCCCAGATTAATTCTAATTTAAGTCAACTGTCATCGGTGAATCTTTGGGAAGCGACCCAAGAGATCTCTGGATATATTGACAGTAAATCCGGTTATCGGACTATCCAATAAAGTGAGTACCTCGTACCACGTGCTTACCGATTTACAAGATATGGTTGGCTTCTAGCAAAGCACCGTGCCCACCCAATTCTCCAGAAATATTCTTACTGGAATATATAATCTATGTCAGGCGTAGAATACGTAGTATCTCGTATTGCGATCTAGTATCAGATGTCACGTGCTAGGCCTCGGGCTGGAATAGTATCTGCCCCGTACGAAGCACATATCGGATATCAAGCAACTAGTCTCTTTGAATCGGATAATCATGACCTTGTCACATTATCCCGATGGTTGCAACACAATAGAGAACTAGTTATGAATCCTTGCGTGATCATCATCTCCATATGTCTGAAGTGATACTTCCGTCTTGACATCACAACCAATACACTATGATTCTCGATAAACCAAATAGAGGCGTACACAGAACCTATTAAAGCCCTGGACGACTAAAACCAAAGTTTACCAATTGTCGTAAGTATTAGCGATGTAAGTCTTAGGTTAAGACCAAATACACCTACCCTGACGCGGACTCCCATAGACACATATACATACTACCAATGGGATTCCGCGGGGTCTATCCAGAGCAAAGCTGTTTTCCGTACCATCGGTAAAACACAACCTCCTATCGCACTTGCATAAGTATCCTATACTTAAACATATGAGAACTATGCCGTTATGCCCTCACAACGTGAACAACGTGCACAAGTGCAATACTAGTCTATTCTTCATTATCGATGTCCAATCTCGATAATACTACGACTAGGGATATTTAATGATTAAACCTTTATGGATTGATACTATCTCATATCATCTCAATCCGGAACTAATCATATGGACTTTTACCATTTATATATCAAAGTAAATAAATTATGAAATGATAAAAGGCAATTTCATTACTACATAGTCAATTTTTGTATAAAAATACAATGTTTTTTACAAATAGTGACGCTATGGGTCATAATTGTCTAACAAGGTATCACTACTAATAATTTTGGTTTGCTGTAAATCTCTTACTAGTTTTTCATTATAGTAAAATGAGGACTCTTTATAAGTCGTATATCTTATTTCTGAAGAATCCTCTCTCTAATTCATGTACTCCTTTGAGCTTTTACCTTCTTTGAGGCTATGTGTTTCACAATGGATCAGGTTATCACTTTTATTTTTTAGCTTGACTCATTGTGAATTCAAACTACTTCATTTCTTATAGAATATTACTATCTTATGATTCTTATTTAATTTCTATAGATCTTCTTAGTTTAGCTATCTTGTTGTTTCGTGATTTGTCTATCATTGTCAGATACTATTCTTTACTTTTTAAAATCCCGAATGGGCTCTACGTTGATGGGTGAATACATGCTTCCCATAAGATCTGAGAATACACATTACTATTAATTATCTAAGCTCAATGATGATCTAGTTAGATGTCTACACACTTACTAGGGTAGGGCTACTGGGAAGAAAATTTATCATTCATTCTGTTGGGATCTACTCGATTTCTCCATACCTTAGGATTCCATAACTTTTATCAACCATTTTGAGGTCATTTACTTTATTGTCCATAAGCTACATTATTTATGCTATTGTATGTACTCAAATTCCTTGTTACTTTCCACATCATTGTATATTATTCACCTCTATAACCTATCTCTTGGCTCTGAGCTGGGCTACTGAGGCCTGTGATGGTTCATTCTTATAGGCTACTTTCTAGACTTTTTGGTCTCTTTTTGGGTGAAAAATTTCTCAAGGTTTTCTGCCTTTGTCTCAAAATATAGCTTGTCGGTACTGAACTTTCATACTATTATCTTATTTATGCTGGTAAATGATGGAATAATAATTTTATATCTCAACAGATGTTGATGTCCTTATACTAGTATTCTATGTCCTGGTAGAGCCTATTACTCATGTAAGACAGATATGAGATAGACTCCGTCAGGACAGTTTCCTTAACAAGTATCACTGAGAGGCTAGAATCTGGGTAAACCAGGGCCTTATCTATATCGGATTTCTTAGCAAGACAACTAATTCACTTTCATGATGTCATTCACTTTATCTCTTACAGGTCTGGTATTGGGTGTCTAGAATTCCTACATCCTTTGTGGCACCTCATGTCCATTGGAAACTTTCACAACTAATCATGATTTCTTGCTTTTTTTGCCTTCATGACTATTCCTTCATACTCAGAAGGCTTACTATTTGTATAAGATATTTAAGGACTTTTGGATCTGCTCGAATGAATCTTAGGAAAAATGAAGGAACCTTACTTAGGTCAATTCGATATTTTTATTCTGGCTCGGGCTTGTTATATTTTCCTTACTTCTATAAGTTCTGGCAATTCCTTTGTTATCTTATTTTGTATCTCTACCTTTTATTGCCTCTGGTTGTTTTAAGTATATGTACTTCATTTCTTACTTTTCTTATAGCTTTTTCTTTCTCTTTTTACTCCCATGAGTGGGTATTCTTAGAACTTTACTATCTAGTTTCATGACTTATCTTGATCTTATTATAATAAGCCAGGATGACTACAGAAGAATCTCATCTAGGATAATGATTATAGTTACTTTCATCAAGAAGAAAATTCAGTAGCTTTGGGAATTCTTACCAAATTTTCTATATGACTTGAGGACGCACTCGAGGATCGGATTACCGGGGCATTGCAGAATTGCATTATAAGATGTAATGATACCTCATTCGAACCTAAATATTATATTAACATCAGTAAAAGATCATTCCAAACCCAAACGAGTTTAAGGTTGGACCTTGCGATGGGTATAGTGTGACCTTAAATCATTCAAAATGTCTTCTGTTGGGTGACGAATCCTTTATTCTCTTGTTATTCTCTCTTGGACTATCTGTACTCCTTACAGACTGCGAGCCAAGCAATGTCATGGCCGCTGATGTCATAGACATAGTGGTAAATCTTGCTTCACTCCTACATACTGCACTCTTTTGTTTCTTTTTATCTGTAGAGAAAAAAAAAGCTATGGTGGAAAAGGTTTTGTTTCTGTACCTTATGTTTAATAAAATATAAATATAATACTTTTACAGTTAGGGTTAGGTTGTTTATGTTGGACAATTATGAACCATAACATCATTATTTCTAAAGAACATTGTATTTTTTACAAATTATCTATATGATAAAAGGAAATTACTATTTTATCATTATTATAATTAGATCACTTGGATATATATTAATGATAAAAGTCCATATGGTTAAATCGGATTAATAATATATGAGAAAGTATTAATCCACGATTGGTTTAATCATTAAATATCCCTAGTCGAAGTCTTATCGATACTGGACATTGATAATGCGGAATATACTAGTATTACACGTGTACGCGTTATGGAAGCTTAACGACATAGTTCTCATATATTTAGGCATTGGAAAATTATGCAAGTGTAATAAGAGATTCTGTTAGACGTTCGACCGAGAATAGTTCGCTCTAGATAGACCCACTCAGAATCCCATTGGTAGTATGACTATGTGTCTATGGGAATCTGAATTAGGGTAGGAGTATGTGATCTTAACCTGAGACTTAAGTGGCTATTACTTGTGACAAACAGTTTACTTTAGTATTGGTCGTCTGGAGCTTTAACAGTTTTTTTGTAGCCTGTATTAGGTTTACTGAAAATCGTAGTATATTGGATGTGATGTCAAGATGAGAGTATCATTTCAGTCATATAGAGATGATGGTCATACAGGATACGAAACTAGTACTCTTAAAACTGCAGCTATCGGGATAGTATGACTAGGTCATGACTTCCCGATTACAGAGATTAGTTACTCGGGATCTAATATATGCTTAGTATGGGGCAGACACAAAGCCAGCCTTAGGCCTAGCATGTGATATCTGATACTGGATCATATTATGCATTATATAATATTAGTATTACTACGCCTGATATAGATGATATTTGTCAAATTTCTAGAGAATTGGGTAGGCACGGTGCTTTGCTAGAAGCCAACCATGTCTTGTAAATTAGTGAGAATGTGGTAGGGGTACGCACGTGTTCGGATAGTCCGATAACCGTATTTTCTGCTAACATATCTAAGAATCTCTTGGGTCGCTTCCCAAAGATTCACCAATGACATTTGACTCAGATAGAATTAATCTGAGATTAATTATGAGAGAGAAAATTAATCCGGGATTAATTGTGATAAGAATTAATCTGGGATTAAATTCATATAAAAGAGAGAACGCGATTAATTTAGAATTAATCGATAAAATAAATTTAATAGTTAAATTGGATTTTTCTATTCAAATTTTTTTTATTTAGGCTAAAATAATATATCGAATATATTAATTGAAATTGGCTTTCAATACGTAATTAAAATTGGATTTTCATTCGGGTGAACGAATTAATTTAGAATAAATTCGATAACGACTGTCGTAATAATTTTGTGAGGCATAATTATTTAATTTAATTGGATTTAATTATAGCGCGACGGTAAATTCGTTTAATCTAAATTAACTGAACCCGATCATATTGCTCAAATCAAATTATGTGTTGAAGAAGCCAACTTAAATTTTGAATTTAAAATGTGATGGGACCACATGACTTACATCAATGGTCATATGTTGATGGAAGTAGTTGGATTCATTCAGTGCATTCTTTAAAATACAAACCAACCAAGTTTTTAAAACTACACACTATTCACTTTCTTCTCTCCTTGGCCGAATCCCTCTCTAATGGTAGTGAAATGTTTGCTTCAAAATTTCATCAAAGCTAGCACTCGGAGTAAATTTTTCGAAATTTCTCCCAAATCAATGTAAGTGATTCTGCCATTTTACTTGATTATTTCACACATAAATCATGTTTAGGATCTTGAAGCATGTCTTAGAGACTAACAATGGTATATAGAGCCTTGCTAAATATGATTTTGAAATCTAGGGTTCATTAACTTTAATTATGAATTTTTGCTTGGAGCATGAAAATTCAAAATTGAGTTATGGGTTGATGTTAGATGATGATTGTACGGGCCAAATTTGGCCCCAAGGGTAAAATTGACATTTTACCTCGAGACCGACCAATATCAGACCAAGAAGCCTCACGGGCCCAAGCTCATTGTCATCAAGAAGGCCAACAGACGCAGTAGTTACCAAATCAAGAAACGTCCAGACTCATAAATATCTCACATAACTCTACAGTTTCCAACATCCAACGAACGAGTAATTAAAGGTAATAAATACACACGTTTCCTGAGAGCAAGTATATAAACAAAGAAGGTCTAGGGAGAAGGGGGATTTCTGATACTCATGACCCAATATTCACTCTCTCCATAGCTCTCTTAACCTCTCATCTACCGTCCTCACTGCAGCTAGCCAGGATCAAGGTAACATCAAACCTTACCCCTCCTCTACGACTTTTACACCTCATTTCTCTCACTGACTTGGGCGTCGGAGTGCCCCCGGCACCCACCACATCGGTGGGCAGTACTCCCGCTCACTCTACATTCTTTGTTTGCAGGATCGCCAGTGCCCCCCTCCTTACTAAATCTCAATTGTAGGCCTCGGTGAAAATCAGCGTCTACAATTTGGCGCCCACCGTGGGGCCTAGCGATTCATAGCATGCAAAGATCTCTCTATCTACGATCCTCCAAGAACAAATACATACATTAAGATTGTCATCTGGCCCATTTGTTCCATTCTTAATGACGAATCCACTTGCTCCAATCGACATATATAGACCATCATTTGAACCATTACACACACTTCCTCCAGTCAACATGAGAATATCCTCATAATCCCCTGCATACCCAATCAACCATAAATTATTATCTATAATTGACATCTATTCGATTGGGGAGATTACCATCTACTCTAGATGGCATAGATAGAATGCCACTACCTTCAAACTATATAAAAGGATTGCCATCTCCTCAAGGTGTTATGAAAGGTTACACGAAAGGAGTGCCGCCAATTCCAATTCCATTCGACCATAGTCTCATGGACCCACATCAGAAGCAAGGCGTCTCCCTTCAATGGAACTATATTTCCTACCATATACCTCACGTGATGAAACGATATGTTTGGTTTGAGGAGGATATCCCAGTCGACGGTACCTGAATAAAGACGTGGCATGGACATCATGGTTAGCATTACCAGGTATGTCTTGCACTTTTTAATAATGTCTCCATCAAGATTAGAAAGACATGGGACTGATATGGGTGTCATAGTATGAGACTTCTTATGAATATCCCAGTCGATACTACGCCATATAACTTAATAGTGATTTGTCCCGGTCAATATGTGGCTTAGGCCTTGTAATAGATGTCATAGTTGGTATTACAATTAATAGTATGAAACTTGCTATGGGTGTCCCAGTCGACATAACAATTTTCAATTAGGTAATGGTCATGGATGGTTTAGTCGACATTCACAATGTCTGGCATATAACTCACCAGGGATGCCCCACTCGACATTAGTATACTATTAAGGAGTTATCCCAATTGATATTACCATGTGTAGCTTGTCACTTGTTAAAGATCCCACTCGACACTCTACATATGTGACTTGACACTTGTTTAAGATCTCATTCAACATGAGATAAAAGAAGTTCTAGCCAGTCTGAAACTCCACTTAACACTAGGAGAAAGAGTTCTTATCTAAAGGCAAAGGTTTCAGTCGGCACGACATGAATGTATGTTTAGGGAATGGCTGATTATCTATTCGACACGTAGATTCATCACGAGGAGGGTATCCCACTCGACACTGTGACGATGTAGACTCAGCTTAAAGAGGATACTCTATCCTATATTCACTCAAAGTCAATCACCACTTACTTTAAGTGACCAAACTATTGTTCTTAACGTTAGGCATGGAATGATTGATAATCCATTGTCGACTAGAATGCAAGAACCATCACGAGCTTCAACTTCACGTTTCCTAAGGTCAAATGTCAATCAATCAGATCCCCAGTTTCATACGACGGACGGTAACAGATCTTAAATTAGTGATGGAGTCTGGGGTGCTACAATTGCTTCCAAATTCTCATATCCAACTTTTTGGGGAAAACTCCTTAATTTAGCCGCTAAGGAAGCTTCCGTAACTACTCAATCAGTTCATGTTCGACCTCTGCTTAGCGTGTTAGAGAGTGAACCCCATAGATACCTCCCAGGGTTGTAGAGACATAAGAGCATACTGCCCCTACTACGTGCAGCTAATGAAAAGAAAACCAATGATGAACTAGGTTGTCCTTATGCCAGAATTTATAGAGGTTTCTAGGCATGGAAGAGAGAATGGAAATCTCGACTCTACACCTAAACCTTCACATAAAACATAGACGGTGGGGTCACTATCATCTGACAGAAAAGCTGCATCTATTTCTAGGATTATATTACAGTCGACAAAATCTCTTTGCTAACCGATACAGGCAATGAACAAGGCCTCGCCTTATCAATTCTCCATTTATATTTTCTCAGTCGACTGCTACATGCTATCAAGAAATGAAGTTCTCGAATCGAAAGTCTCATCCGACTTTGTTTTGACCTCTTTACTACTTTTCTCAAATATCCCATAAGTGGCCAAGATTCCCAACATTCTCAAAAGCTGGGTTCTTACGACACCATGACTTATCGAAGGGGCATGGTGCGTTCCAACTTTGAGACTACTGTCTAGTCTTGTAGATTGGACTATGGCTTCATCGTCTCTCTCAACAAATCTCTTGAAAAGCCCCCATGATCTCCTAATTTCTCCTCTGTCGCCTGGTCTCCATCAAAACCACTCCCCTACAAATCAAAACATCAGTACCCTTCATGTCTCACTATTATGACACGCCTTCATGTTCCGTCAATACAACTTCGAAAGAACTCCTCTCGATCTTCCGCGAGATGGTAACCTTGAGACGTATGGAGTTCGTCACCAATTCTCTCTACAAATCAAAAATCCATACATTTTAAGATGGTAGCAAGATCCAGAGGAAAGCCACCATGTCGATGAAGTCACAGTTCTATCCTTCACCACACGAGAGACCGAGTAGCATCCTCAATATCCCACAAACGTTTTTTGGTTACTAAGAAAACTCAGTCTACACTTCAAAGTAGAGCGAATCACATACACAATTTGATCCTTTATGATTGAGCTCCAATCGAAAACTTTCATGTATTCACTCCCACACCAGGCGAAGTGGGGCACTACTTTTTTGGGACTTATTTTGTTTGCTAGGGTCGTTGGCGAAGGAAAACAAATAAAGGGCCCATTTCTGACCTTATTGGAAAATTCTAGCTGACTGGTTAATTCTTAAATTATTCTGGGAGTTGTTAATTTTCCATGGGATTCTGAATCTGAGCTCATGGAGTCTTTGGGGCATTTTTCCGAACGGCTAGGGGACGATATTCTAAAATCATATGTGGGTGAATTTTGACTATGGCATTGCCTTTAGAATATACACACACATGACAAAAATGAAGTTCATTCATTATAATGGGATTACAATCATGATTACATCCATCCAGATGAAATGAAGAAAATGAGGAATATTTTAGCTGAGCCCTCTGTTTTAGGCTACCTGGGTCTGATGCAAGCCCTACTGCATCTGTTGATTCTATCAAGCAATATCAAGAGGTAGTGATGATTTTGAATATGATGCGACTTCGAAGACTGGGAGTTGTAGGGACCAAACATTTGCTGCCAAGAGATGCAGGCCGAAATTGAGAAGTATAGAACCCACGCATGCCATGTCATCGCCTTCAAAGATGGATCAGTAGCGAAGCTCAAACTCGTTGTCGGGTACGGTGCTTGTTGCGCTACAAATACATAAACCAAATTAACCTCATAAGGAGCAAATTCTCATTCCCAGATCGGTCTACGAAACCCATATCCAATCGACTCATATGAACCCAACAACATGAATTTCCATGACCGACATGTGTGAAATCAATAACGGAATTATCTTCCAGTCGACATGTATAAATCCTGTAACATGAATATCCACCAGCTGACGTGCAAGAATCCACTAATAGAAATATATTCCAGCAGATCTTGAATGAATCCAGTACGTTACTATCTTCCAGTCGAGTCGACGAGATGAGCATACGACGAGGGCTCACACAGCCAAAGTCCAGCTCACTGAAATTTGCCTATTACTGTGGACTAAATTTTGGGCCTGCACTTTGACTTTTTGGGCCTAATATTGATTTTTGAAGAAGCCTATTGAGGAATTATGTTGGCGCCTACCATGTGAGTGGGGGCAACATGCCCCTGTTTGTTAACTCAACAACCACCTAGATTTCACCTTGAGAAACCCATGCTACACCCCTTCATGAAGAAATAGACGAATCGTGTATGGTCCAGCCAACGTGAATGTCCTCCAACCAACATGCATCCCTACAGCCGACATAAATACAACCAGTAATGTGAATGTCCTCCAAGCGAAGTACGCGAATCCAGTAAATACATCTAAGCATATGGCATACTTCTTTGAATGCAAGTGTATGGAATTTACGTAGCTTTTTGGGCCTCTTACATGGCCCAATTATTGCCAACAATATATGAACTTTAATCCTACAATGCACTTAGGCTGCTTCGATGAGTGTAAAAGCAAGGTGTCGCATTATTAGATTTCCTAGACTCCTATTGGCTTTCAAGTCCAGTAGACAATTATTAACCTTCATCAGGTTTAAAATGGGGACGGGTCTAAAGGCTTGGCAAAATCCTGTAGACTTGGAGCGATCTGGAAGATAAAATGATAGTCTTCCTCAAATATTAATAAGACCATTTATCCCAGCCGACATGATCGTCATATGAAAGCTTAAGATCTGGACATTTAAAAAGTCTAGGCAACATGGAAGCTCCTCTGGTTCCTCTTCAGGACCAATAGGCTGGAGATCATCCTGGACTTCATCAGGTCCAATCGACGGGAGCACTCCCCAATTGGCTTGTGGTGGAGCCAAGCGTAGGTTCTTATACCTTCTTCTGGTCCAGTAGATATGGATTACACATGTTGTATAACATATATCCTGACCTTCATCTGGTTCAGTCGACTGGGGACATTCCCCAAAGACTCATGATGAGCCAAGTTATAGACATGAACTACTCATGTCGTATGGTATATATTCCTGGCCTCATCAAGTCCAGACGACCGGGAACATCCCACATTGACTCATGTCGAGTCAAGTTGTAGACACGGATTACAAGTGTCGTATGACTTATATCCTCCTGGGCTCATCAAGTCCAGTCGACCGGGGACATCCCCCACAGACTCATGTCGAGTCAAGTCATAGACATGAACTACTCATGTCGTATGATATATATTCCTGGACTCATCAAGTTCAGACGACCGGGGACATCCCTCACAGACTCATGTCGAGTCAAGTCATAGACATGAACTACTCATGTCGTATGATATATATTCCTGGACTCATCAAGTTCAGACGACCGGGGACATCCCTCATAGACTCATGTCGAGTCAAGTCATAGACATGAACTACTCATGTCATATGATATGTATTCCTGGACTCATCAAGTCCGGTCGACCGGGGACATTCCCCACAGACTCATGTCGAGTCGAGTCATAGACATGAACTACTCATGTCGTATGATATATATTCCTGGACTCATCAAGTTCAGACGACCGGGGACATCCCTCATAGACTCATGTCGAGTCAATTCATAGACATTAACTACTCATGTCGTATGATATATATTCCTGGACTCATCAAGTCCGGTCGAACGGGGACATCCCCCACAGACTCATGTCGAGTCAAGTCATAGACATGAACTACTCATGTCGTATGATATATATTCCTGGACTCATCAAGTTCAGACGACCGGGGACATCCCTCATAGACTCATGTCGAGTCAATTCATAGACATTAACTACTCATGTCGTATGATATATATTCCTGGACTCATCAAGTCCGGTCGACCGGGGACATCCCCCACAGACTCATGTCGAGTCAAGTCATAGACATGAACTACTCATGTCGTATGATATATATTCCTGGACTCATCAAGTTCAGACGACCGGGGACATCCCTCATAGACTCATGTCGAGTCAAGTCATAGACATGAACTACTCATGTCGTATGATATATATTCCTGGACTCATCAAGTCCGGTCGACCGGGGACATCCCCCACAGACTCATGTCGAGTCAAGTCATAGACATGAACTACTCATGTCGTATGATATATATTCCTGGACTCATCAAGTTTAGACGACCGGGGACATCCCTCATAGACTCATGTCGAGTCAAGTCATAGACATGAACTACTCATGTCGTATGATATATATTCCTGAACTCATCAAGTTCAGACTGTTGAGAGTTCAATACATGTCCCAAGATCAACAAATCATGCATAAAAACCACATATGAATACATCAAAGGAGGTGGCGGAATCAACTCACATTGAATTCGGTTTTGATGGATGAAGAACAAGGTGCGTTTTTAAGCTCCCTCCAAGCTCGGCAATGGCTTCCAAATGCAGTGGGCTGTGCGGTTTGGACTGGTTTGGTGCTCACCATTTTCGGCCATTGAAGACCACCATTGAAGCTCCAAGCTTCAAGCTTCCATGCTCACAAACTCACTTCCCTATCACCTTTGTATCACTCCTAGAGTGTGCTAGCACTAAGTCTTCTTCAATTTGCTTCTCAAAAATTCGGTGGAACCAGAAATTTTCAAGCAAAAACGGCAGTGAAGCCGAGAGAGAAGAAGGAAAAAAAGAGGGAAAAAGAGGGAGAAGAAGACCGTGAGTCTTACATGTGAGAGAGAGAAATTGATAAGTTTATATATTATTTTAATTTTATTTTCAAAAAACAAAATAAATATATAAATCATTATCAAATATTTTAAAAGTAAAAAGCAAAAGTCTAATAATGCTTTTCTACTTTTCACACATCATATCAACTTTACTTTAAGTCATATCACATCACTTTAATAAAGTGACATGTTGTCAAGTCACATCACTCAAAGTGACAATTGATTTGACGATTGATGCGACTAACGATTTGACGCTTGATGTGACTTGCGTGCCGCGCTCGAATTCGAAATGCGAATGCGCTCGCAATCACTCTCGGGCTCGGGTTCGCTAATTCCAAATTAACGAATTTTCCGTCGCGTCGTAATTAAGTGATTACGCCTAGCGAATTCACTATTCACGTCGCTAACGAATTAATTCTAAATTAATTCGTTCGCCCGAATTAAAATCTAATTTTAATTCCGCGTCGAAATCCAATTTCGATTAATATATCAAATATATTAATTTTATCGATTAATTCCAAATTAATCGTTCTCTCTCTTTAATTAACATTTTATCCCAGATAAAATATCTCCGCAATTAATCCCAGATTAATTTTCTCTCTCATCGAATTAATCCCAGATTAATTCTATCTCTCTCTTCTAATTAATCCCAGATTAATCAAAGTGCGAGTAATACGTCATCGGTGAATCTTCGGGAACCGACCCATGAGATCTCCGGATATGTTGGCAGTAAATACGGTCGTCGGACTATCCGAACACGTAAGTACCTCGTACTACGTTTATACCGATTTACAAGACAAGGTTGGCTTCTAGCAAAGCGCCATGCCTACCCAATTCTCCAGAAATATTCTTATAGGAATATATAGATCTATATCAAGCGTAGCATACTAAGTATTGTGCGTATCGGCCCAGTATCGGATATACACGTGTTAGGGCTGGGGCTGGATAAGTGTCTGCCCCGTCCGAAACACATATCGGATGTCTGGTAACATAGTCTCTATAATCGGATATACATGACCTGGTCACAATATCCCGATTGGTTGCGCAACACTCAAGAGCACTAGTACCGTATCCTGCGTGACATCATCTCCATTATGACTGGAGTGATACTTCCGTCTCGACATCACATCCAATACACTACGACTCTCTGATAAACCCAGAAGTGGTGAACACAGAACCGGTCAAAGCCCCCAACCACCAAATCCAAAGTTTATCGATTATCGTAAGTATTAGCGATGCAAGTCTCAGGTTAAGACTATACACACCTACCTTGATTTCGGCCTCCCATAGACACCTATTCATAATACCAATGGGATTCCGAGGGTCTATCCAGAGCGAAGCTGTTTCCCGTACCATCGGTGAAACACGACCTCCTATCGCACTTGCATAAGTATCCAATACTTATATATATGAGAACTATGCCGTTGTGCCCTCACAACGCGCACAAGTGCAATACTAGCCTATTCCGCATTATCGATGTCCAGTCTCGATAATACTACGGCTAGGGATATTTAATGATTAATCCTTCGTGGACTGATACTGTCTCATATCATCTCAATCCAGGAACTAATCATAGGGACCTCTCTTCATTTATATATCTATGGTGATCTAATCACAAATGATGAGAGTGCAATTTCCTTATTACATAGTTAATTTGCTATAACAACACAATGTTCTGTGCAAATAGTGACGCTATGGGTCATATTATCCAACAATCTCCTCCCACTTGGCACATAGCCAGTCACTCGAGTGTCTAACACCCGAACTATGTAAGGTTCGCTCAAATTGCTGAGGAAAGGTTTTCGTCAGCGGATTTGTTTGATCATCATTTAACGTGATTCATACGATCATCACATCGCCACGATGTATGATCCGAACGAATCAGATGATATAGAAGTATATATCTGGATCGTTGATGAGACCATTAATTCTTTAGCCTGTGCTGATGCCTAGCTCAGCTGCTAACAGAACTGTATCTAATCTAATTAGATATGTATCGACCCAAATGACTTCTATTGCTGCCTCAGCTGCTGCAATTAACCCGCATGAGTTGTTTATGCGGTAACAGTATCTTGCTTGGAAGATTTCCAGCTTACTGCACCGTTATTCAAACTGTATAGTACCGTTTGCGACTTTTAGTCGTCTTTATCGGCTATAGGAAACTTGCTATAGTGATCCCAGTCACTTCAAGTTCTCCTTCTCCATAGACTAAGACAGCATCCTTAGTTCTCTAAGATACTAACGGATGTTCCTAACATCAATCCAGTGACTATCACTCGGATTAGCCTGTTTGTGAATCCATATGCTCAAAGCGTATGATACACCAGGTTTTGTACATTTTTCAATGTACGGTCCACGGAGAGTATTTCGAAAGTCAAGCTTTCCCCGACATATATTTTATGGGAATATCATTTCCAAGAAATGACGTATTATCATTATTTTATAGGACAACCACTGTCAGTGCGCTCCCACTAACCCTCTTATTTACACAAGAATCATTTTCATTTTGAATTAAATCATACACCATTATGATTGCATCAAAATGATAATTCCAAGAACTTATGCTCGCGTCAGCAAGCATTATCCAAATGGATTTACGGCGGCAACAGGTAAAAGGTTGAATCGTAATCAACACAATGTCGATAACGATACCTTTCCGTTAAAAGCCTAGCTTTATACGTTGGTATGTTGCTATCCATGTACGTCTTCCTTGAAGACTTATAGTACCAATAGGCACAATGCCTTGTGGTACATCAACTAGTCTCCAAACTGGTTGATATACATGGAATCCATTTCGGACTCATGACACTTTGTCATAATAGGGAGTCGATACCTCGTATCACTTCCTATGTTCTCGTGTATTTGAAGATTAATGGTATAGTTTCATCATTGATGAACTATATATGTTCCATTAAGATTCAGTGCCTAGAACAGTATTACTCTCGATTTTCATCGAGTTATACTATCCTCCCACTTACCACTGCATATCGGTATTCCTCTTAGGAAAACTGCATGGTGAGCAACAATCTAATTGTTCTCTAGTGAGGTGTTAAGTACAATACTTATGGTATCCCTAGGATGACCTACAATTGGCACTTATCATATTTGGGTTTTAGTTTGGTATCATCCAAACATATGCCAAGCATACCCAATAGTCAGGAATGAGAAACTCAGTTTCTTTCCCTTTCATATCTAATATGATATCTGTCAAACAGATTATCATGGAACCTTATTCAAAATAAGTTCTTGCACTGTATAAAGTTTATCCGTTGAAGGAAATGGTAGCTCAAAGCGACTCGTGATTAACCTTATTATGTCTAACAAAATTCGGTTAATCCTGTTCGGACACACCGTCAAAATGACGTGTTCCGAGAGGAGTCCTCATTGAAAGAATACTATACTCTTTCAAGTATACGAGAAACTTACTGCTTAAGTATTTTTTTTTAATTACGGTCTTTCCGTGATGGTATAATACTATAACCGATCTGTTTGTTATTCCGTGTCGAAACTTTAAAAGTTTTCGATTTGTGTTCTTCAAAAGAAACACACAACCATTACGCGATGCCACATCCGTATAGGTCACGTAATATTCATATCCACCTCTAGCCTAGCTAGACACGGGCCCACTTGCTTCACTATGAACTAGGGCTAACAGATCGGTGGTATTTTCACTTTTACCGAGTAAAGGTGTTTTAAGCACTTTGCTTAATAAACTAGATTCGTAGACTTTATTTGAATAGTCAAATCAGTCATAGTACCCGCTCTTCAAAAGTGCGGATATACGATTCTTGTTTAGTAGTGTCCCTGACAACCATGCCACAATTAAGTTTCTTAACTGATCAAATTAATTTGAGCTATTTATTTGTCATGTTATGTATTTGAGATATTATTTATATTCAAAATATAAATTCTGTTATTCACATCTAATGTGTTTATCTCAATATCATCTTTATATAATAAAACACTTTAGTGTTCTAGAATAAAGGTACACCCGCAGCGGGTTATACGCGATATAGAGATAATGTTTCTAGTCAAACTAGTTACATTATAACAGTTTCTAAATTTAAGTACATACCAAAGGTAATTCCTAAATTTAGATATCTACGGTTAAAACAGCGACTATCGTCCCGTTTACTATTCGCAGAGTGATCTCCTCTGAAGTCAGTATCCTGCTTAAAGCAGATTCTGCACAACAGTACATATTATGTATCACACACAAGTATTTAAAATCCAATTTCAATACTAGTTGTGAACATAATTATGACAAACATATTTGAAGTAAGAGCCTTGCTCGTCTTCAATTCCTTCTTAGGATTTGTCCTATTATCTTCCTAGAAGACCTAATCCATAATTCATTATTTTATCAAATAAAATAAATTATTATTTCCAAGACCATCTTGAAATTATTCCCAATTTGAAAATTAAATCATTTAAAATATTTTAATCCAAGATTATATTTTAAATATCCAACCTTTCAATTTTATCTTGATTACAATAGTCCAACTATTTAATCAACGATTAGTGGTACTATTTATTATAATGATTATAATAGTCCAACTATATAATCAAATATAATCCAAATTAATTAACCTCAATTACATTGATTACTATAATCCAATTATAAAATCAACTGTAAACTGAAATTAATTAATTCAAATATATTGATTAATATAATCCAATTATATATAATCAACTATAATACAGTCCAACTGTTTATTAAAACAACAATTTAAACATTAGTCCAACTAACATTTAATTAATGTGACGAGAAAAATATAAATGAGCGTGTTTAGCGAGTAATTGAACGAATGTTGCAAATTCAATACTTGCCTCCCACTATTTTTCGTCGAGTCTCTAACCCTCTGTGGAGTACTCGGGAAACCGTGTTTCCTAGTGGGCTAGGATCCTGTTAAATAACATACAACCTTGACTTTGGCCAACAAGCTGTATGCTACTTACCAGGTAGATCTCACAGATCAATTGGATCCAATCCAATTCCCAGATCCGGTTAGGTGGACATCCAGTCCTAAACATATTTATTTATGCCAATGTATCTAATACATTTTCCTAACCTTATCCTCCGAATCATCTAGGCCTTGGCTTTGGCACAACAACCTAATGATTCCAGTTAAGCGGGACCCATTGACAAGGAAAGTTTCGTAATCAATGTCTTTGGACAAGAAGTGATCTTGACTTTGGCCAACAAATCACAACTTGGACTAGACACCGATGTGGAACAAAACTCTCATGATTCAAATACATCCAATTGACAAGGTCTTGACTTTGGCCAACAAACCAATGCCAATTGGATCTTGAACAAGAATCATTCAATGGAAGGATAATCGCTTAATATAGATTGAGGGATTTTCGCGTGCAAATTGGCTACCAATTTAATTATCTGTGTTAAGGTCTCATCATCATACACCCTTAAACATGCATTCTAAACACATAATAAAGCGTATATAAAATAAAATAATAATGATATGCGGATGGATACTTTACATTGATCCTAGATCAAATCTCTCATTTTCTCTCTCCAAAGCTAGCACTTGTATTTACTTCTACCCGTTACACTACGCTTCTAAAGAAACCTCATTTACATGGAGGGGAATAGGTGAGAAGAGAATACAAAGAAATAGGAGATAAGGCTGGACACGCAGGTCCAATTTAATAAATCAAATTTATTACAATTTCCAAAATCGCCCAACCCGGCTAATATCCATCCGATATACATTATTCAAACATCACAACCATGTATTCATACAAGCATGTTATCAATCAATCAATCAAATTAATTAATCTTGATTATAAGTGATCATCCAATGTTCAAACAAAGATTTGATTTTGTTCGAGTCAAACTCGTTTTACGAATACGTACTCAAAATACGATTTCTCAAATTAAATTAAACTACATAATTAAATCCAATTTAATACGCATTTAATTCTAATTGACTATTTAATTCCAAATTAAACATTACACTATTATTAACGAACCTTCTACGATTTAAATTCTAAATTCAATCGTTATGGGTCTCAAAGCCCAATTAACGTCAAACGTTTATTTAATTAAAGTCCAGTGGGCTTTTAATTAATTTCTTAAGGCGTGGACTTTTGGTCAACTCGGGTCAAACCGATGACCAAAGTCCAATCCGGGAGTTACCCCATAAGCCTTTAAATTAATTTTGGCCCATTAGGCCCAATTAAATAATTAAGGTTCATTAAGTCATAATTGGACCTTTTGGATTCGGTTTTGGGCCTAATTGGATCCAACCAATTTTGCCTAAACCCAACTTTGTACAACAAAGCCCAAAAGCCCAATTATAACATAATAAGCCCAATTTCCAAAATCAAGCCCTAATTAATTAACTTATAAAATTCCAAATTTCACAATTAATTAACCTAAGTGTATTACATAATCAATTACCCAATTAACATTTCTAAAACATCAATTAGCCTAATTAATCATGCATTTTAACAACCAAATAATGTCCAACACAATTCAATTAAAATCAAACCCAATTAACATGCTATCAAGTCTCGGCAATTAGGGGTTTTTCAATTCGATTCGGTTTCAATCCAATTGAGTCCACAATCTTAATTTCCCAAATCAATTCAATTCATCCAATGAATTAAAACAAAAATCACAAAGAATTTCATGTTCCATAGAATTCGGCCAAGCCACTTTAAAAGGGAAAAATGTTCTAAATCAAAATTCAATCCAATTGAACTTCAAAACAACATTCACCAATTGTTTTAAGTCATCCAATGATCAAACAAAACAAAATTACCAAGACATTAGGTTCTTCCAATTTTCGGCCAAGCCTCCAATTTGGGGAAAATTGAATCCAATCCAATTTCATGAAATTGACCACACACGATCTCAATTAAACATGTTCTAAGCATGCTTAAACATCCAATTCAATTAAAACATGCTCAAACACATTTTACCCAATTTCAAGTTTAATGTACAACCTAAAGAATTGGGGAAAATTGATCTAATCCATTTTCTTGAAATTGATCATGCACAACTTCAATTCAACCTCATTCAAGCATACTTCATCAAACAATTCAACCAAATCATGCCTAAATAGAGTTTACCCAAATTAAAGTTTTGACCAAAATAAGCAAATTGGGGAAAATCAATCCAATGAATTATTTATCAAATTGATTACATACAACTCAAATTCAATCATATATAATCATTCTCAAACAATCAATTTGACAGAATCAAGCTAAAATCAAAAAGCCCCAAATATGCTCAAGAACCCTAAATCGGTTTTCATGCATCAAGAGCTCTGATACCATTGTTGAGAGTTCAATACATGTCCCAAGATCAACAAATCATGCATAAAAACCACATATGAATACATCAAAGGAGGTGGCGGAATCAACTCACATTGAATTCGGTTTTGATGGATGAAGAACAAGGTGCGTTTTTAAGCTCCCTCCAAGCTCGGCAATGGCTTCCAAATGCAGTGGGCTGTGCGGTTTGGACTGGTTTGGTGCTCACCATTTTCGGCCATTGAAGACCACCATTGAAGCTCCAAGCTTCAAGCTTCCATGCTCACAAACTCACTTCCCTATCACCTTTGTATCACTCCTAGAGTGTGCTAGCACTAAGTCTTCTTCAATTTGCTTCTCAAAAATTCGGTGGAACCAGAAATTTTCAAGCAAAAACGGCAGTGAAGCCGAGAGGAAAGAAGGGAAAAAGAAGAGGGAAAAGAGAGGGAGAAGAAGACCGTGATCTTACATGTGAGAGAGAGAAATTGATAAGTTTATATATTATTTTAATTTTATTTTCAAAAAACAAAATAAATATATAAATCATTATCAATATTTTAAAAGTAAAAAGCAAAAGTCTAATAATGCTTTTCTACTTTTCACACATCATATCAACTTTACTTTAAGTCATATCACATCACTTTAATAAAGTGACATGTTGTCAAGTCACATCACTCAAAGTGACAATTGATTTGACGATTGATGCGACTAACGATTTGACGCTTGATGTGACTTGCGTGCCGCGCTCGAATTCGAAATGCGAATGCGCTCGCAATCACTCTCGGGCTCGGGTTCGCTAATTCCAAATTAACGAATTTTCCGTCGCGTCGTAATTAAGTGATTACGCCTAGCGAATTCACTATTCACGTCGCTAACGAATTAATTCTAAATTAATTCGTTCGCCCGAATTAAAATCTAATTTTAATTCCGCGTCGAAATCCAATTTCGATTAATATATCAAATATATTAATTTTATCGATTAATTCCAAATTAATCGTTCTCTCTCTTTAATTAACATTTTATCCCAGATAAAATATCTCCGCAATTAATCCCAGATTAATTTTCTCTCTCATCGAATTAATCCCAGATTAATTCTATCTCTCTTCTAATTAATCCTAATCCCAGATTAATCAAAGTGCGAGTAATACGTCATCGGTGAATCTTCGGGAACCGACCCATGAGATCTCCGGATATGTTGGCAGTAAATACGGTCGTCGGACTATCCGAACACGTAAGTACCTCGTACTACGTTTATACCGATTTACAAGACAAGGTTGGCTTCTAGCAAAGCGCCATGCCTACCAATTCTCCAGAAATATTCTTAAGGAATATATAGATCTATATCAAGCGTAGCATACTAAGTATTGTGCGTATCGGCCCAGTATCGGATATACACGTGTTAGGGCTGGGGCTGGATAAGTGTCTGCCCCGTCCGAAACACATATCGGATGTCTGGTAACATAGTCTCTATAATCGGATATACATGACCTGGTCACAATATCCCGATTGGTTTCGCAACACTCAAGAGCACTAGTACCGTATCCTGCGTGACATCATCTCCATTATGACTGGAGTGATACTTCCGTCTCGACATCACATCCAATACACTACGACTCTCTGATAAACCCAGAAGTGGTGAACACAGAACCGGTCAAAGCCCCCAACCACCAAATCAAAGTTTATCGATTATCGTAAGTATTAGCGATGCAAGTCTCAGGTTAAGACTATACACACCTACCTTGATTTCGGCCTCCCATAGACACCTATTCATAATACCAATGGGATTCCGAATGGTCTATCCAGAGCGAAGCTGTTTCCCGTACCATCGGTGAAACACGACCTCCTATCGCACTTGCATAAGTATCCAATACTTATATATATGAGAACTATGCCGTTGTGCCCTCACAACGCGCACAAGTGCAATACTAGCCTATTCCGCATTATCGATGTCCAGTCTCGATAATACTACGGCTAGGGATATTTAATGATTAATCCTTCGTGGACTGATACTGTCTCATATCATCTCAATCCAGGAACTAATCATAGGGACCTCTCTTCATTTATATATCTATGGTGATCTAATCACAAATGTGAGAGTGCAATTTCCTTATTACATAGTTAATTTGCTATAACAACACAATGTTCTGTGCAAATAGTGACGCTATGGGTCATATTATCCAACACAGACGACCGGGGACATCCCTCATAGACTCATGTCGAGTCAAGTCATAGACATGAACTACTCATGTCGTATGATATATATTCCTGGACTCATCAAGTTCGGTCGACCGGGGACATCCCCCACAGACTCATGTCGAGTCAAGTCATAGACATGAACTACTCATGTCGTATGATATATATTCCTGAACTCATCAAGTCCGGTCGACCGGGGACATCCCCCACAGACTCATATCGAGTCAAGTCATAGACATGAACTACTCATGTCGTATGATATATATATTCTTGGACTCATCAAGTTCAGACGACCCTGGACATCCCCATAGGACTCTTGTCGAGTCGAATAAAGACATGGACTTCTTTCAGTTCATAGACTTGTCGAATGAAATAACTCCTGAACCCTCATATGGTTCAGTCGACCGGGGACATCCCCCACGGACTCATATCGAGTCAAGTTGTAGACATGGAATACATATGTCGTACGACTTATATCCTGACCTTCATCTGGTTCAATCGATTGGGTACTTCCCCAATGGCTCTTGAAGAGTCAAACTCATAACTTGATATTCGTTTGGCAGCATCAACGCTCGAGTACACCTACATACTATGGCCTCAAGCGACACACGCGTCAAGTACTCTCCAAATCAAGGACTACTTGACTTAGAGAGTAGGGGACAAACTGTACGGGCCAAATTTGGCCCCAAGGGTAAAATTGACATTTTACCTCGAGACCGACCAATATCAGACCAAGAAGCCTCACGGGCCCAAGCTCATTGTCATCAAGAAGGCCAACAGACGCAGTAGTTACCAAATCAAGAAACGTCCAGACTCATAAATATCTCACATAACTCTACAGTTTCCAACATCCAACGAACGAGTAATTAAAGGTAATAAATACACACGTTTCCCGAGAGCAAGTATATAAACAAAGAAGGTCTAGGGAGAAAGGGGATTTCTGATACTCATGACCCAATATTCACTCTCTCCATAGCTCTCTTAACCTCTCATCTACCGTCCTCACTGCAGCTAGCCAGGATCAAGGTAACATCAAACCTTATTCCCCTCCTCTACGACTTTTACACCTCATTTCCCTCACTGACTTGGGCGTCGGAGTGCCCCCGGCACCCACCACACCGGTGGGCAGTACTCCCGCTCACTCTACATTCTTTGTTTGCAGGATCGCCAGTGCCCCCCTCCTTACTAAATCTCAATTGTAGGCCTCGGTGAAAATCAGCGTCTACAATGATAACTTGGAGTTGTGTATTGTTGGATTGTTGAAAAATTGATTGGATCAAATTTCCCTAATTCCCATATGTTGGTCGAATACTACCCTAGATTTACTCATGGTGATTTTTTAAATTTTGACACTTGGATGTGTTAATGGCTTGATATATATGTTGAATGTTGATTTAATTGGATTGGAATCAAATAAGATATTAATTTCTTGGCATTGCCGTGAGTTAGCATGCTTATTGGAGACTTGATTTTGCTTCAATTTGTGTTGGACATGAATTGGAATGATAAGCATGATTAATTAGATTAATTAATATTTTGAAAATATTAGATTAATTAATTAGTTATGTTAATTACACTTAAAATGGATTAATGTAATATTTGGAATATTGTATTAATGTAAATTAACCCCTAAAATACTAAATGGGTTAATTTTGTTATATTTGGATTAATGGGCTTGGTTGTAGACAATTGGGTGAGATCCAATTGGGCCTAAACTATTTACATAAAAGTCCAAAATACGATTATTGGGTCTTTAATAATCTAATTGGACCTAATAGGCCAAAATTAATTTATGGCGTAGGGTGATTCCTAAATGGGCCAAGGCATTATGGATTTGATCCATAATGGCCAAAAGTTCATGCTTTAAGAATTAATTACAGCCCATTGGACCTAATAGAATTAGCATTGGATGCTAAATGGGCCTTTGAGACCATTTAGATTGGATTTGGAATCCAAATCTAAAAAAACATTATTATATAAGAGTAAGTGTAATTGTTTAATTTGGAATTAAACTTGAATTAGTATTGAATACAATTTAAATTGGATTTAATATTGTATTTCGATATAATTCAAGAATACTTACTTTGAGTATTTATTCTTAAACGAGTTGGACTCGTGCAAATCAAATCATTGTATGAACATTGGATGGTCATTAATTGAAGAATTAATTAATTGGATTAAATTGATTGACAACATGCTATGTGTGAATGCTTGGATGTATTTGTTTAAATAATGTATATCAGATGGATATTAGATTGGTGGGGGAATTTTGAAAATTTTTGTAAATATTATATTTATTTGAAATTTGACCTGCGTGTCTAGCATATAACCTCTTATTCTCATTGTATTTATCTTCTCACCAATTTCCCTCAATGTAAATGAAGTTTCTTATAATGTTATATAATTGGGTACATAGAAGAATATAAAGTGCAAGCGGGAGAGAGGAAAAGAAAAGAGAGATTTGTTCTAGGAATAAAATATTTGAATATCCAACCACATATCAGTATTATATTTATCGCACCTTATTGTGCTTTTAGAATGCATGTTTAAGGGTGTATAATGAGACCTAATCAAAGCAAATAAATTGGTTGTCAATTTATGAAAACGCCCTCGCATTTAATATTAAGCGTTTCCTTCCATTGAGTGGTTCTCTCTCAAGATCCAAGATTGGCTTTGATTTATTGGCCAAAGTCAAGATCATTGTCTATCGCTGATGTGTTTGAACCATGAATGCTTTGTTAATATCGCATTTCTTGGATAGTTGTGACTTGTTGGCCAAGTCAAGGTCACTCATGTTCATCGACATGGATTACAAAGCTTTCCCAATGTCAATGGGTCGCGCTTAACTGGAATCATTAAGCTTGTTGAGCCAAAGCTAAGGTTTGGTTGATTAAGAGGAAATGGGTTAGGAAATATATTAGATATATGTTTCGGATGTCCACCTACCGGATCTAGATATTGGATGGGATCCAATTGATCTTAGAGATCTACCTAGTTAAATTTTATACAGCTGTTGGCCAAAGTCAAGGTTGTGTATTATTTAACGGGATCCTAGCCCACTAGGAAACTAGTTTTCCCGAGTACTCAACGGAGGGTTAGAGGCTCGCCGAAAATTAGTTGGAGGCTAGAATTAAATTTGTAATTTCATTTAATACTCACTAATATGTGCGCTGTATTATTATTTCTCGTTATTATATATATTAGTTGGACTAATATTATTTATTTATTGTTTTTTCTTTGAACAGTTAGACTGTACTCAACACTACTCCATTTGTAGTTGGTTATATAGTTGGACTAAAGTTCCATTGCATTTGAGTGTACCCGAAATATTTGATTGGATGGTTGGACTATAGCAATCAAAATGGCTGGAAATATAAGCGTTAGAGATATAATCATTGGTGAGAATGTCTTTAACGGTGTAAATGTTTCAGACTGGGAAATGAACCTCATGGTAGTCCTGGGAGCTGAGAAGTTGCTCTATGTAATAAAGAGACCTCTTGAGCCTGAGCCCGGACTTGAACGGCCAGTAGAGCATGAGCTTTGGAAGACTCATCGTGATGATAACCTTACTGCTCAATCTGTTATGCTTGCTGAAATGACTCATCATTTTTATCGTCAGAACAAGGGATTGGATCCTTATGCGATGATGTTGAAGTTGAAGGATCTTAAAAGATTTAATATTAGATCTCAGAAGTATGATTTGTATAAGAAGCTCTTTCGCTATCGTATGTCAGAGGGTACATCTGTAGAACACTACGTATCGTAAATGATTGCAGATATCGAATAGCTGAGTCAACTTGGCATTACCTTCGAGGCCGAGACTGTTGGGAAGCGGTCGCGAGTGCATAGCGGAAAATTAAAATTATTATACCACTTTCCCTTTACCCAAGACCCATTTTGTTTTGATTATTCTACAAGCCTAGGCACGTTACTATATATTCTAAGCATAAAACTCATAAAATATGCAAAGAACATAAACCTAAACATGCTAACTATCATAAGAACTCTAATTAAAATAAAGAAAGAAAAAGACTTACTTGAACCGAAGAATCCTCTAATCATTCCTCTAATCTACAAGCTTTTCTCGAACTCATCAAGCTCTTCCACGTTCCAAAGAGCCACCCAAGTGTGTGGCCTCCAAAGATGCACACACCAAAGCCAAAACTTAACGGCAAGACTACGCCTCGAGTGCACGGGTATTTTGCCTTTGGTGTTAGCTTAGGTAAATACCTCAAAACATTTAACTCGAGGTTCCTCTAGTCAATTAGACTTAAGGATCCTCAAAATTAGTGGCTTACTCTTAAACTTTAGAGTTGCTCACTTATATAAACCAAAGATATGAAAGGTTTTGGTGTAAAAATTTGTGAAGAATTCTTTGGTTTATATAGTGCTCCAAAGACAACAAAATTAATTAAGAATCCGATGTGGGATAAAAGCTAATTTAATATTAGCTGTTGGATCTTAATTTAGTGGTTTAATGAGATTATAAAACCCTAATAAGAGTTTAAGCTGAATTGAAATTTAAAACAAATAAAAAAAATAATTTACTATTCACATGAATAGTAATTTTTTTATTCCAATTTCCAAAGTGCTCATATCGTCATTCACCAATCCCTAAGCCATTATGGAACCTCATAAATGATATGTTCAATAATTAAACACATTGAACCATTTATGAACAATTCCTACAGCAATCATATTAACCATTGATTTCGACTTTGTTGTGTGTGACCTTTTGTGTTCCCCTCAAGTTGGACATGAAATTAATCGTGATAATTTAATTGAACATAAATTATCCTCTGATCAAATGATCGTTCGATTTCAATGACCAAGGTTGATATCTAGCAACATGCCAAGGCTCCCAAATGAGAAGGAAAGATATATATACCCATTCTGTATGCGATTTACATATGATACGGTCCCTCGCCTCACTGTATCCCCATCCATTGACCTAGGGTACGGAAAGTGTCTACCCATATGGTCAAATGTATGATGTTGATAGTGTCATGAATCGTGCTAACATAAGAATCTCACATGATTCTTCCGCTGTAGCCACAGTCTCAAGCACTGATCACATATATCAACTCGCGAACTAGAATACTACTCTTATAAGAAAATATTATCCGAGAGAGTGGTGATTCTCTGTTGTATCTTTATAAACTTCATGTGTTTCAAAAAATGACCTAATCATACCCTTATGAACAGATCTTTTGAACTGGGGAAGGAGAATGTCAAAGTTATTTGATCCACACATAAGATTGTAAAGACCTCAAGTCTAAGGACTAGTCATACAATCGATACATGAAAGTTCTCACAGACACATGGGATAAACACTCCATGTGAAAACTTTCGGTGGTGAGTTCGATGGACACAAGCAACTCATGCATCCATGTGATACACCAAGCGAACGGATCTCCGCTAGTAGCCTATGAGATCGGCTACCCCACTGAAGGGCGGATCATATCATCATGCTAGTCTCTGCGCTTTGTGAACGTCTAGATTATTCACAAAACTATGACTAGGAACGTTTAAGAGTATTGATTCTCATAAGAAGTGGAAGCCATCATCTTATTACTCCAAGGGCTTTATTACAGTGTTTGATGATTCATATAAGTTATGTAAGACACGTATAATAAAGATTGTTATTTTATTAATTAATGAAAATATTACAAATACATGTACATATAGCCCATCCACAAGTTGGGTATAGGGCATATCCCTAACAATCTCCCACTTGCACTATAGCCAACAAGTATGAATCTGGACACCATACTCTCGGGTGTGCCTATCATGCTTTTGTTGAGTCAGCCCTTTAGTCAGAGAATCTGCAAGATTATCTTCCGTGGGTATCTTCTCGATAATAACTTCTCTCAACAATCTCCCTGATGAATGAAATCGTCTGAGTACATGCTTGGATTTCTGGTGGGACCTTGGTTCATTTGATTGAGCAATGGCGCACGTGTTGTCATAATACATCGTGACGCCATTCTTTATCGCGGGAAGCACTTCCAGCTTCGTGATGAACTTCTTTATCCAGACTGTTTCTTTAGCTGCCTCAGATGCTGCAATATACTCGGCTTCAGTGGTGGAGTCCGCTATAGTTGACTACTTTGAGCTTTTCCAACTGATATCACCGCCATTCACAGTAAACATATATCCTGTTTGCGATCTGTTGTCATCCTTATGGGTCTGAAAGCTCACATCACAGTAACCAATGACTTTCATATCATAACAATCTCCGTATGTCAAGAACACATCCTTAGTTCTTCTCAGATACTTGAGGATTTTTTTGACCGATTCCAGTGATACTCAACAGGATTTCCCTGATACCTGCTCATTTTGCTAAGAGCATAAGAGACATTAGGTCTTATACATAGCATGACATACATGATCAATCCTATTGCTGAAGCATAAGGGATCCTACTCATACGCTCTCTATCTGAAGGAGTATGTGGACATTGCTCCTTAGATAATTTGATTCCATGACAAGTAGGTAAATTACCTCTTTTGAAATCTTCTATTTTGAATCTTTTCAATATGTATGTAGATTGAAAAAGTCCTAACAACCTCTTAAATTTATTACGGTGGATCTTAATGCCGGGGATGTAAGCTGCTTCTCCCAAATCATTCATGGAGAAATTCTGAGATAACCATTACTTGGTGGCTTATATCAGGGGAATATCATTCCCGATGATTAATATGTCATCGACATATAATATAAGAAATACAACAGCATTCCCACTACTTTTCATGTAAACACAAGGCTCGTTTACATTTTTGATGAAGTCAAATTCTTTGATTGTCTCATCAAATCATATATTCCAACTTTTGGAGGCTTGCTTGAGTCCATAAATGGATTGTTTAAGCTTGCATACTTTATTATGATCATCCTTAGATGCAAACCCCTCAGGTTGTGTCATATAGGCTTCCTCTACGAGGTTCCCATTAAAGAAAGCTGTTTTGACATCCATCTGCCAAATCTCATAATCAAAGTGTGCAGCTAGTGCTAGTAAAATTCGAATGAACTTTATCATTGCAACGGATAAGAAGGTTTCGTCATAGTCAATTCCTTGGACTTTTCTATAACCTTTCGCCACCAACCTAGCCTTATAGGTTTGGATGTTGCCTTCTGCATCAGTTTTACACTTGTAAATCCACTTGCAGCCTATGGGTTTTATCCCTTCAGGTGCATAGTTGCATCTACCAAGTCCCAGACTTGATTCTGATACATAGAGTCTATTTCATATTTCATGGCCTTATGCCACTTGACTGAATCAATGTCACACATTGCTTCGTCATCACTGGTGGGATCGTCATTATCAATGACCTGATCATGTTCCTCATCAATATCGAAACCATATCATTTAGGCTCATGTCTTTCCCTACCAGACCCTTTGAGTTCATAACCTTGTGGTTGTTCCGTTGCAGCCCTTTTGAGGGGCCTGGGGTTTAGTTCTATGTTAGTTTGTTCTTCTCGTACCTCATCGAGGTCAAGTCTACTCCGACTATATTTCTTGAGAAGGAATTCATTCTCTAGAAATTTAGCGTTTCGTGAGACAAATGTTCTTTGTTCACTTGGGACGTAGAACACGTATGCTCTTGAGTTCAAGGCATATCCTACAAACTTATATTAACTGCCCTATCATCCAATTTTTTAGTTTGTGTGAGCTTGGCATATGTTTCACATCCCCAAAATCTTAGATAACTAAAACTAGGACGTTTTCCAGACCATAACTCATATGGTGTTTGACTAACAGTCTTGGAAGGAACTTGATTTAGTAAGTAGTGTTGCAGTTTCTAAAGCAAGACCCCAAAATGAAAGAGGTAGATCCGTGCTTAGCATCATTGATCGGACCATATCTAATAATGTTCGATTTCTCCTTTCGGAGACCCCATTATGCTGTGGAGTTCCCGGAGGAGTCCACTGGGAAACAATGCCATTTTCTCTCAAGTAATCTTGAAATTCGTCGATTAAGTATTCACCACCTCAGTCAGACCTTAGTGACTTAATACTTTTATTAAGCTGGTTTTCTTCTTCAGCTTTGAAGTCTTTGAATTTCTCAAAGGCTTCAGATTTGTACAGCATAAGATACGCATACCCATATCACGAATGATCATCGATAAAGGTAATAAAATAGGAGAATCCACCTCTAGCGGTGACTGACATTGGTCCGCATACATCAGAGTGTATGAGTTATAATGTCTCCGTTGCACGCTGTCCTTTACCTTTGAAGGGTAATTTGGTCATTTTACCAAGTAAACAAGACTCACAAGTTCCATAAGGTTTATATTTGAAGGGTTTGAAATACCCACCTTATGTAGCTTAGTTAATCTTGTTTCATTGATATGACTTAAGCAAGTGTGCCATAGAAGTGATTCATTGAGATTATTCGAGTTAACGTTGTATATATTAGAGGTTGAACATTCTTTGTTAGTTTGTAAGACATAGATACCATTATTCAAAATACCATCTCCATATTTTATTTCATTGAAATAAACATTCATTACAACTTATTAGGCATGAAAAGCCTTTATTACATAAAGAAGAAATTGAATGATGTTCTTTTCTAGAGAATGTACATAAACACAATCTTCTAAGTCTAAAACTAAACCATTCGGTAAAACTAATGAATAAGTCCCCACGAACAATGCAGCCGGTTTTGCTCCATTACCCATATGTAAGTCAACCTCCTCATGCGTAAGTCAACCTCCCCACGCACAATGATACCACTGTTGGAAAGCGGCCGCAAGTGCACAGCGGAAAAATAAAAAATTAAAATTATGATGCCGCTTTCCCTTTGCTCAAGACCCATTTGTTTTGATTATTCTACAAGTCTAGGCATGTTACTATATATTCTAAGCATAAAACTCATAAAACATGCAAAGAACATAAACCTAAATATGCTAACAATCATAAGAACTCTAATTGAAATAAAGAAAGAAAAAGACTTACTTGAACCGAAGACTCCTCCAGTCCTCCCTCTAATCTACAAGCTTTTCTCGAACTCAGCAAGCTCTTCCACGTTCCAAAAAGCTACCCAAGTGTGTGGCCTCCAAAGATGCAGACACCAAACCCAAAACTCAACGGCAAGACTACGCCTCGAGTGCACGTGTATTTTTCCCTTGGTGCTAGCCTATGCAAATACCTCAAAATTATTAACTTGAGGTATTCACGTAAATAGTAATTTTTTTATTCCAATTCCCAAAGTGCCCCTATCGTCATTCATCAATCCCTAAGCCATTATGGAACCTCATAATGATCTGTTCAATAATTAAACACATTGAACCATTTATGAACAATTCCTACAGCAATCATATATGCTGTTATATTTGTACTGTGCACTGTTAACCATTGATTTTGACTTTGTTGTGTGACCTTTTGGGTTCCCCTCAAGTTGGACATGAAATGAATCGTGATAATTTAATCGAACATAAATTATCCTCCGATAAGATGGTCGTTCGATTTCAATGACCAAGGTTGATATCTAGCAACATGCCAAGGCCCCCAAATGAGAAGGAAAGATATATAGACCCATTCTGTATGAGATTTACATATGATACGGTCCATCGCCTCACTGTATCCCCACCTATTGACCTAGAGTATGGAAAGTATCTACCCATATGGTCAAAGGTATGATGTTGATAGTGTCATGAACCGTGCTAACCTAAGAATCTCACATGATTCTTCCGCTGTGGCCACAGTCTCAAGCACTGATCACACATATCAACCCGTGAACTGGAATACTACTCTTATAAGAAAATATTATCCGAGAGAATTGCGATTCTCTATTGTATCTTTACAAACTTCATGTGTTTCAGTAAATGACCCAATTATACCCTTATGACCGGATCTTTTGAACCGGGGAAGGAGAATTTCAAAGTTATTTGATCCACACATAAGATTATAAAGACCTCAAGTCTAAGGACTGGTCATACAAACGATACACGAAAGTTTTCATAGACACATGGGATAAACACTCCATGTGAAAACTTTCGGTGGTTAGTTTGATGGACACGAGCAACTCATGTATCCATGTGATACACCAAGCGGACGGATCTCCGCTAGTAGCCTATGAGATCGTTTACCCTACTTAAGGGCAGATAATATCATCATGCTAGTCTCTCCAATTTGTGAACACCCAGATTATTCACAAAACTATGACTATGAATATTTAAGAGTAATTATTCTCATAAGGCGTGGAAGCCATCGTCTTATTACTCCAAGGGCTTTATTACAGTGTTTGATGATTCATATAAGTTTTGTAAGACATGTATAATAAAGATTATCATTTTATTAATTAATGAAAATATTATAAATATATTTATATATTGCCTATCCACAAGTTGGGTATAGGGTATATCCCTAACAGAGACCTCTATAGATTTGATCTTACAGTCTCTTCCCAATTATTGGGGCTGGTTTATGATGAACCAAAAGAAAACTCTAGGAGTGTTAATAGCTATGCTGAAAGAGGCAGAGCTAGAGCTTTTAAAGGCAAGAAGTACGAGACGCATCTTACTTCGACATCCAAGAAGGCCAAGGATTGGCCAAAGACTTCTGGGGGTGTGAAGAAGAAGAAGTGGGCAAGGCTCAATAATCACAGTCTTCTGGGAAGACAAAGAACAAATCCCAAGATGTCTGCCTACACAGTGGTAAACGGGGTCACTGGAAGCTTGACTGGCATAAGTTCAAGGTGGACTTAGAGGAAGCGAAGGCAGGCAAGGCTCCAACTTCAGGTATGTTTGTTATTGCAATAAATATGTCCACTACTGGTTTTAAAAATTATATTTTTGATACTGGATATGGTACTCACATATGTACTGATGTGTAGGATCTGTAGATTTGCAGGAGACTAGCTTCAGAGGAGATCGACCTGTGAGTCGAAAATGGGATGAGAGTCGTTGTTTTGGCTATTGGCACTTATATTTTGAATCTGCCCTCAGAGCATGTACTTATATTAGGAGACTGTTATTTTGTACCTAGTTTGACTAGGAATATAATCTATGTATCTAGTTTAGCACGATGCGGGTAAACCTTTGTATTCAGGAACACTTGGTGTTTTTTTATAAGATAATATTAAGATATGTATAGCAGATGTGAATAATGGTCTTTATATTTTGAATATAAATGAATCTCAAACATATAACATGACAAAGAAAAATCTCAAATTGAGTAAAACATATGAGACTTATTTGTGGCATTGTCGTCTGTGAAACATTAACAAAACTCATATATCCATACTTTCGAATAATTGATACTTGGATGAATTTGATCCTAATTTATATGATGTCTGCAAATCTTGTTTGTTAGGCAAAAATCCTAAAACACCTTTTAGTTGTAAAGGTATATGTGCCACCAAGCTGTTAGCCCTCGTTCATAGTGACGTATGCGGGCTCATGTCTAGCCAGGCTAGAGGTGGATATGAACACTTCGTAACCTTTACAGATGATGCATCTCATTATGGTTATGTGTATCTTATGAAATACAAGTCGGAATCTTTTGAGAAATTTAAAGAGTTTCGACATGAAGTAGAAAAACAGACTGGTAAATGTGTTAAAATATTACGGTCGGACCATGGTGGAGAGTGCTTAAGCAATGAATTTCAAGATTACTTGAAAGAATATGATATTCTTTCATAGTGGACTCCTCCCGGAACACCTCAATTGAACGGTGTGTCCGAACGGAGAAGCCAAACTTTGTTCGATATGGTAAGGTCAATGATAAGTCGCACAGAGCTACCGATTTTCTTATGAGGGTACGCATTAAACAGTGCAATACTTATTTTAAATAAGGTTCCGTCAAAGTCTGTGAACAGACTCCGTATGAGATATGGATAGGTAAGAAACCGGGTTTCTTATTCCTGAAGATTTGGGGATACTGGGCATATGTTAAACATTTGGATAGTACTAAACTAGAATCCAAATCGGATAAGTGCCTATTTGTAGGTTATCCTAAGGAAACGAAAGGATATTATTTATACAACCCACAAGAGAAAAAAATATTTGTTGCTCTTCATGAAGTTTTCCTAGAAAAAGAATTCATGAATGCAGTGGTAAGTTTGAGGAAAGTAAAACTCGATGAAAATTAGAGTGATACTATTCTTGGCACCGACCCCCTCACGGAACACGAACAGTCCATCATCCACAATCTTCTAATACACAAGAACCGCATAAGTGGGAGAGAGTCAGAAAACAACCTGAGATGTATGGGTTTCTGATCTCACCTCATGTAGACATTAATCTTATTGGGAAGATGAACTGGCTACGTATAAGGAAGCGATACAAGGTATCGACTCCACTTTATAGCAAGAAGTCATGAAGTCCAAAATGGATTCCATGTATACCAACCAAATTTGGACACCAATTGATGTACCAGAAGACATTAAGCCTATTGGTTGTAAATGGATCTTCAAAATGAAGAGAGACATGGAAGGAAACATACAAATGTACAAAGCTAGGCTTGTAGCTCAATGGTATCTTCAACGACATGGTGTCAATTAGGATGAAATCTTTTCACATGTTGCCATGATTAAATCTATTCGGATAATGCTTACTATTTCTGCATATTTCAATTATGAAATATGACATATGGATGTCAAAATCGATTTCCTTAATGAAAACCTTTTGGAGGATGTTTATATGCAACAACCTGAGGGTTTTATCGTACCAAGATATGCAAACAAGGTTTACAAGTTAAACCGATCTATTTATGGATTAAAGCAAGCATCGTGTTCTTGGAACCAACATTTTGATGAGATCATAAAATAATACGGTTTCATTCTAAACGAAGATGATTCTTTTGTATATAAGAAGGTTAGTGGGATTGCACTGACATTTATTGTCCTATACGTTGATGATGTAATGCTTCTTGAAATGAAATTCCCATTCTATAATCGGTGAAAGCTTGGCTTTCATTAAAATTCTCCATTAAAGACCTGAGAGCGGCAGCCTTTATTCTAGGAATAAGGATCTACCAAGATAGATCTAGAAAGCTGCTGGGACTCGCCCAGAGCTCGTATATTGACAAAGTATTGAAGAGATTCAAAATGGATCAGTCTAAGTGGGGGATGCTTTCGGTGTCACATGGCGTCTCTCTAACGAATGATATGTGTCCTAAAACTTAAGATGAGAGAGATGCAATGATTCGGATCTCGTATGCTTCAGTAGTCGGATCAATCATGTACGCCATGATATGTACGCGACCTGATGTCTCATATTCTTTGAGCATGTGCAGTCGCTATCAGGTCGATCCAGTGATGGTCACTAGATTACTGTAAAGAACATCATTAAGTATCTTAGACGAACTAAAGTGTTTTCTTATTCTATGGGGAGTGAGAACTTGAAGTGACTGGGTTTACCGATGTAATTTTCCAAACCGACAAAGACAACTATAAGTCGCAATCAGGGTACATATTTTTTTAAACAATGGAGTAGTGAGCTGGAAATTTTCCAAGCAATAGACTGTTTTCAATTCAACAAGAGAAGCGAAATATACTGTTGCAGCCGAGGCAGCAAAAGAAGCAGTTTGGATCCGTAAATTCCTAATTGGATTAGGAGTAGTTCCGTTAGCAGCTGAGCTCATACCTTTGTTTTGTGACAATAATGGGGCTATTGCACAGGCTAGGGAACCACGGTCTCATCAACGATCCAAGCATGTACTTCAAAGATTTCATCTAATTCGTGAGATCGTACATCATGGCGATGTGAAGATCGAGAAGATCACATCAGATAATAACATTACAGATTTGCTGACGAAGGCTATATCTCAGTAAAAGTTTGAGCGACATGTACATAGTTAGGGTATTGGATACTTGAGTGATTGGCTATAGGCCAAGTGGGAGATTGTTAGGCAATTATGACCCATAGCATCACTATTTGTAAAGAAGATTGTGTTTTTGTATAAATTATCTATGTGACAAAAGGAAATTGTTATTTTATCATTATTATAATTAGATTACTTGGATATATATTAATGATAAAAGTCCATATGGTTAAATCGGATTAATAAGATATGAGACAATATTAATCCACGAACGGTTTAATCATTAAATATCTCTAGTCGAAGTATTATCGAGACTGGACAATGATAATGCGGAATAGACTATTATTACAATTGTGCGTGTTATGGAAGCTTAACTGAATAGTTCTCATATATTTAGGTATTGGATACTTATGCAAGTGTAATAAGAGGTTCCGTTAGCCGTTGGACCGGGAACAGTTCACTCTGGATAGACCCACTCGAAATCCCATTGGTAGTATGACTATGTGTCTATGGGAATCCGAATCAAAGTAGGTGGATGTGATCTTTAACTTGAGACTTACGTCGCTATTACTTGCGACAATTAGTTTACTTTAGTATTGGTCGTCTGGAGCTTTAACAGGTTTTTTGTACGCATGTATTGGGTTTACTGAGAATCGTAGTGTATTGGATGTGATGTCAATATGGGAGTATCACTTCAGTCATATGGAGACGATGGTCACACAGGATACAGAACTAGTACTCTTAAAAGTTGTAGCTATCGGGATAGTATGACTAGGTCATGACTTCCCGATTACAGAGATTAGTTACTCGGGATCCGATATATGCTTCGTAAGGGGCAGACACAAAGCCAGTCTTAGGCCTAGCATGTGATATCTTATACTGGATCGTATTAAGCATTACATAATATTAGTATTATTATGCCTGATACAGATAATATTCCTCGGCGAATATTTCTGGAGAATTGGGTAGGCATGGTGCTTTGCTAGAAGCCAACCATGCCTTGTAAATCGATGAGAATGTGGTACGGGGTACGCACTTATTCGGATAGTCCAATAACCGCATTTACTGTCAACATATCCAGGAATCTCTTGGGTCGTTCCCAAAGATTCACCAATGACATTTGACTCAGATAGAATTAATTTGTGATTAATTATGAGAGAGAAAATTAATATGGGATTAATTACTGTAAGGATTAATCTGGGATTAAATTCGTATAGAAGAGAGAACGCGATTAATTTAGAATTAATCGATAAAATAAATTTAATAGTTAAATTGGATTTTTCTATTTAATTTTTTTATTTAGGCTAAAATAATATATCGAATATATTAATTGAAATTGGATTTCAATACGTAATTAAAATTGGATTTTAATTCGAGCGAACGAATTAATTTAGAATTAATTCAATAGCGACTATCGTAATAATTTTGCGAGGCATAATTATTTAATTAAAATTGGATTTAATTATAGCACGACGGCAAATTCGTTTAATCTAAATTAAACGAACACGATCATATTGTCCAAATCAAGTTGTGTGTTGAAGGAGCCAACTTAAATTTTGAATTTTGAATATGGTGGGAGCACATGACTTACATCAATGGTCATATATTGATTGAAGTAGTTGGATTCATTCAATGCATTCTTTAAAACACAAAGTGGAGTCTTTTGAGGTGATAGGGAAACTCACCCAAGGCATAAACAACATTACAAAAGCTTGGAGCTTCATCAAAAAAAAAAAAACAAATTTTTCAAAATTTCTCTCAAATTAATCTAAGTGATTCTGCCACTTTACTTGATTATTTCACACATAAATCATGTTTAGGATCTTGGAGCATGTCTTAGAGACTAACAGTTTAATTATAATAAAATTAAAAATAAACTTAACCCTAATTTCCCCTAGGCGTGTAAACACCGTGCCATATTTTTTTTGGTTTTCATTTAATTAATTAAATACTCAATATTAAATATTAAATATTAAATATTTATTTTGGAATCAAATTTCAAAATTATTTAATCAAAGATTAAATAAATGAATTAAAAAAATTAAACTATTTAAATTAAATATTTTATTATCTCATAATCGAGTGCATTGAAACTTTATATTAAGCTATTTAATATATAGTTCCCAGGTTGTGATTTTAATAAATGATTAATCACATTAATAATTTTTCATAAGATATAGTTATGCATGTGGGTTTATAGTTGGAATTTCCAATTCTTATAATATATTAAGCTATCACGAATATCAAATGGACGTACAGCTCCGAGCTCCAATAATGTCGGGATATTGATTAAAATTATTTAATGTAATATCCTGAATTATTAACTTCAAGTTGTTTTACTAAAAACCTGAAGCCGAACTCTCATCACTACATATATATTTTATACCGAGCCACGTCAGAGTCCACCAATATAATCACTGCATAAAGATTGATCTCCGTGAGTATCTTATAATTAGAACGAGACATAATGTCCATTATACCCCTCTAATTATTTTTTATGTCTTAAGTACTATTGATCCTGTAATTAATAATTTATTCATAATTTTTCTGAATTATTATGATATTCTATAACATTAGATTTGCTTGCCCAAATATAATGAGGCTAATACATCCCCATGGAAAGTGTTGGAATTTTCCTATTTTCTCAACTTATCTTAGGAGTATCGTTAGATGGCATATTACTTTAGCTACAACTGTCAAAACTTTAACTTTGAAAATGTTTTCGTTATCATGTCTTGCATCATCTTTAACCTATAATACCAAATAAATAGCATGCATTATCATCTTGATGTAGAAAGCCTTTAACCAAATATTTAAACCTGGAATATAGCAAGTAGATACAAAATTGAATGCATCATGCTAAGACACTCTTATAATTTACTCCGAGTAATGCATTGACCACGTTGTTATTTTATACAAGTACAATTATTTTTAAGCTATTAAACATATTAAATTCAGTTCAATAGATATTTATTTTTAATTATAGTATTTGATTAAAATTAGTTCATTAACATATATAATTATTTTTTAATCTTGAGCTTATTAATTTAAGTCTAAATTTAGTTCATGTACATGTATAATTATTTTTAAAATTTTGAGCTTATTAAATTATATTCATATTCATTTAGTTCAATATATGCTTTTAAATACAAGGATCATTAAACAAATTTTACTCAATCTTAGTTTAATGTATCTTTTTAAATATAAATTATTTTCTTACTTATTTACTTTAATGAATTTTTATATACAAGGAGCATTATATAAAATTCATATTTTTTTAGTTCAATGTTTCTTCTTAAATACAAAAAGCATTAAATAAATATTTCTCAACCAATTAGAGCTCAATATTTCTCTTAAATTAAGGAGGAAGCTCTATTTGGTTTTGTTTTATAAGCTTATTAAATTAAATTGTATTCATATTTATTTAGTTCAATATATGTTTTTAAATAAAAGAATCATTAAAAAAAAATTTACTCAATCTTAGTTCAATATATCTTTTTATATACAATGAGCATTAAATAAACTAGTATAGAGCCCGCGCGATGCGCAGGTTCATTTTGATTATCGATATATGATTTTTAATCATAATTATTATTGTAAAATTATGAAAACCGAAATAAACTAAACTAAGAGTCTAAACCACTATTTTGACAATCAAAAAACCAAATTACAAATCAACCCAAAATCCGGACATGATATTTTATTTATGCATTCAAGATCAATTCATAGTTTCATACATCAAGCATAACCAAAGACAAAAAACATTTGAACTCAAAATAAAATAATAATTATAATCTCAATAATCCTTAAAATATTTAATAGTTATTATGAAGAAATTAATTTTTTAAACAACATCAATAAATTTGTTAGCTAAAAACTTTTAGATTCCACTTAATTAAAATGCATTAGATCCCACTTAACAAAACACACATCCCACATTTTACATTTAATTCTAATTTCAAAATATATGAATCCAATAAAAAAACATATTTTCACCTTTTAAATTTAATTTCAATTTAACCAAAATTCAATATTTTTTTTCCCAAAAAAAGGAGAGCTCACTATTCATCTTGAATCAACGAGGGCAATCCTCTTACATTAGGATGAATAGTATAATATAGATTTCATATATTATTTAGTCCAATGTATTTTTTTTTAAATACAATGAGTATTAAATAAATTTTGCTCAATCAATTAGAGTTCAATATTTCCCTTAAATTAAGGAATGAGCTCTATTTGATTTAATTTTATAGTAGTATATAGATATAGTCAGGATACACTTGTATCCCATACCTTAATGATTTGATGCACATAATTACATGACATGTATTTATGTGTTGACTGTATTTTCTATTACTAATGTGATAATTTCAAATTACTAATCAAATTATAATATTTTTATATGTAAGGGCGATAAAAATTCTCACAAGGATGGAGGGACGTGGAGGCCTGATACAATAAGGTCATATATGAATATATTTTTCTGTACCCATTGTTGAAATAGGTCGAAGATGAATAGTGGCATCCTTGCAGTAAAAATTATAATTGGAATCAAGTATTATTCCTATTGACATATTTATTTTGTTTAATAATCGAAATAAATTATTAATAAGTTACAAAAATATCCATAGTTAAAATTATATATTAATTTATTAAAATACAAGATTATTAATTTATAATTATTTAATTAATTTATTATGGATAAATAAATTAGTAATTAATAATTTACTACTTATTAATTTGTTATTAATTATTAATAATTAATTAAATATTAAATATTATTAGTTAATCAATTATTAACTTATTATTTTAGGGGTAAAAAGGTAATTATTCTATTACTATTGGGATAGGAAATCCCGTTTCCATTAGAATACTCCCGCTTCCAAATCAAAAAATTAAAGTAAAGAATCATTACTATTCCAATTCCTTATTAATCTGATTAGTAAACACACACTTACATGCTTCTAGTGTAAAACGAGGTTTTAATGAAGATTCAGCGAAATCAAAATCAAAAGAATTATTGAAACAAATATAGAACATGAGCACCACGAGGGTCCAAACATAAAACTTCTAATATCATGCTAAAAATATGGTTTGATTGGAAAACTTAAATTATTGGATAACGTTTCGAGGGGGAAAAAATTATACATAAGCAAGCACATGCTGTTCAATAGAGTACGAGGTCAAATTAAGTTATGATTACTATTCAACCTCTATTTAATAATATTTTATGTAGTAATAAAAAAATTTACTCTCAATTTGAGTCAGTTATAAATACGAATAAACTATATATATTGTAATTAGTTATAATTTTTCCTTGTCAATTCTTAAGAATTTTTTATTCTTTTTTGGAATTGTTGGAAACTCCGCTACTAAATCACTCATTCCGGATTTAAGTGCAGCAGATAAAGCCCCCAGTTATCCCAAACTCTTACAAAAAAAAACACTCCATGAATTCGAACCCAATATCTCAAAATGAAATCTTAAACTCTATACCACCAACTTACCTCTATATACTAATAATTATTTTCAAGTTACAAAAATATATATATTTACATGTTTCATTAAAGGTTTAAGATGAAATAAAATATTTATCTAAAGTTATCTGATACAATAATTTAACTTTTAAAGTTGATATAATATCTTTGAACTTGAGAGTTTGTAATAACTCATTAATATGGACATCTTCTCATTGAATTCAAAATAATTTTAGAGTTAATATAATACTTTTAACTATGTCTATCTCATTTCTCAATATTTATATTTTGAATTTGACAATATCTATTTATTAGTTATTAATATAGTGTGTGTTTTAACTTTATATTGCTTTAACTAAAGAAAATTATGAAAAATAATATTTTTTTTATTACTAAACCTTTATTTAATTAATTATATCCTCTATTTAAGAATAAAATTAGGTTGGTCCCGATAGATGTTATACCGTGCATCTTTTAATCACATAATTTAATTAACAATGACTTGGATAAGTGAGATTTTTCTTGTAGGCAATGAGAAGGTGTAGTGGCAAACTCAAATATGATGGATTTGGTGGTTAAGATTTAGCATTTTGGCGAATGAACCTTATTTAAATTTATCAAGTCTATTCAATTAAGTTAACTAATATATAATGATTATGTTTTTCTCAATAAAAACAAAATAATTACTTGTGTCGGTTGGGGTTTAAGCGTCTCTTTACAACATTAGTCAATCATCAATTCGTTATAGTTAAAGGGTTAATCATCGTTAAGAGGTTACTGAAGATTTAATCAAACCTGGGTAAATCAATTGATATTTATTATTCGCCTGCTTATAAGTCACATCGTCTTGTCCTAATTGTTGGATAATTATGACACATAATATCACTATTTGTACAGAACATGGTGTTCTTGTACAAATTAACTACGTGACAAAGGAAATTGCTCTTTTATCATTTGTAATTGGATTACCGGGATATATAAATGATAAAAGTCCATATGATTAGTTCCGGATTAATAAGATATGAGACATTATTAATCCACTAAGATTTAATCATTAAAATATCCATAATCGTAGTATTATCGAGATTGGACATCAATAATACGAAATAGACTAGTATTGCACTTGTGCTCGTTGTGGGAGCATAGCATCATAGTTCTCATATATTTGGGTATTGGATACTCATGCAAGTGTAATAGTAGGTTGTGTTTACCGATGGTACGGAAACAGCTTCGCTCTGGATAGACCCATCGCAATTCCATTGGTAGTATGACTATGTGTCTATGGAAGTCCGAATCAGGGTAGGTGTATTTGGTCTTAACTTGAGACTTGCATCGCTAATATTTGCGACAATCAATATACTTTGGTTTTGGTCGTCCGGGGCATTAACCGGTTCTGTGTACGCCTATTCTGGGTATATTGAGAATCGTAGTGTATTGGGTGTGATGTCAAGAAGGAAGTATCACTTCAGTCATATGAAGATGATGATCACGTAGGATACGGAACAAGTACTCTTATGTACTGCAGACATCGGGATAATATGACTAGGTCATGTTTATCTGATTATAGAGACTAGTTACCAGAGATCTGATATGTGCTTCGTACGGGGCAGACACAATTCCAGCCCCAGGCCTAGCACGCGACATCCGATACTGGATCGCAATACGCAATACTACGTATACTACGCCTGACATAGATTACATATTCCTTAAAAGAATATTTCTGGAGAATTGGGTAGGCACGGTGCTTTGCTAGAAGCCAACCATGTCTTGTAAATCGGTAAGAGCGTGGTACTAGGTACGTACGTATTCGGGTAATCCGATGACCGAATTTACTGCCAACATATCCAGGGATCTCATGGGTCGCTTCCCGAAGATTCACCGATGATGTATGACTCAAACATAATTAATCTGGGATTAATTAGTAGAAAGAGAAAATTAATCTATGATTAATTACGGAGAGATTTTATCTAGGATAAAATATTATTTGAAGAGAGAAAGAACGATTAATTTGGAATTAATCGATAAAATAATATATTTGATATATTAAACGAAATTAGATTTCGATGTGGAATTAAAATTGGATTTTAATTCGGGCGAACAAATTAATTTAGAATTAATTCGCTAGCGACGTGAATAGTAATTTTGCTAGACATAATTATTTAATTAAATTTGATTTAATTACGTCGCAATGGAAAATTCATTAATTCAGAATTAGCGAACCCGAGCTCGGATTGTGTTGCGGGCCCACTCGGATTTTGAATCAAGTGGGGCCCACAAGTCCCATCACTAGTTAACTCACTTTATGTTGATGGAAGTTATTGGTAGGTGATTGTGTGTAAAACACTCAAGTGTGAAAGGTTGAATGACTTTTACCAAAATCTTGGATTTGGTATATCATTCAAATTTTATTTTTTGAAAACAAATATAACACATTGTTTTTCACTCTCTCACTTTCCTCTCCTTGGCCGAATGGCCTTCTTCTTTTCTCTCCATTTTGGGCGTGAACCTTGGGTTCATCTCCTTTTATTTTTGATTCAAAAATCACTATTGCTAGCACATTAAAGGAGTCTTACAAAGGTGTTAGGGAAACATATCCATGAGTTTGGAATTCAAGGAGATGCTTGGAAGATCAACATACAACAAAAGGGGCTTGGCCGAAACTTCCATTGAGGAATTTTTGAACTTCTCTTCAACATCCAACCGAGCATTGTAAGTATTTTCCGCTATCTTCTTTGCGTATTCACAGATTTCATATGCTTAATTGATCTTGGTTTGACCTAGAAAACCCAACAATGGTATCAGAGCCATAATTGAGCATGAAATTGAATTTAGGGTTCTTAAACTTTAATTTGGGATTTTGTGATTTGAGCATGATTTATTCAAATTGTTTGTTTGAGCATGCTTATAATATGTTAACTTTGAGTTGTGCATGATCAATTTGATGAAAAATTAATTGGATTAATTTTCCCAAATTTGTAGGCTTGGCCGAGAGTTTGAATCATTTATTGTCATGGTAATTTTTGAATTTTAGACAATTGGATGTGTTTAAAATGCATGAGATATATTAGTTTGTGATTTAATTAGATTGAAATCAAAATTGATATAAAAAGTCTCTCATTGCCGTGACATGTAAAGCATGGAAATGAATTGATTTTGTTTCAATTATGTTGGGCATGAATTGATAATTATAAAGCATGATTAATTAGTGTAATTGGTGTTTTGGAAATATTAATTTAACTAGTTAATTATGGCTAATACACTTTAATTAATTAAATTTTTAAATTTGGAAAATTAGAATTTAATTAATTGGGCTTAATTTAGAATTGGACTTATAATGTTGTATTTGGGCATAATGGGCTTGGTTGGGCCAAGTTGGTTTAAGTCAATTGGATTGGATCCAAATTTGAGCCTAAACCATTCCATTAAGTCCAAATATGACAAATGGGTCTTTTATGTTTATTTGGGCCTAATGGGCCCAAAATTGGTTTCTTGGCAAATAGGGTGATTCCTTCAATTGGGCTTTGGTATTTGAGTTTGACCCATATTGGCCAAAGTCCATGCCTTAAGAAATTAATTGAAAGCCCATTGGACTTTAATTAAATAACATTGGATGTTAATTGGGCTTTGAGACCCATTTAGACTAGATTTTGAATCTAAGTCGCAAAGGCACATCATAAAGTGTAATTATTTAATTTGGAATTAAATAAAGAATTTGTATTGAATACAAATTAAATTGGATTTAATATCGTAGTTCGATATAATTCAAGAATTCGTACTTTGAGTACTTATTCTTAAAACGAGTTGGACTCGTGCAAATCAAATCGTTGTTTGAACATTGGATGGTCATTAATCAAAGATTAATTAATTGGATTGATTGATAACATGCCTTGTGTGAATACATGGATGTGATGTATGAATAATGTATATCGGATGGATATTAGATGGGTGAGGGCAATTTTGGAAATTATTGTAATAAATTTAGAATTTATTAAATTAGACCTCCGTGTCCAGCATATTATCTCTTGACTCTTTGTAATTCTCTTCTCACCTATTCCCTTCAATGTAAATGAGGTTTCTTTAGAAGTGTTATGTAATTGGGTAGAATTAAGAATAGTGCTAGCAGGAGAGAGAACAGGTAGAGATTTATTCTATGAACAAATTGTATTATATATCCATCTGCATATCATTATTAATTTATTTATCGCGCCTTATTATGCTTTTAGAATGCATGCTTAAGGGTGTATGATGAGACATAATCAAAGATAATTAATTGATTGTCAATTACGCGAAAAACCCTCAACAAATATTAAGCGTTTTCCTTCCATTGAATGATTCTCTCTCAAGATCCAAGATTGGCACTGGTTTGTTGGCCAAAGTCAAGACTTTTGTCCATCGCGGATGTGTTTGAATCATGAAAGCTTTGTTCCATATCGCATGTCTTGTCCAAGTTGTGATTTGTTGGCCAAAGTCAAGATCACTTCTTGTCCATCGACGTCGATTACGAAGCTTTCCAAAGTCAATGAGTCCCGTTTAACTGGAATCATTAAGCTTGTTGTGCCAAAGCCAAGGCTTAGTTGATTCAGAGGAAGAGGTTAGGAAAATATATTGGATATATTAGTATATATATTGTATATGTGTTTCAGACTTGGAGGTCCACCTACTGGATCTAGGAATTGGATGAGATCCAATTGATCTTAGAGATCTACCTAGTTAAGTTTCATACAACTTGTTGGCCAAAGTTAAGGTTGTGTGCTATTTAACGGGATCCTAGCCCACTAGGAAACTAGGTTTCCCGAGTACTCCATAGAGGGTTAGAGGCTCGCCGAAAAATAGTGGGAGGCAAGTATTAAATTTGTAATTTCATTTAGATACTTGCCAATACGTGCTCATTTCATTTTTTGTCAATATAAATATATTAGTTGGACTAATATTTTAATATTTTTTAAATTAAAAGTTGGACTGTATTCAAACTGCTTCATTTACAGTTGATTATATAATTAGATTATAGTAATCAATATATATTTGAATTTAATCAAATTAAAAATTATAGTTGATTATATAGTTAGACTATAGTAATCATTATATACAAATGTACCCGAAATCGTTGATTGGATAGTTAGACTATTGGAATCAAGATAACTGAAAGATTAGCGTTTAAGACATAATCCTGGGTGAAAATGTCTTTAAACGGCTCCAATTTTCAGATTGGGAATAAAACCTCAGGATAGTCCTAAGAACTGAGAAGTTACTCTATTTGATAGAGCAACCTCTCGGGCCTAAGCCCGGAGTTGAGAAAATGTAGAGCATGATCTTTGGAAGATTCATGTGATGATAACTTTAGTGCTTAATCCGTTATGCTTGCCGCAATAACTCATTAATTTCTTCGTCAGAATTAAGGATTAGATCCTAAAACCATGATGTTGAAATTGAAGGATCTTCATAGATCTAACCTTAGATCTTAGAAGTATTAATTGCAATAGAAGAACTCTTAGAGAGTTAATGGTTATGCTCAAGGAGACAAAGCCAGAGTTTGCAAAAGGGCAAGCAGTGCAAGACGCATCTTATTTCGACATCCTAGAAGGCCAAGGCTTGGCCAAAGGCTTCTGGGGTGTGGAAAAGGACAAAGGCAAAATCGTCACAGTCTTCTAGGAAGACGAAGGACATATTCCAAAATGTCTACCTAAAACTGTGGCAAACGGGGTCACTGGAAGCGTGACTACCGTATGGACAAGGCAGATATGGAGGAAGGAAAGGCAGGTGTAGGACACAGAACTTGGGCGACGCATGCTGTTCTAGACTCAGGGCCTAGTTGAGAGTACGGAGTAGTCCACGGGGAACTAAACCGGAGAATAATGGAGTCGCCACTCGGTGTGAACCGGGACAAAGATTTAAGGCCGCACTCACCCCTAGCAAGGGAAGACCTCAAACCGTTGGTTCGGAATGGTCCCTTACTTATGTCATTGTGATGATATAATTTATGCAATAAATCAACCGCATCTACTCAATAATCATGTTCAAATGTCACTTAGATCTAACATGCTTCCGCTAAATAAATCCTAATCTAAGTTTGCATGCTTGAAAGTAAGTCTTTAAACAACAAACACACAAGATCACACTTCGAACATATTGAGCCATCAAACCAACATAAACAAATAATTACTTAAGCATGAATATAAACTAAACAAAACATCATGCATAACGAGTAAAGAAACAACATGCCTAAATAACATAATCATGCTTTAAAATTAAATAACGAAACTAAATTAAATCATGCTTAAAACAATAAATAAACAACCTAGAACTATGACATGCTCAAATACAAATTTGGATGAGACGAGATACGTGTATCTTAAGTGGTACGTGGCGTTGTATCCCGAGTGCAGACCATACTACCGTCCATTCGGAATCGGCTATGGAATTTACGTCCGGGTTTCCATCCGATATACCACAAAAGGGAACACATATCCCGCTCATCCAACAATCACATCATGCCTCAAACGACTCTCATGCAATAATATTTAAAAAATAAATAAAATAAAAATAAAGAAGATAAGTAAAAAGGTGCCCTCAGGTCTAACCTCTTTTGTCGTCTCAAGAAAGGGCGTTACACGTCCGTTGGAAGGGCGAATGATCCGATACTTATCCGATTTGTTTACTCCATGTTTTTTCTCATTGTTTTGATGCTTGGGCTGCTGTTTTAAGTCTGTTTTGCTGCTGCATTTCAGGTCACGGTTTTGGTCATTTTGTGGACTGTTTTGGGTGATTTGGGTGGCCAAATGGGTGCGGTTTTTGGTGATTTTTTAGGGGGGTTTTGTGCAATTTTTTAGTGCAGTTTTTAGGTGTTTTGGGGACTGTTTTGAGGGCTAAAATCACTGCAAAAATGATCAGGTCAGTGGGTTGATTTGCGGCAGTAAAGGTGCAGTGCAGTGAGTGTTTTCTGGACTGTTTAGGCGTGAATTGAAGGGCAGTGTGTAGGGGTTGTTTGTGGGACTTTGGGGCAGTGTTTGGGGCTGTTTTAAGGTTGGTTTGGGCGTGATTTAGGGGCTGTGAAAAGGGGTTAAAGATGCGGTAAAGAGGGGCTGTGTTTGGGGCTTAGGCGTGAATGAAGAGAGATGGTGAAGGAGGGGGGTTTAGGGCTCACGGCAATAAGGCTTGGAGGAGGTGTTTGGGCGTGAATTGAAGGCTTAGACTTGTCTTAGGCGTGCAAGAGAGGTGTATGTGTTGTGAATGGGGGTGAAGGTCTCTTTTTATAGGCAAAGGAGAGAAAAACTTTCCTAATCCAACTAGGAGTAGGATTTCTATTGATGGTGACATCCCCTTAATAAGGAATAGATCTCCTAATTTAAGATTATTATTGGATTTGATTTGATAGGGATTTGATTTGATTTCTCCTAATTAGGAATGGATTTTATTTGATTTAAACATGTGATAAATGTGCATTTACCTATTTATGGAGGATATGGGCGTGAATCACTCTCCTTTGGGCGTGGACTTAGCTTGACTTGGTGGGCTTGGGATTTTTTGGGTTTGGTTTGGGTTTGGTAAGTGGTTTATGGGAGTTTTGGGCCTAAGATAAGCTTTGAAACGGAAGTTCAACAAGCAACTGAAGCTAAACAACTTGGATAAATCCACCAAAAATTCTGTTTTCCAACTTTACCCTTTCAATGTCCGTTTCCCTCGACTTTCATGACTAAAGAGGTAGTTGTCTCCATACGAGACTCATCATTGGGCTGATATGTAAAAATGCAATGCTTACAGTCGCCCCCACTTTGATGGGACTTGTGCAGTGTGTGACAATGACAATCCTATCAAAGTACGTGCAATGCATTTTTACTTACCTGGCTCGCCAGCTGCCACATGGTCCGCCTGTTGTGTTGAGTTGATAGTGCTAAACCCCATACCTAGGGCGTCGCGGTTGAGTCTCTGTACCTAGAGTGCCACTGTGATGTTTTTGTTGTCTGAGTGCTAACCCCGTACCTAGGGTGTCGCAGTGACGCCTCCGTACCTAGAGTGCCACAAATGTCTGAGTGCTAACCCCGTATCTAGGGTGTCGCGGTGATGTCTCCGTACCTAGAGAGCCACAAATGTCTGAGTGCTAACCCCGTACCTAGGGTGTCGCGGTGACGTCTCCATACCTAGAGAGTCACAAATGTCTGAGTGCTAACCCCGTACCTAGGGTGTCGCAGTGACGCCTCTGTACCTAGAGTGCCACAAATGTCTGAGTGCTAACCCCGTACCTAGGGTGTCGTAGTGATGTCTCTGTACCTAGAGAGCCACAAATGTCTGGATGCTAACCCTGTACCTATGGTGTCGCAGTGACGTCTCCGTACCTAAAGAGCCACAAATGTCTGAGTGCTAACCCCGTACCTAGGGTGTCGCAGTGACGTCTCCGTACCTAGAGAGCCACAAATGTCTGGATGCTAACCCCGTACCTAGGGTGTCGCGGTGACGTCTTCGTACCTAGAGAGCCACAAATGTCTAAGTGCTAACCCCATACCTAGGGTGTCGCATTGACGTCTCCGTACCTAGAGAGCCACAAATGTCTGGATGCTAACCCCGTACCTAGGGTGTCGCAGTGACGCCTCCGTACCTAGAGTGCAACAAATGTCTGAGTGCTAACCCCATACCTAGGGTGTCGCAATTGATATCTCCATACCCGGAGTGCCGTACCTGGCTGATCTGATGTCTCCATACCCGGAGTGCCGTACCTCGCTGATCTGATGTCTCCATACCCGAAGTGTCGTACTTGGCTGATCTGATGTCTCCATACCCGGAGTGCCGTACCTGGCTGATCTGATGCTGAACTGACGTGGGCCTCGCCCCCAGAATGCCATACCCTGGCAGAACTGATACTCAACTGATGTGGGTCTCGCCCCCAAAATATTGTACCCGGCAGAACTAATACTGAACTGACGTAGGCTTCGCCCCCAGAATGCCATACCCGGCAGAACTGATACTGAGCTGACGTGGGCTTTGCCCCCAGAATGCCATACCCGGCAGAACTGATACTGAGCTGACGTGGGCCTCGCCCCCAGAATGCCATACCCGGCAGAACTGATACTGAACTGATGTGGGCCTCGCCCCCCAAAATGCCATACCCGGTAGAACTGATACTGAACTGATGTGGGCCTCACCCCCAAAATGCCATACCCGGCAGAACTAATACTGAACTGACGTGGGCTTCGCCCCCAGAATGCCATACTCGGCAGAAACTGATGCTGATACTCTTTTTCAACACATTGTAGTGCCTCTCTTCGAGATAAACTTGATAGCTAAATATATTTTTGTCCTCAACGGATGCTTCGCGTCAAAGCCAAAGAATCTTCAAAGTACTCGATACACTCAAACCTAATCTTCTGAACGAGTGATCTGAACTAGACTCATAGTGTGTGTGTGCTAAGACGCTTTCGCAGCTTATTCCTTAAGTCAGCCAACTCGACGATTTCGCTTCGGAGAATCGGACCAGTGGATCTAACCAACCTGGATGTCTGGGCATACTCAACATGATATGGTCTTCTTTTATTGCATCGTCTCTTTCTTTTCGTTTTGGACTTTTTTTTCTTTTTTTTTTTTCTCTTTTTTCTTTCTTTTTTCTTGACACACCTACCCTTTAAGGTAGCATTTCTCCTCATGGTGGTCCTAATACTCGCCCATGGGTAGCTTCACGCTTATTGGTTATAGGCGGTCTATTTTTCTTTTTATTGCAGAGACTTTTCTTTCTTTATTTTCCAACCATATCATGTATCGTAGCAAAGGCAAATCAGTGTGGACATCCAGGCAAACGGTCATTCACCGATCCACCATCTCTTCAACTAGTCATCTCATCAACCGCTCAGGCTTTTACTGTTGAGATACCTTTATCAAGTGATTTATGAGTCTAGCCGAGATCAATCCATTCCGAATACCAGATAAGTGCGCATCTCGCACTTCTCCTTTTTCTAAGGCTTCTCCCTACAGCACACAATGTCATCACCGGACATATGTTTACCCATCAAAGATTTCTCTCTCACTCATTTCAATTTTTTTCCACTCACTCACTCTAAGGAACTCTTCCTCTCTACAGCTGACCATGTGGGCTTCGCTCTCGGGATCCATACCCGAAACTCAAACTCAAAATGGGCCTCAACCCTCTGATCACCATCTGAATCTTAACACCGATGTGGACCTTAGCCCTAGGATTTCTACCCAAACTCAATACAGTGCTTTCGCTGTTTCTGATTGGCTTGTCTTTGCCGCTTTCTATTTTCTTCTTCGAAACCTGTGAATATAAAATAAAAACACAAAACACGCAAAAAGGAATGCAATAATGGGTTATATGTATGCATGCATGAGTTCTCTTTATCCCCGTTTGGTTAGGTCTTCTGCGGGTGACTATTCAGTCTTCTGTCCCTCAGGTAAAATACAGTTTCAATCTGTCAACGTTGATCGGCTCTGTGAACTCATTCTCTTCCAAGTCCGACAGTCTCACTGCTCCATTTCCCATTATCTTCTGAACAATGTATGGTCCTTCCCATTTTGGTCTGAACTTCCCTCTCGGGTCTGTCGTCGATGGCTTCGATTGCTTGAGTACCAAATCACATTTCTTGATCTTGGTAGGACGCACCTTCTTATTAAATACTCGAGCCAACCTCTTCTGATATATCTGCATGTGATGTAAGGACTTCATCCTCTTCTCATCCATCAATGCTAACTGCTCAGACCTCTGCGAGGTCCATTCTCGTTCAGGCAAATCTGCTTCTGCTAATACCCGCATGGACTGTATCTCAACTTCCACCAGCAATACCGCTTCCATTCCATAAACCAGAGAGTAAGGCGTAGCTCCTGTCGCTGTCCTCACAGAAGTTCTGTACCCCCACAAGGCATATGGCAGCTTATCAGCCCAATCTTTATAATTCTCTGTCATCTTCGCCAAAATCGTCTTTATTGTCTTGTTGGCTGCCTCGACTGCTCCATTAGCCTGCGGCCTGTATGGTGAGGAGTTGTGATGGCCTATTCCATACTTCTGTAGCATTGACTTGGTTTCTCCCTGAAATTGGACTCCATTATCCGTTACCACATGATGCTGCATACCATACCGGCAAACGAGATTTCGAGCTATAAACTTCACCATCTGCTTTGCTGTAACATTGCAGAATGATTCGGCTTCTACCTACTTTGAGAAGTAGTCCACGACCACTACTATAAAGCGATGCCCATTCGATGCATTCGGTCGAATCTCTCCGATCATATCTGTTCCCCAAGATGAGAAAGGCCATGACTCTAACAGCCCATGTAATTCTGTATGTGGCAAGTGGTTCAAATTAACATGTGCTTGACAATCGTGACAGTGCTTTACCAGCTTCGCGCAGTCGGCTTCCATGGTTGACCAGTAAAAGCCTTGTCTCACAATCTTACGGGACAAGTTCAATCCGTTCATATGTGGTCCACAGACACATGTATGCACCTCTTCTATTATTTTTTGAGCTTCTTCCTTTCTCAAACATTTCAGTTGAATACCATTGGCCTGCCTCTTGTAGAGTTTGCCCTTCAAACTCACATACTGAGAAGCCAACTTCTGAATGGCTACTCGGTCATTTCTACTTTCTTCTTCTGGGAATGCTCCTCGTTCCAGATACCTCTGAATATCATGGTACCACGGTTTCCCATCATCAACATTCACTTCCAAGATTCTACCTATCTCATAAACTAGCTTGCTTGCCGTTGTCAACACAAGCGGTCTCATCACCAGTTTCTCTGGATTTTCCCAAGTTGCGGCTAGTGTTGCCAATGCATCTGCCATCTGATTTTCTTCCCGCGGCAAGTGTTGAAATTTGTAGTCAGGGATAGTCTGTGCCAGACTTCTGAGATGGAACAAGTACGACTTCAACCGTTCTTCCTTTAGCTCCCATTCTCCTTGCATCTGTCGGATCACTAACATTGAATCTCCATAGACTTCCACATTCTTAGCTCTCAAGGCTATTAATGTCGTTAATCCGAATGCACATGCTTCGTACTCAGCCATGTTGTTAGTCACTCCGAATGTCAATCTCTTGGTCGTAGGCAAAGTTTCTCCCTCAGGGGTGACTATTTCAATTTTGATTCCAGCTCCTTTGCAGTTCACTGCTCCGTCAAAATACATCTTCCATCCTTGGACTACTATATCTTGGATTTCTTCATCGGGGAACTCAAACTTGTACTGATCCCCTTCAACAGGTTACAAGGCCAGGAATTTTGCCACGGCTCGCCCTTTGATTACCTTGGATGTGAGGTATTCGATGTCAAATTCAGTCAGCAGTACTAACCATCTGCCCAACTTTCCAACTAGTGAAGGTACCGAATGTAGATACTTCAAAGGATTCTCCTTTGCGACCACTTGGATCTTGTAAGACTGGAAGTAGTGGCGTAACTTCCTGGACGCCCATACTACTGCTAGACAAATCTTCTCCACTTCCTAATAGCGGGCTTCGTACGGAAGCAGCTTCTTACTGAGGTAGTAGACAACATGCTCTACTCCTTTCTCATCGGCTTGTACCATCATCGCCCCCAGCGCTTCGGGTTCAATAGCCAAATAAAGCACCAAAGGTCTGCCCTGTCTCGGAGGTCTCAGAACGGGAGGCTTCACCAAATATTCCCTTATTCTGTCAAATGCTTCCTGACACTGCTCGTTCCACTTTACCGGCTGATCTTTCCTCAACAACTTGAAGATGGGCTCACATACTGACGTCAGCTTGGCAATGAACCGACTAATATACTGGATTTTCCCTAGGAAAGCTCTGACTTCCTTCTCTGTCTTTGGTGTCGGCATTTCTGCAATAGCCTTGATCTTTTCAGGATCCACTTCTATTCCACCCATTCCCACTGTATGGCCGATTAGTTTACCCGACGTTACTCCGAATACACACTTCTTAGGATTCAACCGCAAGTTGTACTTGTGCACTCGTTCAAGGAACTTTTCCAACGCTTCTATATGCCAGTCTCTTGTCTCTGACTTGACCATCATGTCATCTACGTATACCTCAATTTCCTTATGCATCAGGTCATGAAACAAAGTAGTGGTCATCCGCTGATAAGTGGCTCCGGCATTCTTAAGCCCAAATGGCATCACCTTGTAGCAGTAAGTACCTCATTCTGTAACAAAGGCGGTCGTGTGCTTATCTTCTTCGGCCATGAGCACTTGGTTGTATCCTGAGAACCCATCCGCAAATGAGTACATGGCAGACAACGCCGCACTATCTACAAGCACATCTATATGCGGTAAAGGAAAGTCATCATTTGGGCATACCTTGTTAAGATCTCTGTAGTCAACACACATTCTGACTTTTCCATCCTTCTTCGGCACAGGCACGATGTTGGCTAACCATTCGGGGTATTTCACTACTTCCAGGAACCCCACATCTATTTGCTTTTTAACCTCCTCTCTGACCTTCTCAGTCCATTCGGGTCTCATCCGTCGTAGTTTCTGCTTCACAGGCTTCATGTTCGGATATGTTGGTATCACATGCTGGGCAATACTTCTATCCACCCCAGGCATGTCCTCATAAGACCAAGCAAACACTTTGGCATATTTAATCAATATCTCTTCTAAGTTCTTCCGCTCTTCGGCGGTAACTTCACTCGCAATCAAGATTTCCTTGGGGCTCTCAGGCGTACCAAGGTTGAATGCATTTATTTTGACGGAGTTGATATCGAATATGCTTAAGTCATGCAAGTTAGAAAGTGGAGACTCAGTCAAGTAAGCAGAATTATTGTCTTTATTGCCAACAACAAAAGGAGTACACTCCAACAAATCTGGAAGGAAAATATCCTCATCCTCTACAGATATTTCTCCCTCTACAATAGCATCATTCTCAGATTTCTTCTCTTCCTCGAGTGTTAGGGTCTCCAGCTTCATGAGTTCTTCCTCCCACTTCTCATCCTCTTTCTTCATAACTTCTCCCGCCATCGGCTTTTCACCAAGCACATCCTGGAAAATCTCGAATCCGGGCACCACAATCCCGTTGACTTCCACCGGTTCGGGTTCTCCTTGATACCCCGAGGCCTTAACAAAGCACTCCATTAGCTTTAGCCCTTTCTTCTGGGCCTTGGGCTTGTCCTCATCAGAACGGTATCCCAAACCCTTCCGAGTATTATGCCCTTTGAAATCTGGCAGTGTTGAACCCTGGCCTGGCTCAAACTTCATCTTCTCCATAATTCGGGCTACCTTGGGATCCACCCACTCCTCAAAATTTGCCGACACTTGGAACCTTGTGAAAGGTTGTATTTCCAAAGCGGATACAACATTATCCACCTCGGCTCGGATAGTGATAATTTTCCCGTCATAAGGAAACTTGATCATCTGATGTAAAGTAGAGGGCACGCCCCCAAGCTTATGAAACCAGGGCCTTTCCAATAACAAGGCAAAAGTGGCTGGGATATCTAGCACAGTGAACTCCACTTCATCCTCAACTGGACCAACCTTGACTATCGCGGCAAAAGTACTTTCGACTCCTCACTTGCTATCATCATAGGCTTTGATAGTCATGTTAGAAGGACTCAACTCAGTTGGCTTAATACCCAGCATTGCCAGAATTTTCAATGGGCATACATTGATGGAAGAGCCATCATCCACCATCATGCAAGAAGTCTTCTTGCCCCTTACCTCAACTCGGATGAAAAAAGGCTTGTTGTGGTTTCTTCCCTCGGCCGGAAGTTCTTCGTCAGAGAAGGTTATTTGCAAGCCCTCTTTCTGCACCGACCCCACAAACATTGCTGGATTAGCATCCTCGGGTACCACTATTTTGCTCAGGGCTTCTACCATAGCCCGCCGGTGCTCTCCAGATGCACGCAACAACTCCCAGATACTCAAATGTGCTCGGGTCTTCTTCAGTTGCCGTAGCACTACGTCTCCCTCAACAGGCTCAGTATTCTCAGCCACTTCTCGGCCATCTGTCAGCACCTCCTTCCCCTTTTCGGCAGCATCATTGTAAAAGCGCCCACTCCGGGTCATGCCTTTCACTTCTTCTTCCTCACCACCACTTGAGAAGTCTTCCCAGAAATCTTTCTTTTATTCTGCCTCATCTTCACTATTACTGTCCCAAATACCGAGGCAAAAGGCTGTTTGGTCAAAGTTTCGGAGGGACAGGTCTTCCGGTAGGCCAGAGAGAGTGACATAGTAAGTAGGTGTGGGAACAGAGTGAATTGGGTAGGGGATTGCGGTGAGTATTTGGTTATTCTTTTTCAGGGTCGGGAATCTTGTGGGAGTCTATTAGGTCTTGGACTTCGTGGCGAAGCCGGGCACAGTTATCGGTGTCATGGCCATGCTGTTGGTGGAAATGGCAGAAGTGGCTCATGTTTAGGTTTGATGGGGGAGGATTTGGGAGTGGTTTTGGTTCTAGGGGTTTTAACAGCCCTTGCCTTAGTAGCTTCTCCAGTACCTTGGACAAAGGTCTGCCCAAGTTAGAAAAATGCCTATTCTTTATGGCCGCAACCTCCGCAGTAACAGGCTTAGCACCTGAGGATCCTCCGACAGCCATCATGTTCAAACTATAGAACTTCATATTCTCAGATTCCTCTTCCTCAATATCCATTACAGTTTCTCTCAACTGGCGGAAATCCGCAATCATCGAAGTCATTCTCCTCAGTTTACTATAGATCGAAGGTTTAGTTCTTTTGATGATCATTTTTATCTGATCCTTCTCAGAAGGCCTAGTCTGCATTTTTAAAAGTTGGATTCTCCAGCGGTCAACGTACTCCTTAAAGCTCTCTTCAGGCTTTTTCTTAGTATTCTCCAAGGCGCGGAGCGACAGGTCGATCTCTAAGTCGGTCACATACTGCTTCAAGAAGGCATCAGCCAACTCCCTTCAATCTTCTTTAACCTTCTTCTCAAGGCTATGATACCAAACCACAGGTGCCCCCTCGAATGATATCCCGAACATTTTTGGACTTGGCGCTGAGATAGGCCAACTGAACTCATCACCGAGACATATTGTCGCAAATGGACCCTCGGGTCCCCATTCCCATTAAACTTTGCGATGTCAGGCATTTTGAACTGCGCGGGCAATTGCTTCTCAAAGGTCATTGAATCATAATCCAGTAGATCCTCATGTTTCCCCCTCAGCTTACGGGTGACAGACTCCATCTGATCACGGAGCCTTTGCATTTCAGCCTGAGTCCCAGCTATCCTACCAGCGACATAGTCAACTAGATCATCATCAAATACCAGAGCATCAGCATTCAATCCATTCGGAGGGCTCTCCAGCCTCTCATTCTCAGATCCTCCTGCAGCGCGGGGCACAACCATATTAGACATGGCAGCAGTCAGAGCTTGTAGTTGTTCAGTCATCTTGGCGAAGTTAGCTTCCATCTGATCCATTCTGGACCCCTCGTTGACGGATTCACTCATATTCGCTGAAGGTCTTTTGACTAATCTCCCCTCTTCTCTAACCCAACGGGAATCTATGTTGCCTCTCTTTTAAGGCCACGTGTCAGTGCATATGTGTTCGATGCATGTAATATATAATTATAAAAGAAAGAAACTTTAAACTACTTGGCCCATTGTCATTTTCAAGTATTCAATCACACCATCACGCGGTGCAAACTTGTCCCAGTTGAAAAGGCCCAACAGGTTTACACTTTGCGGTGATGATATGACTAAATGACTTCAAATGATAAGAGGCTCATTCACAAAATGGCCCATCGGTATTTTAGAAGCTTTTGGCCCAACTGTCAAAGGACATGAACTCGTCCCAGTTTAAATGGCCCAACAAGTTCTCATCTTTTGACAAAAGGTCCAACTGGCTCCAAATGACGGCAGTCCAACAAACACATAATTATAAGATGACTAACTACAGGTTATTTATGGCTAAGTCTCATAAGTGGGTTCACAGGGCACGGACAAAGGCTCTCGCTGACGAAGGTTTGCCCACAACTAGGACTCCCCACTCAAGGGTTCAAACGACCAAGTGAGCGCGCCTTTTTTATACCTTACAGTACGTGCCAATGAGTTACGGTGTGTGATTAACCATCGAATGGATTTCCCGTTGTAGATTCCCCAGAGGGAGGGTGGAGCGAGGCTCTCTTAAGTACCCAAGCCTCTTAGGCTCTTATCGCTTGGTGACAGGAATAAACAACGGGTCCTCCAAACTAGTCTGTCACAACAAGCTACAGGTAATGATTATCTAGGTGCCTTCACAGCTTTTCCTCGAAAGGTAGTGAATGAAGGAAGACACCCAACCATCACCTAGCTTCAACTAAGCCTTTGATTAACCCACTCAACCCACTACAGACACGGTCAACTAATGTACAAATTATACACAACACAAGACATGATTTCGAGGCCCATTCTCTATCCCCAGTGGAGTCGCCAGACTGTAGGACATAGAACTTGGGCGACGTATGCTGTTCTAGACTCAGGGCCTAGTTGAGAGTATGGAGTAGTCCACGGGGAACTAAACCAGAGAATAATGGAGTCGCCACCCGGTGTGAACCGGGACAAATATTTAAGGCCGCACTCACCCCTCGTAAGGGAAGACCTCAAACCGTTGGGTTCGGAATGGTCCCTTACTTATATCATTGTGATGATATAATATATGTAATAAATCAACCGCATCTACTCAATAATCATGTTCAAAGGTCACTTAGATCTAACATGCTTCCACTAAATAAATCATAATCTAAGTTTACATGCTTGAAAGTAAGTCTTTAAACAACAAACACGCAATATCACACTTCGAACATATTGAGCCATCAAACCAACATAAACAAATAATTACTTAAGCATGAATATAAACTAAACTAAATATCATGCATAACGAGTAAAGAAACAACATGCCTAAATAACATAATCATGCTTTAAAATTAAATAACGAAACTAAATTAAATTATGTTTAAAACAATAAATAAACAACCTAGAACTATGACATGCTCAAATATAAATTTGGATGAGACGAGATACGTGTATCTTAAGTGGTACGTGGCGTTGTATCCCGAGTGAAAACCATACTACCGTCCATTCGGAATCGGCTATGGAATTTACGTCTGGGTTTCCATCCGATATACCACAAAAGGGAACACATATCCCGCTCATTCAAAAATCACATCATGCCTCAAACGACTCTCATGCAATAATATTTAAAAAATAAATAAAATAAAAATAAAGAAGATAAGTAAAAAGGTGCCCTCAGGTCTAACCTCTTTTGTCGTCTCAAGAAAGGGCGTTACACGTCCGTTGGAAGGGCGAATGATCCGATACTTTTCCGATTTATTTACTCAATGTTTTTCCTCGTTGTTTTGATGCTTGGGCTGCTGTTTTAAGTCCGTTTTGCTGGTGTTTTGCTGCTACATTTCAGGTCGCTGTTTTGGTCATTTTGTGGACTGTTTTGGGTGATTTGGGAGGCCAAAGGGGTGCGGTTTTTGGTGATTTTTTAGGGGGGTTTTGTGCAATTTTTTAGTGCAGTTTTTAGGTATTTTGGGGGACTGTTTTGAGGGCTAAAATCACTGCAAAAACGATCAGGTCAGTGGGCTGATTTGCGGTAGTAAAGGTGCAGTGCAGTGAGTGTTTTTTGGATTGTTTAGGTGTGAATTGAAGGGCAATGTATGGGGGCTATTTGTGCGACTTTGGGGCAGTATTTGGGGCTGTTTTAAGGTTGGTTTGGGCGTGATTTAGGGGCTGTGAAAAGGGGTTAAAGATGCGGTAAAGAGGGGCTATGTTTGGGGCTTAGGCGTGAATGAAGAGAGATGGTGAAGGAGAGGGTTTAGGGCTTACGGAAATGAGGCTTGGAGGAGGTGTTTGGGCGTGAATTGAAGGCTTAGACTTGTCTTAGGCGTGCAAGAGAGGTGTATGTGCTAGGGTTGTGAATGTGGGTGAAGGTCTCTTTTTATAGGCAAAGGAGAGAAGACTTTCCTAATCCGATTAGGAGTAGGATTTCTATTGATGGTGACATCCCCTTAATAAGGAATAGATCTCCTAATTTAAGATTATGATTGGATTTGATTTGATTTGGTAGGGATTTGATTTGATTTCTGCTAATTAGGAATGTATTTTATTTGATTTAAACATGTAATAAATGTGCATTTACCTATTTAGGGAGGATATAGGCGTGAATCACTCTCCTTTGGGCGTGGACTTGGCTTGACTTGGTGGGTTTGGGTTTTTTTTGGGTTTGGTTTGGGTTTGGTAAGTGGTCTATGGGGGTTTTGGGCCTAAGATAAGCTTTGAAACGGAAGTTCAACAAGCAACCGAAGCTAAACAACTTGGATAAATCCACCAAAAATTTTGTTTTCCAACTTTATCCTTCCAATGTCTATTTCCCGTGACTTTCATGACTAAAGAGGTAGTTGTCTCCATACGAGACTCATCATCGGGCTGATATGTAAAAATACAATGCCTACAGCGGGGCAAGGCTCCGGCTTCAAGTATGTTTGTCATGTTCACTGCTAGTTTCAAAATTAGATTTTTGATACTATATGTGGTATATAAATATGTACTGATGGGAAGATCTGCTAATTAGCAGAAGACTGACTTCAAATGAGATCGCTCTACGAGTCGGAAATAGGACGAGAGTCACTGTTTTAACCGTAGAAACCTAAGTTTTGGAACTACCTTTGGGGCATGTACTTAAATTAGGAAACTGTTATAATGTAACTAGTTTGACTAGAAACATTATCTCTATATCTAAGTAAACTCGTTGCGGGTATACCTTTTATTTTAGAACACAAAGTGTTTTATTTTATAAAGATGATATTGAGATAAGCACATTAGATGTAAATAACAGTATTTATATTTTGAATATAAACAAATCTCAAACATATAACATGACAAACAAATAGCTCAAACTGATTTTATCAGATGAGACTTATTTGTGGCATTGTTGTCTGGGACACATAAACAAGACTCGTATATCCACACTTTTGAAGAGTGGGTACTAGGACGGGTTTGATTCTAATTCAAATAATGTCTAAGAATCTAGTTTATTAGACAAAGTGCCTAAAACACCTTTTACTTGGTATAAGTGTAAGTGCCACTGATCTGTTAGCCCCCGTTCATAGTGACGTAAGTGGGCCCATATCTAGCAAGACTAGAGATAGATATGAATACTTCGTAACCTTTACGGAAGTGGCATCGTGTTACGGTTATGTGTTTCTTTTGAAACATAAATCGAAAACTTTTGAGTAATTCAAAGAGTTTCGACACGAGGTATAAAAACAGACCGCTAAAAGTATTAAAATTGTCACAGTTAGACCATGGTGGAAAATACTTAAGCAATAAGTTTCTCGATTACCTGAAAGAGTATAGTATTCTTTCATAGTGGACTCCTCCCGGAACATCTCAATTTGACGGTGTGTCCGAACAGAGAAACCGAACCTTGTTGGACATAGTAAGGTTAATTATGAGTTGCTCTGAGCTATCATTTTTCTTCAAGGGATACTCATTATTCAGTGCAAAACTTATTTTGAATAGGGTTCCATAAAAAAATCTGTTTGACAAACTTCGTATTAGATATGAACATGAAATAAACTGGGTTTTCTCATTTATGGAGATTTGGGAATGCTAGGCATATGTTTGGATGATACCAAATTAGAACCCAAATCGGATAAGTGCCTAATTGTAGGTTATATTAGGGAAACCAAAGTATAGTACTTATACAACTCATAGGAGAACAATGTAATTATTGCTCGTCATGAGGTTTTCCTAAGAGGAATACCTATATACAGTGGTAAGTGGGAGGAAAGTAAGACTCGATGAAAATCAGAATAATACTGTTCCAGGCACCGATTCCTTAATGAAACACAAACAGTTTATCAAGGGTGAAACTATACCACAATCTTCGAATACACAAGAACCGCGTAAGTCGGAGAGAGTCAGAAAATAACCTGGGAGGTATGGGTTTCTGATCTCACCTCATACAGATGTCAATCTTATTGAGGAACACGAACCGGCTACATATGAGGAGGTGATACAAGATATCGACTCCCTATTATAGAAAATTGTCATGATATCCGAAATGGATTCCATGTATACCAATCACGTTTGGACACTGGTTGCTGTACCAGAAGGCATTGTGCCTAATGGTACTATATGAGTCTTCAAGGAAGACATACATGGATGGCAACAAAGAAATGTACATAGCTAGGCTTGTATAAAATAGTATCGTCATCAACATGGTGTCGATTACGACGAAACCTCTTAACTGTTGCCATGATTAAATCCATTTGGATAATGCTTGCTAATACTCCATGTTTCATTTATGAAATATGACAGCTGAACATCAAAACCGCTTTCCTTAAACAGAACCTTTGGAGGATACTTACAACATCCTAACGGTTTTGTCGTACCATAATATGCAAACAAGGTTTGCAAGTTAATTCGATCCATTGGGATAGATCTAAAAGTTGTTGGCACTCTCCGAGAACTCGTACATTGATATATATACATACGCGACCTGGTGTCTCATATGTTTTGAGCATATGGAGTCACAATCAGGCTAATCCATGTGATAGTCACTGGATAGATGTTAAGAACATCATTGAGTATCTTAGACGAACTAAGGATGCGTTCTTAATTTATGGAGAATGAGAACTTGAAGTGACTGGGTTCACTACTGCAAGTTCCCAAACCGACAATAACGAATGTAAGTCGTAACAAGGGTACTATATAGTTTGAATAACGGAACAGTGAGCTGGAAATCTTCCAAGCAAGATACTGTTGCCGAATAAACAACAAAAGCGGAATATTGCTGCAGCTGAGGCAGCAAAAGAAGCATTTTGGATTAATAATAATCCTAATTGGATTAGGTATAGTTCTGTTGGCAGCTGAGCTATGCCTCAACACAGGCTAAAGAACTTAATGGTCTCATCAACGATCCAAGTATGTACTTCAAATGGTTTCAACTGATTCATCGGATCATACATTGTGGCGATGTAATGATCATATAAATAGCATCAGATGATAACCTTTTAAATCCGTTGATGAAAGCAGTTTCTCAGTAGAAGTTTGAGCGACCCGTACATAGTTCAGGTGTAGGACACTTGAGTGATTGGCTATAGGCCAAGTAGGAGATTGTTGGACAATTATGACCCATAGCATCACTATTTGTACAAAACATGGTGTTGTTGTACAAATTAACTACGTGACAAAGGAAATTGCTCTTTTATAATTTGTAATTGGATTACCGGGATATATAAATGATAAAAGTTCATATGGTTAGTTCCGGATTAATAAGATATGAGACAGTATTAATCCACTAAGATTTAATCATTAAAATATCCCTAGTCGTAGTATTATCGAGATTGGACATCGATAATGCGGAATAGACTAATATTGCACTTGTGCGCGTTGTGGGAGCATAATGTCATAATTCTCATATATTTGGGTGTTGGATACTCATGCAAGTGTAATAGGAGGTTGTGTTTACCGATGGTACGGAAACAGCTTCGCTCTGTAAAGACCCATCGGAATTCCATTGGTAGTATGACTATGTGTCTATGGAAGTCTGAACCATGGTAGGTGTATTTGGTCTTAACCTGAGACTTGCATCGCTAATACTTGCGACAATCAATATATTTTGGTTTTGGTCGTCTGTGGCTTTAACTGATTCTGTGTACGCCTCTTCTGGGTATATTAAGAATCGTAGTGTATTGGGTGTGATGTCAAGATGGAAGTATCACTTCAGTCATATGAAGATAATGATCACGTAGGATACAGAACTAGTACTCTTATGTACTGCAGACATCGGGATAATATGACTAGGTCATGTTTATCTGATTATAGAGACTAGTTGCCAGAGATCTGATATGTGCTTCGTACGGGGAGACACAATTCCAGCCCCAGGCCTAGCACGTGACATCTGATACTGGATCGCAATACGCAATACTACGTATACTACGCCTGACATAGATTGCATATTCCTTAAAAGAATATTTCTGGAGAATTGGGTAGGCACGGTGCTTTGCTAGAAGCCAATCATGTCTTCTAAATCGGTAAGAATGTGGTACTAGGTTCGCACGTATTCGGGTAATCCGATTACTGGATTTACTGCCAACATATCCATGGATGTCATGGGTCGCTTCCCGAAGATTCACCAATGATATATGACTCGAACATAATTAATATGGGATTAATTAGTAGAAAGATAAAATTAATCTATGATTAATTACGGAGAGATTTTATCAAGGATAAAATACTATTTGAAGAGAGAGAGAACGATTAATTTGGAATTAATCGATAAAATAATATATTCGATATATTAAACGAAATTAGATTTAGATGCGGAATTAAAATTGGATTTTAATTCGGGCGAACGAATTAATTTAGAATTAATTCGCTAGCGATGTGAATAGTAATTTTAGTAATTTTGCTAGGCATAATTATTTAATTAAATTTGATTTAATTACGTCGCAACAGAAAATTCGTTAATTCGAAATTAGCGAACCCGAGCCCGGGATGTGTTGCGGGCCCACTCGGATTTTGAATCAAGTGGGGCCCACAAGTCACATCATAAGTCCCATCACTAGTCAACTTTGTCACTTTATGTTGATGGAAGTTGTTGGTAGGTGATTGTGTGTAAAACACTCAAGTGTGAAAGGTTGAATGACTTTTACCAAAATCTTGGATTTGGTATATCATTCAAATTTTGTTATTTTGAAAACAAATACAACACATTTTTTTTCACTCTCTCACTTTCCTCTCCTTGGTTGAATGGCCTTCTTCTTTTTCTCTCCATTTTGGGCGTGAACCTTGGGTTCATCTCCTTTTATTTTTGATTCAAAAATCACCATTGCTAGCACATTAAAGGAGTCTTACAAATGTGTTAGGGAAACATATCCATGAGTTTGGAATTCAAGGAGATATTTGGAAGATCAACATACATCAAAAGGGGCTTGGCCGAAACTTCCATAGAGGAATTTTTGAACTTCTCTTCAACATCCAACCGAGCATTGTACGTATTTTCCGCTATCTTCTTTGCGTATTCACACATTTCATATGCTTAATTGATCTTGGTTTGACTTAGAAAACCCAACACTGATCGAATCTCGTCTCATTCTGATTGGGTCTCTTCTTATCCCGTCCCATCTCGATTATAATTTGCTATGGAAATCTATATGAATTTTGTACTGAATGGTACAAGTTCTCAAATCTTGATCGGATGAGATTTTTTAAAGTAAAATTCGAGATTCGGTATAATTTTTTCGCCTCATATCTTGGCCTTATTTTTTGTATGGGACGACGAGTAATCCCGAATGCCAATCAAATTTTTTATTTGAGAAGATTTTTCATCCCAAATCCCGTACTGAACTGTACAAGATCCCAATCGAGATTTGAGATTGTCTATTAACCATACCTATTTCGATTTGAAGAATCATTTTGAAGAGTTTATTTTTTTCACTCTAAACAAATAGTTATTTGAATATTAAAATTAGATGAACATTTTGAAGTTACTTTTATTACTATTATTTAAAATATTACTATTTTTTAAAAGGTTAATGAAAAGATTCATTACTTAAAACATTGTAAGAATATAAATGACACAACCATTTCAACTCGATTACAAAAAAATTAAAATATCCTAAAACTCAAACCTAATTAGAATAGAGCTTAACAACATAAAATCCGCATTTCCCAAAACGGAAAACCACAACATTTAAAAAAAAAACAAAACAAAACATGTTGTATACTGCTCAAAAAATTAGTAACAAGGGAAGTGCATTCTTAATAATTTAAAACTAATATAATTAAAAAAACACATGTTGTATACTAGTTAAAATATAAGTGAGCTTATCAATTGGACACTAATATTAAAAAGAAATTGGCTTAAGAGAAGGTTCTATGAGGTGCTCAATATAAATCAAGAGCAAGTAAAATGTGTGGAATAAGTTGAGAGGTTACTTTCAAGTGAGGCCTGCATGCAGCTGCAATTGTTCTTTTAAGCTGATAATGTCGTTACCATTTCAATTTGGTGGGGGGCTTAGAGTCTCTTGACTCCCCAATCTTGTACAAGGTCATTTTCAAGACTCTGGTATTTTTATTTTTTTATATTTTTTTTTTTTCTTAAGGACGATATGCCGGCGAGTTTCTGGTCATTGCCCAAGAATTATAGAAACATGTAGCATTTGGGTTTGTTTGACTAAAAAAGACTGCAACCAATTTGAGAAATGTCAAGGGTCAAAGACCCGTTTATTAACTTACCCGCCCTTATAAGCGCAATATCTAGATAAAAACTTACGTAGGACAGTTTTTGGAGTTATCCGCCGTAGAAAAAGATTATATTGATATCTCATTCCTAACCGAAAGTATACATATGTCGGGGTCAATTATATTGTGGGGGGGGATTTTGATATCTCACATTGTTTGGAAAAGACGTGGATGATATCCTTATAAATAATGATCATCCTTAATTAAGAAAAGAGATTTTGGGTGAGCCTAGAAGAATATATATATATTTTTTCCATAAAGAATTTAACGGTAAGAAAATTTTACCGAGCAGCTAAACAATTCAAACTCATGAACTGAATTGCTTTCTAACATATTAATAATTAATCCTACAATAGCAACAGTTTACAGTCATTTAAAATGAATGAAGAGATGAAAGTTAAAATAAATAATTTGCGAAAATGAGGCATAGCTGCAAAAGTAATAACTTAATAGGTTTAAATTGAAATATCATGAACTAATAATAGTATAAGAAAAAGGTAACTAGTGGATGATGAAGACATGCAATGCAAAGTTATTCGATTAAACAGCAGCCCATTCCTTTCTGATGTCGAAGGTATAGTTGATCTCCAAGTAGCATTTGTTATCATCATCAAGAAACTGCAAAGGCAGAGACCAACAAAATGAATGGCGGTGCGTAGTATTAGAATCAGAAAGACAAGTTGACAACAAAATGGACAGGTAACATCAGCAGTTTGTGTGAAAACTTAAGCTACTTAATTGCACCGTACAGATACAATACAAACCATAACTCAGGAAACTAGCAAAATAAAGACTACATCAAGCAATAAGCATACAAGGCAACAAGCAAAAGGGTACCCAAGCCATGGCCAAACAACGATTCGTGCAATGAATGAATTGATGGGTTACATTTACCATACAAAATAACGGATAAGAGATGATACAACTCGTCTCTGACATGATGCTAGGAGTCACAATGTTAACAGCAGTGAGAATATGACTCAGCAGAACAAATGCAAGAGGCCTCAAAGGATGAGGGTTAAGCCTAGAAGATTTGATGATTGTTACAGAAGAGAAATGATATTCCTACTTATTATATACTCCCACTTTTCCCGAACGACAAGTGATCGTGCGTTTTGGGCTAAAACCTGTTATCATCGTTTTATTTGCCCATATTACCAAACACTCTTTCATTGCCAATTCAGCAAATTGAATTTGCAGCAACTGACCTCTCGTCTCCTTCAAACAAAATCAAAAAACAGTCCCCTCCAAACAAAATCAACAAACAGAGCATCCCCTTCAAACAAAATCAACAAATTTCACGTCGTGTCCTTCGTCCATCAGCTTCCAGCAATCCGTCGTCGTGGGTTCAATTTTTCTGAAACTGAATATACAAGCTTAATATTTATGATTATATAGCAAGATTTGTAATTTGAAAACCTGATCCAACACCAAAAATTAGAAGATATTTGTAAACATTATAACAAATAAAAACACTACTACAAACTTTAATCTCTCTCGCGCTCTCTCTACGGATTTTCTGGTATGTCTTTGATACTCTTCAAGTTCCAAATATCATAATGACTCTGCAAACTCACTGCCGGAGACGGTGCTGGAGACAGTCGGGAACTACTGGAGCAAGGAACCACAGAAAAAGTGAACCCACGACGACGAATTGCTGGAAGCTGATGGACGAAGTGAAGGACACGACGTGAAATTTGTTGATTTTGTTTGAAGGGGATGCTTTGTTTGTTGATTTTGTTTGAATGAGACGATAGGTCAGTTGCTGCAAATTCAATTTGCTGAATTGGCAATGAAGGAGTGTTTGGTAATATGGGCAAATAAAACCATGATAACAGATTTTAGCCCAAAACGCACCATCACTTGTCGTTCGGGAAAAGTGGGAGTATATTAATAAGTATGAATATCATTTCTAGTTACAGAATTAGTTACTTTTGTTATGAGGCACGTGATTGGTTGTTACAGCTGTTACAGTACACGTGCCAATTCACAAATGTTGACTATAAAATTGTAACCGTTTGGCTATGGAAATAGAGAAGTCTTTAGCAAATTTTATCAATCTTTTCAGGAGAGTTTTAGGTTGCTCTCGAATCAACCTATCATTTGGTGCTTTCATTGAGAGTTATCGCAGCGGCCATGGGAAAAAGCAACGGAAATGGAGAATCTTCATTACAGATTGTAGGGATACAGCAACAATTGGAAGACCAAGCCCTTAAGGCTGCTGAAACGGCCCAAAAGGTAGCTGAACAGCTGCTGCAGTTCAAGAAATGCAAGTAATGATGCGGAATTTGGCAACGCAGTTAGGAAACAGTGGTGGAGGAGCCCAGTACCCCAGTTCTAGCCAATAACGACGCAGAGGAAAGTGCAGAGACGATGAGGTTTAAGAATTTTCACTTAGAGGTTCCAAGATTTGATGGACAAGATGTTGCAGGTTGGCTGCTTAAAATTGAACACTTCTTTGACACCTACCCAACTCCAGATGAGCAGAGGATTTCAGTGGTTGCCCATCATTGGGAAGGCGAAGCCCTATCTTGGTATGCGTGGATGAGAAAGAATGGCCAGCTGAGGTCATGGAGGGCGTTCTTAGAGGCAGTGACTACAAGGTTTCGGGAGTCGGTGTTCGAGAATCATGAGGGATCTCTATTCAAATTTACTGAAATGAAGACGGTCAAGAATTACATGAAGGAGTTCGGGGCATTATCTAACAAGGTGAATGGGTTATCTGCTAATTCTTTACTCAATTGGACTGAAAACTGATATAAGAAGGGAGGTAATTGCCTTAAGACCTGTTAGAATCATTGAGGCCATGGACCTAGCCTTATTACAGGAGGAAAAGTTAAGGGAATTGAGGACCCCTTACAAAGGGCCAAAGAATACCTATCAAAATACCCTAATGAATTCAGTCAATATACCCTCTGTTACAGAAAACAAGGGCAGTAATGTTCCAGGTAGTGGATGGACTGTTAAGAGATTAACCTCTGATGAGATGCAAGGTAGGAGAGAAAAGGGATTGTGTTATAATTGTGAAGAGAAATTTCACCCATGGCATAAATGTAAGGCCAAGATGCTGTTGATGATTGTCCCTGAAAATAATGAGCAAGAAGAGGAGGATAAAGAAGGGGAAAATAGATCAACAATCTGGCAGGAGAATGAGTTAAACCAACAAAAACCAGAAATCAGTTTCCATGCCCTTTCAGGTTACCATTTTCCAAAAACTTTAAAGTTGGCTGGATTAATAAAAGGGAAGGAAGTACAGATCTTGATTGACAGTGAGAGCACACACAATTTTATCCAGCAAAGGGTGTTGACATACCTGGGTTTGGAGGCTGTGGCTTCAAGCCCTTTTGAGGTCATGATTAGGAATGGAGAAACTTTAAGGTGTGAGAGCATGTGTCTTTCAGTGCCAATAGAGATTCAGGGTCAATTATTTTTGGTGGATTTTTTTGTATTGCCTATCCAGGGGTCAGAGTTGGTATTGGGAGTGCAGTGGTTGGAAGTTCTGGGTCCAGTAGTTATGGATTACAAGAGGCTGATAATGAGGTTCTCTTAGGAAGGAAAAACAGTTACCTTGCAGGGAAATAATAGAATTAACAAGGAATCCATCTCCCTACCATAGCTTAAACGGTTGACAGCAACACAATCTATAGCGTCTTGTTGTCACTTGCAACTTATGAAGGGGGAAACTGATTGTATAGAAGTGGATAGCAGGATACAAAGTCTATTGGAGGAGTTTGCAGAAGTGTTTGATTCACCCAAGAACCTGCCTCCTACTAGAACTTTAGATCACCACATACATATATTGCCAGACACACAACCAGTAATGTAAGACCTTATAGATGCCCCCATTTTCAGAAAGAAGAAATTGAAGACTGATTAAAGAGATGTTAGAAGAAGGAATTATACAGCCAAGTATCAGCCCATTTTCATCGCTTGTACTGTTGGTAAAAAAGAAAGATGGATCATGGAGGTTTTGTGGATTATAGAGCATTGAATGCAGTTACTGTCAAGGATAAATTTCCCATTCCCACTGTGGATGAGTTAATAGATGAACTACATGGGGCTACTATATTCTCTAAGCTAGACTTAAGGGCAGGCTACCACCAGATCAGAGTAACAGCCGAAGATGTGGCAAAAACTGCTTTCAGGACTCATGAAGGTCACTATGAGTTTTTGGTATTGCCTTTTGGTTTGAGTAATGCCCCATCTACATTTCAAGCTAATATGAACATGATCTTCAAGCCTTACCTTAGGAAGTTTGTGATAGTTTTCTTTGATGACATATTGGTATATAGTCCTACTTGGGAACTGCATTTGAGTCACCTAAGAGCTACTTTAAAATGTTTGTCAGCTAACTTTTTCGTTGCTAAATCCAGTAAATGCTTGTTTGGTCAGAAAAAAATTCAATATCTGGGACATTGTATATCTAAACAAGGATTGGAACCAGACTTCTCTAAGATAGACGCTATGCTTCAATATCCTATACCTACTACTGTTAAACAGTTAAGAGCCTTTCTTGGCTTAACTGGATACTATAGGAGGTTTGTGAAAAATTATGCAGTAATAGCGGCACCACTTACTGTTATGTTGAAGAGGGATTTTTTCAATTGGAATTCATGTGCAGTAGCAACTTTTGAAACCTTGAAACAGGCTATGGCTTCTACACCTGTACTGTCATTACCAGACTTCAATGAGACCTTTGTTGTGGAGACAGATGCCAGCAGTGAGGGCATTGGGGCAGTACTCATGCAGCAACAACATCCTATTGCTTTTTTCAGTAAAAAACACAGTAGTAAGCTGCAGAAAGCTTCCACTTATGTCAGGGAATTGGTAGCAATTGTAGAGTCTGTCAACAAAAGAACAGATCATAAGAGTCTGAAGGGCCTCATGGAACAGGTTATTCAAACACCAGAACAGCAACAATATCTCCCAAAACTTTTAGGGTTTGATTATGAAATACAATGCAAAGATGGTAAAGAAAATTTAGTGGCTGATGCAATGTCCAGAATTCCCCAGTTACTAGCCCTTACGGTTCCTGTTTTTGGCTTTCTAGATCAACTCAGAAGTGAAACCACATCTCTGTTAGATGTTCAGCAGTTGATCACCCAAATTAGTGACCACCCTGAAGAATACTCTGGCTATAAGATAATCAATGGATTACTTCATTACAAGGGTAAATTATTTCTCAGTGCTAAATCTGACTTAAAACAACAAATCATGTCTGAATTGCATGCTTCCTCAATTGGGGGGGCACAATGGCTTATATAAGACCATTAAAAGAGTCCAAGCTAGTTTCTTCTGGAAAGGCATGCGTAAGGACATCCAGAACTTCATTGAGGGTTGTTCTATCTGCCAACAAGCGAAGTATCGGACCACCAGCCCCCAAGGGCTTTTACAGCCTCTGCCTATTCCAGACCAGCCATGGGAGGACATTTCGATGGACTTCATCACTGGATTACCAGTGTCAAGGGGATTTACAGCCATTTTGGTGGTAGTTGATAGACTTGGTAAGTACATTCATCTAGGGGCATTGCCTACACACTTTAATGCCACTCAAACATCCTTGTTTTTTGTGCACATGGTCTGCAAGTTACATGGCTTTCCCAAGTCAATTGTCTCGGATCGTGACCCTATATTTTTTAGTAAGTTTTGGAAGGCCTTATTTGCATCGGCAGGGACTACTCTAGCTACCAACACTGCCTACCATCCTCAAATTGACGGTCAAACTGAGGTGGTTAATAGGTGTATAGAGCAGTATTTGAGATGCTATGTTTCGGAATGTCCTCGCAAATGGACCATCTTCTTACCTTGGGCAGAGTTTTGGTATAACACATCTTATCATGTTAGTACTGGTGTGACCCATTTCCAGGTGGTGTATGGCAGACCCCCTCCTTCCATTCCAATGTATACCAGAGGCAACTCTTCCCTTGTAGCTTTGGACCATGATTTGCTTGAATGGGATACCATTTTGGCTCAGCTTAAGACTAATTTGCAGTGGGCTCAGGCTCAGATGCAGCAGCAGGCTAACAAACATAAGGTGGATAAACAGTTTGCTGTTGGGGATTGGGTGTGGGTGAAGTTGATCCAGTACCGTCAGTAGTCTCTAGCAACGGGACCTCTAATAAGCTCAGCATGCGCTACTTTGGTCCATATCAAATCCTCCAGCGCATTGGTCCAGTGGCATATAAACTACAGCTACCTACCTCATCTAAGATTCATCCAGTCTTCCACATCTCACAGCTCAAGGCCTATAAGTCTGGAATTCCAATTCAGGAATCCTCGGTCACTCAGTTACCTAATCTAGATAATGGCTTCCTTTTGACACCACTCTCCATTCTCGGCACTCGCCTGCTGCAACATGGGACTCTCCAGGTGCCTCATGTCCTAGTCCAATGGGCCCACTTGCCTCAGGAGGACGCTATGTGGGAAAATCTGGAGTCATTAAGGGCCTCTTATCCTACCTTCGACCTTGAGGACAAGGTCATTTTCCAGGAGGGCAGCAATGTTAGCAGAAGTGAGAATATGACTCAGCAGAACAAATGCAAGAGGCCTCAAAGGATGAGGGTTAAGCCTAGAAGATTTGATGATTGTGTGTAAATACAGTTAGTTGATTATTGTTACAGAATTAGTTACTTTTGTTATGAGGCACGTGATTGGTTGTTACAGCTGTTACAGTACACGTGCCAATTCACAAATGTTGACTATAAAATTGTAACCGTTTGGCTATGGAAATAGAGAAGTTTTTAGCAAATTTTATCAATCTTTTCAAGAGAGTTTTAGGTTGCTCTCGATCAACCTATCACACAATCCGATTTTGTCCACCTTATTCACATCTTTCATCAAGCAACTTTAAAGGAAGAATACCTCAAGCTATAGTTTCAAAAGTGAGGTTTTCGAATCATGTATCTATTAAGCAACTTCAATTATTCTACATATGAATCCTAAAGTTAAACTTTATAGGATAAGGAATGGGACAATTCCAACAACAGAACAACAATTCAACTACTCAACTAACCTTTGTCCTTGCAGAATATGATCCTCTAGCAAACATGCCCGAAGGTGTTGTCTCCTCGGGCATCTCATGTGTATAAGGCTCTGGCTGAGGACTAAAGGTTCCAATCATCTCTTTTGTGCTGTCCACTGAAATAAAACACGTTATGAGCGAATCATTTAAGTGATTGAGATTCATAATGTTAGCATGAGTTAGAGCACAGAAGGTTTACATACCTTTGATACCAGATTTCCAAACAGTGTTGGTGTATTTAAGGCCAGACACAATGTTATTGTTGACTTCGAATGAGAATTTCAAGCAGTATTTGCTACCTTCTTTCAATGTAAACCAATTTCCCTTAGGCTTTCCATCCAGTGGAACAGCAAGCACAATGTCATCTCTGTCAGGTGCAATGATTGAGAGACTCAAGATCTTCACCTCAGGTTCAAGAGTTTCTGCATCAAAGGACAAAACCAAAACCACATTAAATGGACACATAGCAATGACGTTTGACATTGGTTAAAATTTAAGTTGTTGAAAGAAGGCAATTGGGCAAGTTTATTCCAATGGATATGATTCATATGAAGCATCAGATCGCAATGACATGGACTACAGAACAGAAAAACAACAGTGGTTGCTAATGTTCTTCATATTGTACCAAATCTTTTGATATCAAAAATAATGAAGCAATCAAGATGTATTTTACTGATTGAACAGATTTACTAAAACTAAACCCGTTACCAACGGTCTTTCAACTTCAAAATATTTACAGCACAGACCTAAAATTTGAATCACGCTACTCTTGTGCATTTTTTTCTTCCAAATTTTACAATCTATTGATGGAATCAGAAAATAGAAAATGCTTACTATAACACTTAATTGCTCAAAGAAATAGGATCTAATGTCAGCAAACAAACTAAAGAGACACCATTAGTGTCAATCCGTGTAGTTTAAGCGGTATCACTACTCGGACCAATCTTGTTTTACCAAAAAGAAATTCAATTTAGTTGGCCACCTAAAATTGTGCTGCCTATTTTTAGTTTTCTAATACTTTTCCTCCTCCTTTAGACACTTTATGCAAAATATCAACTTTATCATTCCCGATTAAAATTCTGATTAAACTGCTGAAATGTCATTGAAAATCAAACTCAAAATGAAAAATAAATAAAGAACCATCAGGTAACTTCAATACCTCCAATATTCTCAAAATCCACACTTCCAAGAAGCTGCTCTTTTCCACTTCCTCAGGCTCTCATCATCCTATGTATGAACTCACAAAAGTCATAATAAAATTTGTACACAAAAGTTTTTATTTTTTTTTTTCATAAAGAAAGAATGGTAAACAAAATTCAAACCTTATCCTTTTCAATGTGTTTTTAAGAGTGAATTGAGGACCCAACTGGATATTATGTTCTTCATCCTCTTCATCAGGTTCACCAACATTCACATTTCTGTTTGAACTCTGCTCCTCTTGAGGATTTGCTGGCTGTGTTTCCACAGCAACAGCACCACTATTCTTACCTTCTTTCTTGTTCCCATCTACCATGTTATTGGAACTTGGCACAGCTCCAACACCCAATGACCAAAATGTTACCAATAAGAGCCCTTTATGTTTAATGACTAAGTCCAAAATTTTACAAAACAAATGTGTGAACAGTGAGAGTCAAAAGGCAAGAATTGTATTTGTCTTGGAAAAACACAACAAACAAAAAGGGGAGTTTGAATTTTTTGGCTGGCTTTTTGTGGTGGGTTGTTGAAGTGTTGAAAAGGATCATAGAGGGGGTTAGTTAAAAGTTAGTTAGAAGAAATCTAATAATAATAAGCTAAAGTGAGAAAATATGTGTGTGGTGATCCGCATTTAAAGAGAAATTAAAAGAGAAGACGTGAAGGTCACAAAGGAATTTTCTGCAACAACATAGCCTAAGATTGTGGGGGAAAATTTTTAGGATGTTAGTTGTGTTTGTGCAAGTTTCAGTGTTGACCGAATCCTCAGGTTTTGCTTACACGTTGATAGTGATCGGTTTGACATTTGCAATCTGGCCCCTTTATCTTTTATAATTAAATCCTAAAATAATTTTTATTTTATTTTATAATTTAATTATATAAATATGTAAGTATCATCCCGTTAGCCATAGTCCGTTAAGTCATGTCAAAGGCTTCCCGTTTGGATTAACAGACTAAGACTATCGAGATCAAGCTTACTCACTTAAAATATTAAATTATAAAAAAATTCTTTTAGAACTTGAATATAAAAAACAAAAAACTTATAGAATTAAAAAAATCATTATCCCTTTAGTTTGGTTTAGCCTAATAGCAACCTAATACCCTTTCTATCCATGTGAGTGGAATTCGAACCCTAAATCTCTTATTTCCAATAAAAGATTATCAACTTAACTAATTGACATTCATACTAATCACATTATAATCCCTATCTAATGGAAGATTTTTTTCCTAATCGGTTTGAGTTTACATGTTTCGGATGCGTTGTAACCAAGATTTTAAAATTCAGTCTAATTCATCGATTCGAGATGGAAATAGGGGCAAGGGTCAAATGTTGAAGCGGGGGTCAACCCAAAGTCGATAATAAATTTATATTTTATTAAAATTAATAAAATAATAAACTAACAATATAAGACTAAATTTTTAATTATTCTAAAATATATTTTTAAATTATAATTAACAAATGTTAATTTTATTTTTTAATAATTATGTGTGACGCGTGGAGGAAGATGAAAAAATTTAACTTATATATACACACACGCACAACGCTTGTAAATTTCAGATTTCAATTTTATAATGTGATAATTGACTTATCATTTTTATATATTAAATTACAGCATGATATATTACATTATTATCATCCTGTATATTTACCATAAACTAAAAATATGGGATTCGCATAGCATTCAAGTAGACCCTCTTAGGCTTATTCATGTTCACGTTCACGTTCCCATACTTATGTATTATTAGGTCCCGCTAAATAGATTTCACGCCCCTAAGTTATGATATTGATGTTGTTTTTCATGACTCTTAACCTATGCAAACGTATGCGGGGTAACGGTCAAATCCAAGTTCGTAAGGTGATGTGAGGAAGACGTCTCAATCCCAATCATTGCATATCTATTTGTCAGAAATGATTTATTTTCAATGTGTACAGTTTATAGCTAATAGCTCATGTTTTCAGTTCATGTCACAATTTTCAGCTAACGTTACAGTTTCCAAGTCAGGTTTACAGTTTCAAGTCATATTATCATGTTTATAGTTATAATTCATGTTTGCAATTTTCGAGTCAAATTTACAGTTATAGTTTATGTTTACAATTTACATCATGTTTACAGTTTACTTTAGATATACGTTATTCGTTTATGTTTGCAATTTCAGATCTTTTTTACGTTTTCAGTCCATGACTCAGCTTTCAATTCATGTTACAGTTATCAGTCATGTTTACAACTTTGCGTTATACAGTTTTTGGTCATGTTTGCCGTCTATATATTATAATTATAGTCATGGTTGCAGTCTTCAATTCAAGTTTACTATTTCAAGTCATGAATATAGCTTCCAGGTCATGTTTTTATTTTTCTGTTTATAGCTACAGTACTTGATTTACGATTTGAGTTTCAAGTTCTACGATTCATTATTTATCGTTAGGAACACGGTGTCAAGTGTCCACATATTTACTTATTTGTCATGGTAGGCCGTGAGGCCGAATGATGCTACACGTATAGATCATATGTTGTATTAAGAATGTTTCATGTTGTAATTCATGTGTTTTTATATCAGATATGCATGTATTCAGAATCATACAGTTTATTTATAGATTATAACACGTCATGCATGTTCATGTTAGAGGCTTATGTAGATGGTAACACTGTCTCCTGCTGGTCATGTCCTAGATAACTTGGATGTGACAATAAGAATATACATGATAATACCTAAGAGTTTAAATCATATTTTCATATAGATAACTTAAAATTTTCATGTTTTTTATGAAAATTTGAAAGCTTGGTTTTGAACTTCAATAATTTATCATTTCAATCTTTTCAAAATTTAAATGTAAAAGTATAAAACTTTTGAGAAGTTGAATCCACCGATTCTTGCCAGAAATTTTATCATTTTCGACGGTTTGATTTCCAACGGTCATAAATGCCACATCTGCACTTCGGTCAACCGATCCTCACAACTTTGGTCAAACGAACCTTGGTAGAAAATGTCATAATAATAAGTTTCAAATGCCAATTATAAATTAAATGCTTTACGGTCATTTTTCTCTTAATCAAATATTTTTACATCATTTATATATAATATTTTGAACATCTATTGAGCTCTCATCTGCTTAAATCATAATCAAGTTCAAATGGCACTTCAATTTGTATTATTTGCTCATTAATAAACTTGTGTTTTTTTGGAGCCTGGTTCTCCATTTCCTTGTATTCAAATTTGTTAGTCATCTTCAGCGTATGAAGAAGATTGTAAAATGGTTTGATTAGCATCCAAAAGCCAATTGGGTCATCTTCGACCTAGAAAGAAGATTATAACAATTTGGTTGATACCCTTAAGTAGAATTGGCAATGTGAGTGTTTATTATTGAATTATTGAATTTGAGTTTATTTGGCCTTAAACTTTTTAATTTCCAACTTTCCCCCACTTGGATTACCCTTTTCGGAACAGTATTAGAAGATTTTCGAATTAATGTTAAGGATTTGGAACGGGGATGGAATTCGAAAATAAGAGTTTATATGTTGGAAAATAGATCGGAATGTTTTAAAGTGAAGCTTCGTCTTGTTGGAAAATGCGTAGTTTCGAGAACCAATTATGCGATTCCTGTTTACATCATTCTACGCATATAAGTTTGTTGTATCGGCTATAAATATAGTAAACGAACTTAGACTCGGTTTTCCGAGATGAACAACTTTCATTTTGAACACTTTCAAAATTTACATTCGAAGGGCTTCCAAAATACGAATATTTGAGAAAGCCATATAGTAGGGACCTAATAGTAATTATGCGGGGATCATAATGTAAATTTCAAAAACGTTTCCATAAATACCCCATAGTTTCTTGTAATTGCAAAAAATACATAACCTCTTAACTTTCTCCACTCGACCCCATAGCCCCAAAACTATTTTAGACCACACATGGTCACATCGGCGGCCTGTCGACCATCACCGATTGGCACGATCGGCCACCCATCCATCTTATGGTGGCCGGAGGGAGCCCCCAGGACACCGACAACAGCGGAAAATATGAGAGACACGTGCGAAAATAGGTTTCTTGATCCCAACTCATCACTTCATTTCACGGCCCCAGCCACCGGCCAAATCGAAGCTCTCGAAGAGTACTACAAGTTGGTGGCGATGGATTTTTCATTCCATACATGGTTGCACGTAAAACAAGGAAGAAATCTTCGATGATTAGAAACCCAAGAATGAACAGTAGCTTCGATTAAAAATTTGCTAATTTCAAATTTTCTATTAAAGGTTCGAATATATCTAGTAGCTTCGTAGATTAGCATATTGATATAAATTGAATTCTATGATTATAAGTATATTGAATATATGTATTTGGTAGAATCCGAGTGAAAACATAATGAATTGGATCGATCCAATAGATTATGCAAGTTTTCGATAAAAGTGGGTTTTGCGTGTATTGATGTGCTTTTTTATTGTAATGATAGTTATAAGTTGTATATGATGATACAATAATGATTAGATAAATCTGGGTAGGTTCGGAGGGTTCAAGACCTTTCCATAGTATTTGCAAAAAAAAAATCGAAAGATTTTTCAAAAATACGTAAATTGAGGATTCAAGTTAACTTCTATCATGAATTAGGTTGTAATGATGTTTTAAGATTATTGGAACTGAAATCTTTGAGATCGGACTTGATATGGTTGTCCAGAAAAGATCCGAAATTTTGTCTTAGTTAAGTCGATAATTTTATAAATCGCGATTTTGAAGGCATTTTACCATTTATTTTTATAGACTTGACTAGGACCTGGAGTGCTCTCGAAGCCAGGTAAGTAATCCCTACGATGAGTACTTGAATATTGATTCATGTTTATATATATATATAGTTGAAAGTTTTAAGATAAAATGAGGGTAGTAAAAGATGGTTTTGAGAATAGAGCTCAAGGTTATGTATAATTAAGTTAATCGACTACCATAGGTATGAATTTTTGCTATTGATATGATATGAAGTGAGATATGAGATGAGTTTAATGTCTATGTGTATGTATGTATGTATGGATGTACGTGAGTGTATGAACTGGTAATGGTATGTATACGTGTATGTAAATGAATATGTATAAGTATAAGTATAAGAACATGTATTTGTACATGTATATGATGATAAGATATGTATAAGTTAGAAATATAGAATCAATAAAAGGAAACAAGTCATGAATCCTGAATTGATATTAGCATATCTAGATGTATGCTATATGAATAAGTTATTATTGGCTCATACATGTGATTTATCTGTATGAAAGTTGGGTTGATAAGTGTGATAATAAATGGGTATAAGATAAGTTCTTCCCGAACGGATATGTTTAATTGATAAGTTTCTATATCAAATGTTTCTAGATAGAAATCTTGAAACTAGGTATGTTTGATCAATAAGTGAAAAATATGAAGATTGTTAAAGATATAGCATTTGTATTAGTAGTAATATGTATGTTCATATGTATGTATATGAATGTTTGGATGATGACTTAGAGTGTTTGTCATGTATGTCCTTGTGTATGAGAAATCGTGCAATGAGTTTGTGTTACGTGATATGTGTGCACTTGTGTATTTTTAATTGGTTATGATTTCGTGGTATAGTAGTCGAGCTGGTTAGGAATCCGTCTAGACAACATTAATCTCATACCTATTCTAAAATAGGTAATGAGACTCATACGAGCATTATATATGTAAGCCAGCCATATGTATGTATTGTTTGGTTATGTGTTCTTTGATGTATTGGCTGTTATGTATGATTCATTGTTGGTTCCACGATGATTGTATTTATGTTTGAGTGTATTTGTGTGTGTGATAGAATTCGTGATATGTATGGATTGTGTATGCTATTGGGAAATGAATGAATGACTTGGAAATCAGTGTGAGTATGAGATGTTATAAAGTGTGTTTGCTAAGTTTGTTATTATATGTACGTATGTTGTGAAAAAGACTGAATGTGTTTGTAAGCTTCTAATGCTAGACAGGTCTCCAAGTAAGAATTCTGAATTAGATTTGCATGAATATAAGAGAAATGCGCTATGATTTGTGAACTGATATATGTGCATGAATATGAGTCACGAATGTTAAGCTATTGTAAGGATATCAGAATTGCAGAACGTTTGTTTTGATATTGAATAAAGTTTATAATCAAATAGAATAAATTTTTTTTGACTTATCAATTTGATAATATTTCAAAGATGTTTACCTGTGATAAAGTATAAATATGTGACTTCATGATTCATGTGATTGATATAGTTTTGATGTTATATGACGTACTATGTTATATTCGAATCCATGGTTTGTGTGCTTTGGATGTCTGGCCATTAGATTGAGAACATTAAATATGTAAATATGAGGATTTTACATGCGTAAAGAATAAGGAAAATAAAAAGTTGATAACCCTGAATTCGTAATAACTTGGTAATTCTGAAACGTTTATGATATGTTTGACTTGTATGTTTTGCTTCAGTACGATGTGTGGTTACTTACTGAGTTTTATAACTTACACCAAATCAGTTTTTAGTTTTACTGGTTGGCTTCAAACAGGTCAACTACTTCAGCCTTGAAAGTCATGCTCGAGACGAGGATCTCCCAAGTTGCATTCACCCTCGCAAGTGTCTTGGGAAAAGTCTTAGAGGTTTAGGATATATGGTTATTATGTTATTCGTTATGTTGAACACGTTGTTATATATTTATTAAGAAAAATGTTTGATTTGTATATGATGTTGTGGGCACGAAGTTCTTAAGTGTTGAATTTTGAGTTTGATATGTTTTTGTGGACCTAAAGTCCTTTTATATAATTGATGTCTTTTCAGGTTCTGTTATGATGCTGGAATATGATCCAGGTTGTCCAGTTTTAAGATACATCATGTCTGTTATTCTGTAAATTTGGAGGCTTATAAAGATAGGTTAATCTTGTCTCCTGCCAGTAGCATCCTGCCTCTGATGGGGTGTTACAGATTATTTAGGTTATACCTACCAGAATTCAATTGATAGCATAGCGAAGTGGTCTTCACCTGAAGACTATTCATCCATAGCTAAAGATAGAATATGACAACCCAAACTAGTACTTCTACTCAGAAGGACAATCTGCAACTAGATCTACATACTTTGATGATAGTGATTATCCATATTGGAAGGTTAGGATAAGAATATTTCTTCAAGTTGTGGATTATGATATATAGAGTTAGTGATTGAAATAAATTTTGAACCCACTATGAAAGATGAGAATGCAGATGAAATTCCAAAACCCTATAGTGAGTAAAGCAATGAGAAAAAAGAATAAGCACATTGAATGCCAAAACAATGAATTCTTTATTTTGTGCTTTAGATAAGAAATAGTTCTACAGAGTTTCAACTTGTAAAAAAGCTTTCGATTTTTAGAAAAACTTGGAAATTATCTATAAGGAAACTAACCAAGTAAAGGAATCCAATATTAGAATATTCACTAGGCATTATGGGTTGTTTATGATGACGCTACATGAGAGCATACATGATATGTTTACTAGATTTAGAGATAGAGCAAACTCTTTAGAAGCCCTAGGAAAAGTGTTTACCAATAGTGATAAGATGAAATAGGCCATTAGATATTTACCTAATAGATGGAGGCCAAAGACTACGACAATATAAACAGTAAAGAATTTAAATATCGTGTTTGTAGGAGTGAAGCAGGGTTTTCCGCCATGCCTATGATATCGGCGACCACTACATTGTTTGACTCACAATCCATAGAGAGTACGGATAGTCCTGTTAAGGGACTAAACAGAGCATAATGGAGTTACCACCTGATATGAGACACCAGAAATGATTTAATATCGCACTACACCCTTCGTAAAGTCTTATCTTAAACCTGTTTGAGTTCGGAATAGTCTCTTATTGATGCCAGTATAATATTTATGCTCAAAAGAGGTATCGATATATCTTATAATGCAATCACATGCAATAATAATTTAAAGAGCTTACACGACGTAAACATAAAAAGGTAAAATGAGATAAATAAATAAAATTTAAGTGTATAAATAAACAATTACAACGATAATAATGATTGAACAAATTAAAACATCTCTTAAGTGGGCCCAGCCTAGGAAAGGCCTGACCAGAAATGTCCATGGCCGGCCGAATATATTATTAAATGTCCAACCAGACTTGATGGAAGTCTGGCCGAATGAAGGACGTAACCTAGAAGCGCAGAAACATTCATATGTGATAACATATAATAAACATGCATTTTGTATATAGCAACAATGAAATGGCCATAGCCCGTGTTACGTAGTGTTGTATCCTGAGTACAAACCATATTACTGTCCATTAAAAATCGTCTATGGAACATACGTTTGATTTCCATCCTATATATCACGGGATCACACAGCCGGGTATAAAACATTCCGGCCGTACATTTGACAAGTCCGACTAGACTTCATTCGCAGATCACACGGTAAGCATAGCCTATATATTATCATGGACAATAAAATATATATATACGCATCATCACTAAAGCAAGAAAATGAAATAATTAAACATGAATAAACTAATGCTATGAGTAACTTAAAAACTAACTAAACATGTAATTAACTAGATAAATCGTAAACATGGCTTGACATGCTTATATGCGACCAGATGTGTGTGCATGTCTGACCGGATGTAGGAGATACTGTATCACAAAAATAAAATCTCAAATATACCGAAATATTAAATAAGGTGCCCTCAGATTGAACCTTTGAGGTTGTAGTTGCTCTGAAAAATGCCTCTGATTTTCGGGTTGATGTTGGATTCGTACTAGTGGATGGGGACTCTAAAGATTGGTGTTGTTATGTTTCTCTCATTTAAGGTTACTTGTTTTAGGTTTTTTCTTTAAGACTGATCTCTATCAGATTGATCTGACCCCCTCTAAACAAGTCTTCTCATTTATGGATTGTAGCTCATTTTATAGTACAAGGGAAATGTTTTGAATATGGAAAGGGAGGTATGATCCATTCCTTGCCTCGAATTTGTCTTGAGTGATTGCCAATCAAAAATCCAGACAGAGCTCGAAAATTATGTCTGGTCAGATGTACATTTTAGGATATAACTCCAGTCAGATGTAATCAAGTCCATGATTCCAATAGTTTAAATTTTGCACGTGTGTTGAAAAATTCGATACATGTCTGTACGACTGTAAAATTTAAATTGTATGTCCTACCAGACATAATCAGGTCACGTAATTTCAATAAGTGACAATATGCTTGTTCAATGACAATTGTGTTATGTTCGGTTGGATGTAGGGTTTTCAAGGTATATTCGGCCGGATGTTGTGGCTAGAGAAAAGATAAGCCAGACATATGTGATGTCCAGATGGCTCTTGGCTATATTCCTTAGAGTTCATTTTTCTTACTGGCATTCATCTTTATAATTTCTCAATTTTTAGAGGGTGCCCCGTAAGAGACTCATCATCAGGCTATGCATAACAATACAGTGTCTACAATCACCCCCAATTTTGTAGGCTTGTGTACTGTGTGACAGTGACATGCCTATTAAAGTCATGCGTGTATTTTTATGTACTTGGTTCGACGAGCCTCTCTAGACTTACCTAGCTTTGTTGTAGTTTATTTGTTGTTTGGTGTTAATACCCCATTCTCAGAGTTATCTGTGACACTGCAATCTCATTCTTGAAGTTTGTACCCCATTCTCGAGGTTTGTTCTTCTTTCTCGGAGTTGTTATCATTCTCGAAGTCTATATCCATTCTCGGAGTTGTCTTCATTCTCAATGTCTGTATCCTTCTCAGAGTTGTCTTCATTCTTAAAGTTGTCTTATTTCTCAATGTTGTCTTTATTCCCAAAGTTGTCTTCCTTCTCGAAGTTGTCTTATTTCTCAAAGTTGTCTTCATTCCCAAAGTTGTTTTTTTCTCGAAGTTATCTTATTTCTCAAAGTTATCTTCATTCCTGAAGTTGTCTTATTTCTCGAAGTTATTTTCATTCTTGAAAGCTTCGGATGTTCATCCTTACTCCTGAGATTTCACTTCATTCTCGAAGTTGTTCGATGTTTTTCCTCATTCTAAGGCCTTACTTAATTTTTAAAGCTGTCTGATTCTCATCCACATTCTCAAGGTTTCACTTCATTCTTGAAGTTGTTTGATTCTCGTCCTCATTCTGAAGGCTTCATTTCATTCTTGTAGCCATCTGATGTTCATCCTCATTCTCGAGGTTTCACTTAATTATCAAAAGTTGTTTGTTGTTTGTCCTCATTCTTGAGGTTTTACTCTAGTTATCACACGTTCATCCTTATTCATAAGGTTCTACTTTAAAATCTACATTCTGAGGCTTCATTCCAATTATTCGAGGTTTCATCCCTCAGTACTAGGCGGGCCTCGTCCTCGGTATTTTCTTAAGCCGACCTCGCCCCCAATGTTTTCTTTAAATGGGCCTCGCCCCCATTGTAGATTAGTACTGACACTTTAGTTCATTTTTCATTTTTTTCTTGGTTAAGGTAATCTAACACCTAGTTACGGATCAACATGATCTCTCAAAAGACTTATTATTTTTTGTAGGGCTTATCTTCATCCCTAACTTCACTAAGTCATCAAACTGCCTTTTGACTCAAAAACTACACATTTTGTTGGGGTTTTACAGGGCGACGCAGTGGAAGAAGTGCGGTTCGGGCAAAATCATAGTTTAAAAAATTAAACTTATGAATAAATTATTTAATATTCAATATTAATATTCATTCGTACTTCACCTAAACATATTTATTCGATATAACGACATAAATAATATAGAAACACCGCAAAATTTTTACGAAAAAGTTTTTCAGTAAAATAGCATAAAACGTTTTTCTGACTGAACCGACAGACTAATGCACATGTGGGCTGCCCAGGTCAGTCCCAAAAATATTTGGACAGTTCATGGGCTGCCCAAACAATAACCAGTTCATAATTTGGGAAGCAGTTAGGTGGTAACGTCGTTTTTCACCTTTTTTCGAATATTTTCACTCTGAAATAATTTTCGATAATTATTTTTCTTGGGGAATTAAAATAAAGTCATTTATTTTAATTACCCAATACTTAAAAACTACAAACATTTTTCCAACAAGTCTCAAACCAATTTAATTACGTAGAGAAAATTCTGAGCAACACATGTTGAAGCTTAGAAACATTGAAACATTTTTTCTAGTTGAAGAAAGTTGGAAAATACTTACAAAATTAAATTTTCCTTAAGCTTTTTCCTTTGTTTTTCAAGTTTTTCTCTCAAACTTTACTTGTAATAATTTAGGTATTTTCTTGCTATGAAAGAAAATGAAACAAAAAATAGTTTATATTACCCAATACTTAGCAGAAAATTGAAGTAACAAAATATCCAAATATTTTGATTTTGTTTTAATTTTATTTCAATTATCTAATGCTTAGTTACTTACAGTAAATCCAACAAGGGTTACCAATCAAATGGTGTCATTTCCTAACATTATATATTTTAATTAATTTAATTATTTAATAATTAAATAATTATTTAAATACAAATATTTTACATATATGTATTATATTTACTTTAAATATTCAAATACATATATATTTATGATATATGTCAAATATCACAATTTGATATTTAATTAATGTGTATTTAATAAAATCAAGTATTAAATACAAATACATATTAATTAGGAAATGATCATTAAGTTCCTTTGCATGTATTTTTTTTTTTAACCGTTAAATGATTTATAAATAATCTCCATTATTCATAAAAATTACCATAGTACTCTACGAATATATTTCATTAGTGAGACTCTTTAGATTCAGGTATTTCCGTCACGAAATCTAATTTCGTGTCCATAACTCACCCACCCATAAATTATGACAACCACGGATAAACTTACCGAATCATACATGTCGAAGTCATTGCATGCTTATAATCCCTTCGTCACACGTATCTGAATTATCCTAAAGATATAGATATAAATGTCAAGTCTCTTTAGGTATAATCCTATCAGCGTATATATTAGTGTCAAGTCTCTTTAGGTATAATCCTATCAGCGTATATATTAGCAATCTTCTAAATAACACTCAGAACTTACTTCCGAAGTATACCACGACCATGGATTTAACAGATTTCTAATCATAAAATGAATACCTATGCACTGTATATAGGACTGACAAGTCCTATCTTGATACACATAGGATATCATGAGTATGAGTCCACACCCAACGAACCGATGGAGGTCTGATCTTAATAGATCAGTGACGTGACTGCCATCTAAGTGTGAAGGATAACTCATATATCCACAGTCGTATCTTAAGTCAAAGAATCACTATGCTACTCAACCCAATAATATTTCTATTGATTTTAGTGTACCATTTATTAGATAATCTTCAATGAGTCATTTAGTATTTATCAAATAAACACCTACACATCTATACGAGTCTCCCGAGATTCATGGTTCACTGGGATAAATCATCTGACCAAGTCCGATATATGACATGTATTGTTCTCATCAGATTTTACTAACTGACCCGTGTCAGTAAATCTTGACCAGGAACTTAATTTGATAATATATTTCTAGACACTTCCCAATGTTAATTACAAGCTACGTTGTAATGGCACACTACATTATATATTATCGGGTATTTGTCTAATATATATACATCACTAAATATGATTTAGTTTCAATCTAATGAATTAGATCGAATATATATAATAAAAGACAAGAGGTGCAACCATAAATAAGTAATATTATGGAAAAATATATTGCTTGTATTCATGAATCGGAGATAAATACGATCCGGATTGGCGCTCCGAGCACCAACCCTAATAATTTCTCTCATTTGCTTTAGTGCCATTCCACGGTATCATATACACATCTTAATATAATCATATACGCATAACCGTCAAGAACTCATCGAGCACTCAAGAGGTAGGCAACAACGAGTAGTTCCGCTAGCAACCATAAATAAGTAATATTATGGAAAAATATATTGCTTGTATTCATGAATCGGAGATAAATACGATCCGGATTGGCGCTCCGAGCACCAACCCTAATAATTTCTCTCAGTTGCTTTAGTGCCATTCCACGGTATCATATACACATCTTAATATAATCATATACGCATAACCGTCAAGAACTCATCGAGCACTCAAGAGGTAGGCAACAACGAGTAGTTCCGCTATAACATATTGAGTTTGTCCAACAAACCCAATTGTTTCCCTTAGATAACATCATTCATATTTTGTAGAACCTAAGTTATACATTAATATGAGTCTATTCAACATCAATATTATGCTACAGCTATTGAGTTATCCAAGTATCTGTGGATCAATCTAAAATAATATGTAGACAACCGCAAACACAATACCAGTGTTAAAACTCTAATTTATAAGGTCACTATGCAACTTTATAAGTCAATACTTCATAAGTTGCATTTAATTCCACTCACAAAGTAGAATCCTCTGTGACATTCTCACTGTATCTTTTCTGACTCTTTATGACGTAGACTATCTAACGTCATAATTAGACTCAAAACTAGTATGACCCAAACGGTTACATACTGTATGCTCCATGAATTAGAAACTCGTTCTTAATATCCCAAAGATCACAAAGAACATATTCCAAGATCCATCATATAGTCTATAGGATATCAAAATAACTTATAATAATTACAATTAAATCGATATCATTAATCGTACATAACAAAGTATTCATGATGTCATCATCCCATGATATATAAGATTGATTAGACATTCTAATCAATATCTCTTTCAACAAAGGAATTATTCTTTATGAAAGATGAATACAATATATAAGACACACACTAATTATTAAACATTTATACGAACTGTCATACAAATAGCCTTGTTGTGTCATTTATTAGATCATATCTAATGCACGACTAATATGAGTATCTCACAAGTCTCCCAATTTTATAATTTTATATCGAATATAACAGAGACTACTCCCACTGCTTTCACAAAGTAAATAATACTTAGGTAAACCTTTTACCTCACAAACATCTCATTAATACCATAATAATGATAATGTCGTTAGGATATATAAAACTAGAAAGTAATCTGTACTCTCTCATTAACCCTACTGTCATACATGTATTCTCTATACTTTGATAACAATCAAACAATCTGACTAATATCAAAATTAGAGAATAAGAATTTCTGGAAGGCTCACCCGAGTCTACAATAGGCTCTATAAGCCAGTATACCAAACTGTAATATCAGCAGAACACAATCTCTAAGGCCATGCTAGAATTTACTATTCAATCAAAGAAATCATAATTGATTTTTTATCCGAAGAAGTCATTCAAAAAATGCCATTTTCTATTCTTTAGCTAAAATACACAATTTAATATCAACATTAACCAACAGATCTTAAATTATTCCATCAGTGCGACTAGAGACAAGTTTCTTCAGAATCTATAATAGATTGCTGAGTATAACCTTTCTCACTGTCATAATATAAAGATCAAACCTTTAATAAGCTCAAAATGTTTTTGCTGCGCAAAAAAATTAGCACATTTTATGAACTATTCATATCAAAAGCTTAATCAAGTTCAAAACTTGATCTAAGTAAGCTATGAACAATCTTAGATCTATGGTTTAATGTTAATTTTCAGAATCGATATCAAATATCGTTCCTACTATAAGTTATAGGATAACTTTCTTCGATAAGAAAACAACAGAACCATTAAGTATCAAATATTTTGCAAATGATTCTGACATCCTATTGAACTTATACGGAAGTAATTAAAAGGAATTTTCATCTTATTAATTATGTAGTTCCATTTATATTTTATCACTCTAATATTTAACTTCAATAAGTCAAGTCTTTTCTACAATGGTCAACATCTGATGTTGCTCGGGATTGTAGAAAAAGATATTCTATCAAATAGAATATAATATTCTATTAAATAGAATAAATGATAAACTTATACTCCTACCTCCAATGCGAAAATACTATTAATTATATAACCATTATACAAAAGAAAGATTCAAATCTCAAACATTTCAAGATTCAAATTTTTCTACTTATACATATCATATATGTAACTGCAGAAACTAATGGAACTCAAATTAAAAGGATGAATTAGTGTTACTGGAGCATATCCCCAAGAGTATTGAAACTAATTCGGTAACACTCAATATCATGAGAATCAAATCTTATAAGATTCGATTTCTCCCCCTAACAAATTCCATTCTGATGGAATTATAGAAGAATAATATTGAGTAAGAATCATGTTCAATCAATAATCTTAGAACTAATTGCCATGAATTCATATGTTTGATCATATCAAACATCTTTGAACAATTCAAAGACTCATGATGAATTTTTAAAGATACAGTTTTCAAAACTTCAGATGAAATATCTTTGAACTAGTCAAAATATTCTATTCGTGTTTCATCAGAAACATGTAACTAAGTCACGACGATTTATTGACTAAGTTACGAAGTAAAGAAAACTACCTTAAGAAATTTACAACTCATTAAATTACATACATCTAATGAATCGGTTTAATAAATTTTTTGGTCCAATGATAATAATTGGTTAAATGAGAGTCCCGAATACAATATTCATTAAATGGCTAAGGTGTAACATCACAGATTTTCATAACAGTTTTGGAAGGTTCTCAGACCGAAGTTATAGTCTCAAAATAGGATGATAATGAAGAATATGAGTCCAACCGATGATATATGGATTGGAATAATATAAAGTGATGATTTGTCGCATTAAAAGTTACGTTGTCTCAAAAATCAGTTATGCGATTTTTATTATACGTGTAAAGTTTACGGATTTGGTCGCCGAAAGGGCAAAAGAACTTCGATTGAGTTGATTTTTAAACCATCGGACTCGTTCTTCCGAGATGAATAACTTTCGTGTTGAACACTTTTTGAAATTTACATCAGAAGGGCTTCAAAAATACTAAATTCTAGAAAGTTCCATGGTATGGGCCTAAATGAAATTTTCCGGGGTCAGTTTATAATTTTTAGAAACTTACCTATATAAACCTCATAATTTCAGCATTTTGCAAAAATGGCAAAATTCACCTATATAAACCTCAAAGTTTCAGCATTTTGCAAAAATGGCAAAATCTTCACACTCACGACCCCCCGTCCCCATTATCACGTTTTTGGCTTCCTTGTCGCACCGAGGGCCTACCGGTCGTCGCCGACCGGCGCGACAGGATAAAAGGGTGAGCCGGCCACCTCTCCACCTTGTGGTGGCCAGCGACAGCCATGGATCACTATCGAACGGCCAGAAGAGAGAGGGACATGCGTGGTAATGATTAGTCGATCTCAGCTCCTTGCTTCATTTCACGACCCGTGCCACCCACCAAATCGAAGCCCTCGATGAGTACTACGAGTATGCGGAGTCGATTTCATCGAACAGCGGTCGGTTGCACAAAAAATGAGAAGGGAACACGCACGTGTACTCTAGCACTCAGCTCATTCGTATGGCCGTTGGGAGTTCGAATATACTCTCGGAATTTCGGTACGACTCTCCGTTAAAAATGTGTTATTTTAAAGTTTATCGATTTATATTCGGATGCTTCTAGTAGTTCCGTAGTGTAGCAAATTGACATGAAATGAATTGGATATGATATAATATGTTAAAATGATGCATGTGGTAGAATCCGGGCGGAAACAGAATAAATTAGATCGATCCAGTAAAATTAGCGAGTTTTCGATAAATCGGAGTTTCTAGCGCTGCTATGGTCTAATGAATGTGATCATGAATATGGCCTAATTATGATGGTACGAAGATAATTAAATAGTTCCGGATAAGTTCGGAGGGTTCGAGATCTTTCCGTAGCATTTGCGGAAACTTTTTTGCATGATTTTCCGTAAACCCGTAAATTGAGAACTTAAGCAACCGAGTTAGTTTAGAATAGTGTGTAATGACTTAGAATGAGTATTAGAGTGATTTTAGATGAATCGGGAAAAATTCGACAAGTTTCAGATTTGATTTGATCATTCCGGGAAGGTCCGAAGTTAATTATAAAAATATTTAAAGTTCTGCAAATAGCGGTTCTGATCAAGTTTTATGATTTGTTTTGATAGATATGAGCTGGACTAGTAGTGTTCGCCTAGCCAGGTAAGTAATCTATGAGATGAATACTTGAGATGTGTTTTGTTTAAATTTAGATATTAAAGAAATTTTATAAGGATATGTGTAACCATAAAATGGGAAATGTGTGTGTGTGTGGTGTGTGTGTGTGTGTGTGTGTGTGTGTGTTTGTGTGTGTGTGTGTGTGTGTATAAGCAGTAAGATAATAGTAAGCCTTAGATTGAAAGTATAAGAATGAAAAATTATTTGTGTATAATGAAATGTGAGAAAATAATTATTAGTATAATATAAGAATATTTGGGTTTGGTTACACCATAGGGAATGAGATTAAAGTTTAAAGGATGATAGATTATAAGGAAGTAAGCATATAAGTACAAAAGAGGGTCAGTATGCACAGAGAAATAAGTAAGGTTGTATATAGTAAGTTTGTGTTTTATGTACAAGTATTTTGATGCATGTTTAAAAGAACAAAGAGTATATGTGTATATGAATATATATAAACGAAATCCTTGAGCACATGTTGATATTTGAGAAATAGTTGAATAAGTTTAAGAACTGAGAACTCAAACTTTGGATTTGTGTGAAGTTTGATATAGTAGCATAGCTTTGATTGCATGTGAAATTGGACATTTAATGTAAACTCGGAAATTTAAAAAAAAAAACTATGAAAGTAAAACTTGAATGGAATTACGAATGCGAGAATATATAATGATGTCATTTTATTGAGTGGGTTTATGAATGTATTAGATAAAGCATGAATATACATATTTGTATATGTTGAGAATATTTGTACTTAGGATGAGAATGTATTTCCTCGTAGAGTGAATTAATTTCAATATGAATACATTGGTATGAGATTGTTGGGTTTTCTAGGTCAAACCATCATCAAATTAAGCAAGAAATCATGTGAATACACAAAGTAAAGTAGCGGAAATTACTCACTTTGATCGGCTAAGTGGCTGCAAGAGATAACAAAAGTTTTGCCTCCAAGCTTCTCATTTGATGTAGGTTAAGCTTCTAAGCTTCTAATCTTTGAATCTTGAATTCCAAACTCATGGGAAAGGTTTCCCTAACACCTTTGTATAACTTCTTGGATGTGCTAGCACCTTTGATTTTGAAGCAAAATCAAGAAGCAAATGAGCCCTAGGTGTTGGACAATTATGACCCATATCGTCACTATTTGTACAGATCATTGTGTTGTTGTACAAATTAACTATGTGACAAAGGAGATTGCACTCTTATCATTTGTGATTAGATCATCTAGATATATAAATGATGAGAGGTCTCTATGATTTGTTCCTGGATAGAGAATGATATGAGACAGTATCAGTCCACGAAGGATAAATCATTAAATATCCCTAGTCAGAATATTGTTGAGATTGGACATCGATAAATACGTAAAAGACTAGTATTGCACTTGTGCGCGTTGTGAGGGCACAACGACATAGTTCTCATATATTTGGGTATAGGATACTCATGCAAGTATAATAGGAGGTTGTGTTTCACCAATGGTACGGGAAACAGCTTCGCTCTGGATAGACCCCCTCGGAATTCCATTGGAAGTATGACGATGTGTCTATGGAAGTCCGAAATCAGGGTAGGTGTATTTAGTCTTAACCTGAGACTTGCACCGCTAATACTTGCGACAATTAATATACTTTGGTTGCGGTCGTCCAGGGCTTTAACAAGTTCTGTGTACACCAATACTGGGTATATTGAGAATCGTAGTGTGTTGGGTGTGATGACAAGACGGAAGTATCACTCCAGTCTTAGTGGAGATGATGGTCACGTAGGATACGGTATTAGTACTCTTAAATGCTGCAGCTATCGGGATAAAATGACTAGGTCAGGTTTATCCGATTATAGAGACTAGTTACCAGACATCCGACATGTGCTTCGTACGGGGCAGACACAATTCCAGCCCCAAGCCTAGCACGTGATCATCCGATACTGGACAGAAATACACAATACTACGTATACTACGTCTGATACAGATCCTTTTTTCCTGTAAGGATATTTCAGGAGAATAGGGTAGGCATGGTGCTTTGCTAGAGGCCAACCTTGTCTTGTAAATCGGTAAAACGTAGTACGAGGTACTTACGTGTTCGGATAGTCCGACGACCGAATTTACTGCCAACATATCCGGGGATCTCATGGGTCGCTTCCCAAATATTCACCGATGACGTATGACTTGCACTTTAATTAATCTGGGATTAATTAGAAGAGAGAAAAAATTAATCTGGAATTAATTTCGGAGATATTTTATCTAGGATAAAATATCTATAAAAGAGAGATAACGATTAATTTGGAATTAATCGGTAAATTAATATATTCGATATATTAAACGAAATTGGATTTCGACGCGAAATTAAAATTAGATTTTAATTCGGGCGAACGAATTAATTTAGAATTAATTCGTTAGGGACGTGAATAGTAATTATGCTTGGCATGATTGTTTAATTAAATTAGATTTAATTACGCCGCAACGGAAAATTCGTTAACTTGGAATTAACGAACCCAAGCCCGAGATTATTTGCGAGCGTATTCGCGTTTCGAATTCTAGTGTGGCACGTAAGTCAAGTCAAGTGTCAAATTTTTAATCGCATCAAGTGTCAAATCGCTAGTCATTTCAAGCGTCAAATCACTTATCACTTTAAGTGATGTGACTTGACAACTTGATAGACTTGATATGACTTGATGGACATTGATGTTGGAATGTGGAACACTCAAGGTTATTACATTTAATTTATTTTGACTTTTTGAAAGGAAAATTAAATGGTAAAACATTTATATATTTTTGGAATATATATAAAGTAAATGTTTTACACTTTTATAACTAACCAAACACTTTCCTCTCCATCTATTTCTCTCCAAAACTCTCGGCCATGGAGGCCATTTTCCTTCTTCTGGTTCTGCTGTAAATGGCGTCCATTGGAGGATGATTTTGATGATTTTGTGGCAAAATCCAAGTGCTAGCACACTACTTAGAGGCATACGAAGGTGATAGGGAAACTCACCCACGAGCCGGGAACCGTTTGATGCAAGCTTGGAGCTTCTTTCTTGGACTCAAATATGAAATTTTTGACATAAAAATCTGCACTGCAGTGGCGCCAAAATGGAGGGCAAAATCAACTTTGTTTGTTGCCGAATTGTCTCAAGCGATCGATGTGAGTATTCCGCTATCTTTGTTGATGTATTCACACATGTTTTTCATGCTTATAATGATCTTGGGACCTAATTAGAAACCAACAATGGCATCAAGAGCCTAGGTTTGAGCATGAATATATTCAGGGCTTAAAATTTGGGTATTTTGTATTTTAGCATGATTTTATGAAATTGGATGATTAAGTATGCTTAAATGTTGTTGAATTGAAGATTGATTGGATCAATTTCAAGAAAATATGATTGGATCATTTTTCCCCAAATTGGATGTGTTGGCCGAATACCTTAGCCGTATTATGTCTTGGTGATTTTTTTTGATTTTGATCATTGGATGTGTTGGAAATCATTCGGGATGTTGATTTATTGCCGATTGTGGAATTAATTGGATTGAATTCGAATCGGACATAAAATCCTCTCTTTGGCGAGACATATGTAACATGTTTGGGTTTGATTTTTATTGAATTGTGTTGGACACTATTTGATGTTAAAGTGCATGATTAATTAGGCTAATTGATATTTTAGAAATATTAATTAGGTAATTAATTGTGTATTACACTTAGTTTAATTAATTGTGGAATTTGGAATTTTATAAGTTAATTAATTGGGCTTGAAATTAGATTTGGGCCTTAAATATTGTAATTGGGCTTTGTTGTACAAAGTTAGGTTTAGGCAAAATTAGTTGGATCCAATTGGGCCCAAAACCGCATCCATAAAGCCCAAATGCGACTTAATGAACCTTTAAGTTTAATTGGGCCTAATGTGCCAAGATTGATTTATGGGCTTATGGGGTAATTCCCGGATTGGATTTTGGTTATTCGGTTTGACCCGAGTTGACAAAAAGTCCACGCCTTAAGAAATCAATTAAAAGCCCATCGGACATTAATTGAATTGACGTTGGATGTTAATCGGTCTTTGAGACGCGTTACGATTAAATTTGGAATCTAAGTCGTAAAAGGTTTATTATTAAAGTGTAATATTTAATTTGGAATCTAAGTCGTAAAAGGTTTATTATTAAAGTGTAATATTTAATTTGGAATTAAATAGCGAATAAGAATTGAATGCATATTAATTGGATTTAATAATGTAGTTTAATTTAATTCGAGAATTCGTACTTTGAGTATTTATTTGCAAAACGAGTTTGACTCGAGCAAAATCAAATCGTTGTTTGAACATTGGATGATCACTAATTATCAGATTAATTAATTTGATTAGATTGATTGATAACATGCTTGTGTGAATATATGGTTGTGATGAATGAATAATGTATATCGGATGGATATTAGTCGGGTGGGGGCAATTTTGGAAATTATTGTAATAAATTTGATTTATTAATTAGACTTGCGTGTCCAGCCTTATACCTCCATATTCTTTGTATTCTCTTCTCACCTATTCCCCTCAATGTAAATGAGGTTTCTTTAGAAGTGTAGTGTAACGGGTAGAAGTAATACATGTGCTAGCGGGAGAGAGAAAGGGAGTGATTTGATCTAGGATCAATGTGTGAAGTATCCATCAGCATATCATTATTATTTTATTCATATGTGCTTTATTATGTGTTTAGAATGCATGTTTAAGGGTGTATGATGATGAGACCTTAACAAAGATAATAAATTGGTTGCCAATTTGCACGCGAAAAACCCTCGTAATTTATTAAGCGTTTTTCCTTCCATTGAGTGATTCTTACTCAAGATCTAAGACGGAATTGGTTTGTTGGCCAAAGTCAAGGCCTTTGTCTGTCAAGGATGTGTTTGAATCACGAAGGCTTTGTTCCATATCAGTGTCTTGTCCAAGTTGTGGTTTGTTGGCCAAAGTCAAGACCACTTCTTTTCCATCGACATTGATTACGAAGCTTTCCATGGTCAATGGGTTCCGCTTAACTGGAATCATTAAGCTTGTTGTGCCAAAGCCAAGGCTTAGTTGATTCAGAGGATAAAGGTAAGACAATACATTAGATGTATTGGCATATATAAGATATATGTTTCGGACTTGGACGTCCTCCTACCGGATCTAGGAATTGGATTGGATCCAATCGATCTTAGAGATCTACCTAGTTAATTATTATACAATTTGTTGGCCAAATTCAAGATTGTGTGATATTTAACGGGATCCTAGCCCACTAGGAAACACGGTTTCTCGAGTACTCGACAGAGGGTTAGAGGCTCGCCGAAAAATAGTGGGAGGCAAGTATTGAATTTGCAATACTCGTTTAATTACTTTCCATACGCGCTCAAACAAATATCATTCGTCGTTATAAAATTAAATGTTAGTTGGACTAATATTTAAATATTATTTTAATAAATAGTTGGACTATATTCAAACTATTCATTTATAATTGATTTTATAATTGGATTATAGTAATCAATATAATTGATATTAATCTATTAAATTATAGTTGATTAAATAGTTGGACTATTGTAATCATTATAATAAATAGTACCAAAATCGTTGATTAAATAGGTGGACTATTAAAATCAAGATAAAATTGAAAGATTGACGTTTAATACATAATCCTAGGGAAAATGTATTTAAATGGTTTAATTTTCAAATTGGGAATAAAATTACAGGATGGTCCTAGAAAAATAATAAGTTACTTTATTTGATAAAATAACATATTATGCCTAAAGCCCGGAGTTAAGCAAACAGTCGAGCATAATCTTTAGAAGATTTATGTGATGATAACATTAGTGCTTAATCCATTAAGCTTGTCGCAGTAGACTCCTTAATTTCTGAATCAGAACTAAGGATTGGATCCTTAAAGTATGATAATGAAATTGAAGGATCTTCAAAGAATCTATCCTTAGAATCTTAGAAGTACTAAAATTGCAATAATAACTCTTGGAGAGTTAATGACTATTCTCAAGGAGACAAAGTCAAAGTTTGCAATTAGGCAAGTTGTGCAAGGCGCATCTTACTTCGATATTTTAGAAGGCCAAGGCTTGGCCAAAGGCTGCTGGAATGTTGAAAAGGGCAAAGGCAAGATCATTATAATCTTTTGGGAAGATAAAGAATATATCCTAAAATGTCTGCTTAAATTATGGCAAACGGGATCGCCGAAGCATGACTGTCGTTTGGACAAAGCAGACATGAAGGAATTTAAAGAAAGGGCAAGGCTCTGACTTTAAATATGTTTGTCAAAATTATGTTCACTACTAGTATTAAAATTGGATTTTAAATACTTAGTGTGGAACATAAATATGTACTGATGTGCAGAATCTGCTGTGAGCAGGATACTGACTTCAGTTGAGATTAATCTGTAAATTGAAAACGGGACGAAAGTCACTGTTTTAAACGTAGATACCTAAGTTTGGGAACTACCCTCGGGTGTGTACCTAAATTAGGAAACTATTATAATGTAACTAGTTTGACTATATATATTATCTCTATATCAGTGTTTAACCCACTGCGGGTGAACCTTTATATTCTAGAACACTAAAGTGTTTTATTATATAAAGATGATATTGGGATGTACACATTAGATGTGAATAACAGTATTTATATTTTGAATATAAATAAATCTCAAACATATAACATGACAAAAAAATAGCTCAAACTGATTTGATCAGAAGAAACTAATTGTGGCATTGTTGTCTGAGACACAACTAAAACAAGAATCGTATATCCGTACTTTTGAAAAGTGGGTACTATGACTAATTTGAAACCAATCAAATAAAGTCTACGAATCTAGTTTATTGGGCAAAGTACCTAAAACACTATTTACTTGGTGAAAGTGTAAATGCCACAGATCTGTTAGCCCTAGTTCATAGTGAAGTAAGTGGGCCCAAATCTAGCTAGGCTAGAGTTGGATATGAATATTTCATAACCTATATGGATGTGGCATCGCGTTATGGTTATGTGTTTCTTTTAGAACACAAATCGAAAGCTTTTAAAGTTTCGACACGAAATAGACAAACAGATCGGCTAAAGTATTAAATCATCATGGTAAGACCGTAATGGAAAATACTTAAGCAATAAGTTTCTCGTATACTTGAAAGAGTATAGTATTCTTTCAAATGAGGACTCCTCCCGGAACACGTCAATTTGACGGTGTGTCCGAGCAGATAAACCGAATTTTATTGGTCATGATAAAGTTAATCATGAGTCACTCTGAGCTATCTTTTCCTTCAACGGATAAGCATTAACAGTGCAGAACTTATTTAGAATAAGGTTCCATTAAAATCTATTTGACAGACTTCATATTAGATATGAACGGGAAAGGGTTTCATATTCCTGTATATTTGGGTATGCTGGGCATAAGTTTGGATGATACCAAACTAGAACCCAAATTGGATTAGTGTCAATTGTAGGTTATCTTAAGGATACCATAAGTATTGTATTACACATCTCACCAGAGAACAATTAGATTGTTGCTCGACATGCGATTTTCCTAAGAGGAATACCGATATATAGTGGTAAGTGGGAGGATAGTAAAACTCGATGAAAATCGGAGTAATACTGTCCCAGGCACCGAATCTTAATAGAACATAAATAGTTCATCAAGGATGATACTATTACCAGTAATCTTCGAATACATAAGAACCGCGTAGGTCGGAGAGAGTCAGAAAATAATTTGGGGTATGGGTTTCTGATCTCACCTAATAAGATGTCAATCTTATTGAGGAATACCAACTGACTACGTATGAGGTAATGATACAAGGTATCGACTCCCTATCATGACAAAGTGTCATGAATCCGAAATGGATTCCATGTATATCAACTGTGTTTAGAATACTAGTTGATGTACCGCAAGGCATTGTGCCTACTGGTACTATGTATGTCTTCAAGGAAGACATACATGGAAGGCAACATACTAACGTATAAAGCTAGACTTTTAACGGAAAGGTATCGTTATCAACATTGTGTTGATTACGATTCAAACTTTTAACTGTTTCCACGGAAAATCCATTTGGATGATGCTTGCTAAAGCTGCATGTTTCATTTATGAATTATGACAGCAGAACGGAAAATCATTTTCCTGAAAAGGAAACCTTTTAGAGGATGTTTTCAACATCCTGTCGGTTTTGTCGTGCCAAAACTAGCAAATAAGGTTTACAGGTTATTCGATCCATGTTTGGATTGAAGCAAGCATGAGTTCTTGGAATTATCGTTTTGATGTAATCATAATGGTTTATGATTTAATTCAAAACGAAATGGTTCTTGTGTATATAAGAGGGTTAGTGGGAGTGCACTGGCAGTGGTTGTCCTATAAATAATGATAATATGTCATTTCTTGGAATTAATATTCCCATAAATTTCAATCGGTGAAAGCCAGACTTTCAAGAAAACTCTTCGAGAAACTCGTACATTGAAAAATATACGTGACCTGGTGTCTCATACGCTTTAAGCATATGGATTCACAAACAGGCCAATCCGAGTGATAGTTACTGGATTGATGTTAAGAACATCCGTTAGTATCTTAGAGATCTAAAGATGCTGTCTTAATCTGTGGAGAATGAGAACTTGAAGTGACTGGGATCACTACTGCATTTTCCTAAACCGATATAACGACTAAAAGTCACAAACGGTACTATACAGTTTGAATAATGGAACAGTGAGCTGGAAATCTTCCAAGCAAGATACTGTTACCGCATAAATAACAAATGCGGGTAATTGCTGCAGCTGAGGCAGCAATAGAAGCCACTGGGTCAATAACAAATCTAATTAGATTAGATATAGTTCTGTTAGCAGCTGAGCTAGGCATCAGCACAGGCTAAAGAATTAATGGTCTCATCAACGATCCAGATACATACTTCGATATTCATCTGATTCGTTAGGATCATACATCATGGCGATGTGATGATCGACTAAATCGCATCAGATGATAATCATGCAATTCCGCCGATGAAAGTATTTCCTCAGCAATTTGAGCCAACAGTACAAATTTCGGGTGTCAAGCACTCGAGTGACTGGCTATAGGCCATGTGGGAGATTGTTGGATAATTATGACCCATAGCGTCACTATTTGTACAGATCATTGTGTTGTTGTACAAATTAACTATGTGACAAAGGAGATTGCCCTCTTATCATTTGTGATTAGATCACATAGATATATAAATGATGAGAGGTCCCTATGATTTGTTCATGGACAGAGAATGATATGAGACAGTATCAGTCCACGAAGGACAAATCATTAAATATCCCTAGTCAGAATATTGTCGAGATTGGACATCGATAAATACGTAAAAGACTAGTATTGCACTTGTGCGCGTTGTGAGGGCACAACGACATAGTTCTCATATATTTGGGTATAGGATACTCATGCAAGTGTAATAGGAGGTTGTGTTTCACCGATGGTACGGGAAACAGCTTCGCTCTGGATAGACCCCCTCGGAATTCCATTGGTAATATGACTATGTGTCTATGGAAGTCCGAAATCAGGGTAGGTGTATTTAGTCTTAAACTGAGACTTACACCGCTAATACTTGCGACAAATAATATACTTTGGTTGCGGTCGTCCAAGGCTTTAACAGGTTCTGTGTACGCCAATACTGAGTATATTTAGAATCGTAGTGTGTTGGGTGTGATGTCAAGACGGAAGTATCACTCCAGTCTTAGTGGAGATGATGGTCACGTAGGATACGGTATTAGTACTCTTAAATGCTGCAGCTATCGGGATAAAATGACTAGGTCAGGTTTATCTGATTATAGAGACTAGTTACCAGACATCCGACATGTGCTTCATACGAGGCAGACACAATTCCAGCCCCTGGCCTAGCACGTGATCATCCGATACTGGACAGAAATACACAATACTATGTATACTACTCCTGATACAGATCCTTTATTCCTGTAAGGATATTTCCGGAGAATTGGGTAGGCATGGCGCTTTGCTAGAGGCCAACCTTGTCTTGTAAATCAGTAAAACGCAGTACGAGGTACTTACGTGTTCGGATAGTCCGACGACCGAATTTACTGCCAACATATCCGGGGATCTCATGGGTCGCTTCCCAAAGATTCACCGATGACGTATGACTCGCACTTTAATTAATCTGGGATTAATTAGAAGAGAGAGAAAATTAATATAGGATTAATTTCGGAGATATTTTATCTAGGATAAAATATCTATAAAAGAGAGATAACGATTAATTTGGAATTAATCGGTAAATTATATATTCGATATATTAAACGAAATTGGATTTCGACGCGGAATTAAAATTAGATTTTAATTCGGGCGAACGAATTAATTTAGAATTAATTCGTTAGCGACGTGAATAGTAATTATGCTTGGCATGATTGTTTAATTAAATTAGATTTAATTACGATGCAACGGTAAATTCGTTAATTTGGAATTAACGAACCCGAGCCCAAGATTATTTACGAGCGTATTTACGTTTCGAATTCGAGTGCGGCACGCAAGTCATGTCAAGCGTCAAATCATTAGTCGCATCAAGCGTTAAATCGCTAGTCATTTCAAGCGTCAAATCACTTGTCACTTTGAGTGATGTGACTTGACAACTTGATAGACTTGATATGACTTGATGGACATTATTGTTGGAGTGTGGAACACTCAAGGTTATTATATTTAATTTATTTTGACTTGTTGAAAGGAAAATTAAATGGTGAAACATTTATATATCTTTGGAAAATATATAAAGTAAATGTTTTACACTTTTGTAACTAACCAAACACTTTCCTCACCATCTATTTCTCTCCAAAACTCTCGGCCATGGAGGCCATTTTCCTTCTCCTGGTTCTGCTGTAAATGGCTTCCATTGGAGGATGATTTTGATGATTCTGTGGCAAAATCCAAGTGCTAGCACACTCCTTAGAGGCATACGAAGGTGATAGGGAAACCCACCCACAAGTTGGGAACCGTTTGACGTAAGCTTGGTGCCTCTTTCTTGGACTCAAATCTGAAATTTTTGACAGAAAAATCTGCACTGTAGTGTCGCCAAAATGAAGGGTAAAATCAACTTTGTTTGCTGCCGAATCATCTCAACCGATCGATGTGAGTATTCCGCTATCTCCATTGATTTATTCACACATCGTTTTCATACTTATAATGATCTTGGGACCTAATTAGAAACCAACACTAGGCTCACGGTAATTTGAGAGAAAAATCAAGGCCATTTTCGGCCAAGCCAAATGAGAGAGAAAGAAGATGAAGTTCATGCCCAAGGCATGAATTGGGAGAGAGAGAATGATTTTGTGTAGTGTTGACTTGTTTAATTTTCAAAAAATTAAAAGACATATACCAAATCAAAGTTTGGTAAAAGTCTTTCAAGTCTTTTATACTTGTGTGATTTACACACAATCACCTACCAACAACTTCTATCAACTTAAAGTGACAAAGTTGACTAGTGATGTGACTTGTGATGTGACTTGTGGGCCCCATTTGATTCAAAATCCGAGATGAACTGCAACACATCCCGGGCTCGGGTTCGATAATTCCGAATTAACGAATTTTCCGTTGTGACTTAATTAAATCAAATTTAATTAAATAATTATGCCTAGTAAAATTACAATTCACGTCGCTCCCGAATTAATTCTAAATTAATTCATTCGCCTGAATTAAAATCTAATTTTAATTCCGTCATGAAATCTAATTTCATTTAATATATCGAATATATTATTTTATCGATTAATTCCGAATCAATAGTTCTCTCTCTATAAATAATATTTTATTCCAAATAAAATCTCTCCGCAATTAATCCTAGATTAATTTTCTCTCTCTTTTAATTAATCCCAGGTTAATTATGTTCGAGTCATACGTCATCGGTGAATCTTCGGGAAGTGACCCATGAGATCCTTGGATATGTTGGTAGTAAATCTGGTCATCGGAATATCCGAATACGTGCGTACTCAGTACCACGTTCTTACCGATTTACAAGACATGGTTGGCTTCTAGCAAAGCGTCGTGCCGACACAATTCTCCAAAAATATTCTTTTAAGGAATATGTAATCTATATCAGGCATAGTATATATAGTATTGCGTATTACGATCCAGTATCGGATGTCACGTGCTAGGCCTGGGGCTGGAATTATGTCTGCCCCGTACGAAACACATATCGGATCTCTGATAACTAGTCTCTATAACCAGATAAACATGAACTAGTCATATTATCCCGATGAGTGTAGTACATAAGAGTACTAGTTCCGTATCGTATGTGATCATCATCTTCATATGACTGAAGTGATACTTCCATCTTGACATCACACCCAATACACTACGATTCTCAATATACCCAGAAGAGGCGTACACAGAACCTGTTAAAGTCCCGGACGACCAAAACTAAAGTATATTGATTGTCGCAAATATTAGCGATGCAAGTCTCAAGTTAAGACCAAATACACTTACCCTGATTCAGACTTCCATAGACACATAGTCATACTACCAATGGAATTCCGAGGGGTCTATCCAGAGTAAAGCTTTTTCCGTACCATCGGTAAACATAACCTCCTATTACACTTGTATGAGTATCCAATACCCAAATATATGAGAACTGTACCATTATGCTCCCATAACACGCACAAGTGCAATACTAGTCTATTTCGTATTATCGATGTCGCATTATCGATATCCAATCTCGATAATGCTACGACTAGGGATTTTTTAATGATTAAACCTTAGTGGATTAATACTGTCTCATATCTTATTAATCTGAAACTAATCATATGGACTTTTATCATTTATATATCCCGGTAATCCAATTACAAATGATAAAAGTGTTGGACAATTATGACCCATAGAGTCACTATTTGTACAGATCATGGTGTTGTTGTACAAATTAACTGTGTGACAAGAAGATTGCACTCTTATCATTTGTGATTAGATCACCTAGATGTATAAATGATAGGAGGTCCTTATGATTAGTTTATGGATTGAGATGATATGAGACAGTATCACTCCTCGAAGGATTAATCATTAAATATCCACAGTCGTAGTATTATCGAGATTGGACATCGATAATGCGGAATAGACTAGTATTACACTTGTGCGTGTTATAGAAGCGTAACAGCATAGTTCTCATATATTTGGGTATTGGATACTCATGCAAGTGTAATAGGAGGTTGTGTTTACCGATGGTATGGAAACAGCTTCGCTTTGGATAGACCCCTCAAAATTCCATTGGTAGTATGACTACGTGTCTATGGAAGTCCGAAATCAGGGTAGGTGTATTTGGTCTTAACCTGAGACTTGTACCACTAATACTTGCGACAATTAATATGCATTGGTTTTGGTCATCCAGGGCTTTAACTGGTTCTGTGTACGCCTCTGGTGGGTATATTGAGAATCGTAGTGTATTGGGTGTGATGTCAAGACGGAAGTATCACTCCAGTCATAGTGGAAATGATGTCACGTAGGATACGGAACTAGTACTCGTAAGAACTGCAGTCATCGGGATGATATGACTAGGTCATGTTCATCCGATTATAGAGACTAGTTACCAGACATCCGACATGTGCTTCATACGGGGCAGACACAATTCCAGCCCCAGGCTTAGCACGTGACACCTGATACTGGATCGCAATACGCAATACTACGTATACTACGCCTGACATAGATTGTATATTCCAGTAAGAATATTTCTGGAGAATTGGGTAGGCACGGTACTTTGCTAGAAGCCAACCATGTCTTGTGAATCGATAAGCACGTGGTATGAGGTACTCACTTTATCGGATAGTCCGATAACCAGATTTACTGCCAACATATCCAGAGGTCTCTTGGGCCGCTTCCCAAAGATTCACCGATGACAGTTGACTTAAACTAGAATTAATATAGGATTAATTTAGAGAGAGAAAATTAATCTGGGATTAATTGAGGCTTTATTTAATCTGGGATTAAATGTGTTCGGAAGAGAGAGAATGCGATTAATTTGGAATTAATCGGTAAAATAAATTTAATAGTTAAATTTGATTTTTCTATTTAATTTATTCGTATGGGCTAAAATTAATAAATCAGATATATTAATATGAATTGGATTTCCTTACGAAATTAAAGTCAGATTTTAATACATACAAACGAATTAATTCAGAATTAATTCGTAAACGACGTTCGTAATATATTTGCGAGACATCATTATTTAATTAAATTAGATTTAATTATTTAGAGACGAAAGTTCATTTAATCGGATTAAATAGATCCGAGCCGCGACAAATGTTCGTAGAGACATTTGAATTTTGAATTCAAATATTGGGCCCACTTCACATGTGTGAAGTGGTAGTTGAGAAAGTGGTTGGCAATTAAGCCAATACCACTTGCTTTTCAACCACCAAGTTTGGGTTTTGTAAAACCAAGACTCTCAACTACCAAGTTTAGGTGAAAAGGGTAAAAGCTTTTTACCAAAACTCATCTCTCTCTCTCATTTTACACAACACTTGACACAAAACACAAACCCTAGACACTAAGCACTTGGGCGTGAATGGCCTCTCTTATTCTCTTTGATTTTATTTCAAAATCAACAAAGCTAGCACTTGTAGAAGTCTTCTAAGGTGATAGAGAAATCAACTCAAAGCTTGGAATCAACAAAAGAAGGATTTTGAAGATCTTCTTCTCAAAATTTTAAAAGCTCAAATCCATTCAATGTAAGTAATTCCGCAACTTATAATGAATTATGAACTCCTTTTCTTGCTTATTAGATCCTTGCCATGTTCTAGGAACACTAACAATGGTATCAAGAGCCAATTTTAAGCATGAAAATTTTAGGGTTCATGAGACTAAAATTGTGGGCTTTTGTGTTTTGAATATGATTTCTTCAAATTGATGCTTTGAGCATGCTTAGATTATGTTAACTTAGAGTTGTGCATGATTAGATTTGAGAAAAATTGATTGGATCAAATTTTTTAAAAATCCCTCACATGGCCGAATCTTCACTGCTTGGACTGCACTTTGATTTTTAATTTTTACACCATTGGATGTGTTTAAATGCATGATTAAAATGTTGATTGTTGGTTTGATTGGATTAGAATCAAAGTCAATAATGTTTATGTTAAATCAAAGAGCATGTTGAGCATGAAATGATGTGTTTTGAATTCAATTTGTGTTGAGCATGAAATGATGTGTTTTGGCTTCAATTTGTGTTGAGCATAAATTGATGGATTAAGCATGATTAATAAGTTAATTGGTATTTTGGAAATATTGAGTTTAATTAATTAATCATGGCTAATACACTTTAATTAAAATAATTGTGATATTTGGAATATTATAATTATGTTAATAAGCCTTTAATTATGTAATTGGGCTAAAAGTGTGTATTTGGGCTTAATGGGCTTGGTTTGACCAAGTTTGGTTTTGGACTTTTGGATTGGATCCAATTGGGCCCAAAACTAATTCCATAAAGTCCAAATACATCACTTGGCCCTTTAAAGAATTTAATTGGGCTTAATGGGCCTAAATTAATTTGTAGCCAATATGGTGATTCCTATTGGGCCTTGGCATTTTGGGTTTGACCCATTATGGCCAAAGCCCATGCCTTAAGAATTAATTAAAAGCCCATTGGACTTTAATTAAAATGACATTGGATGTTATTGGGCCTTTGAGACCCATTAAGATTGGATTTGGAATCGAAATCTTTAAGGCTTATAAGTAAGTATAAATATTTAATTTGGAATTAAATTTGGAATTACTATTGAATACAAATAAATTGGATTTAAATTTGTAGTTCAATATAATTCAAGAATACTTACTTTGAGTATTTATTCTTAAACGAGTTTGACTCGCGCAAATCAAATCGTTGTTTGAACATTGGATGGTCATTAATCAAAGATTAATTAATTGGATTAGATTGATTGAATAACATGCTTTGTATGTATACATGAATGTGTTATATGAATAATGTATATCTGATGGATATTAGAAGGGCGAGGGCAATTTTGAAAATTGTAATAAATTTAGAATTTATTAAATTGGGCTTGCGTGTCAAGTCTTTTATCTCTTTACTCTTTGTAATTCTCTTCTCACCAATTCCCCTCAATGTTAATGAGGTTTATTTATTGTATTATGTAATTGGGTAGAAGTTAGAATAGTTCTAGCCGGGGAGAGGAAAGAGAGTGATTTGTTCTAGGAACAATTTGTGAGATATCCATCCGTATATCATTAAATTTATTTATTTATCAGCCTTATTATGCTTTTAGAATGCATGCTTAAGGGTGTATGATGAGACCTAATTAAAGATAATAATTTGGTTGCCAATTTTCACGCGAAAAACCCTCAAATAATATTAAGCGTTTTCCCTTCTGTTGAGTGATTTTTACTCAAGATCCAAAGTTGGCATTGGTTTGTTGGCCAAAGTCAAGACCTTTGTCAATTGCGGATGTCTTTGAATCATGAGAGTTTTGTTCCATATCGGTGTCTTGTCCAAGTCATGATTTGTTGGCCAAAGTCAAGATCACTTCTTGTCCATCGACATTGATTACGAAGCTTTCCATGTCAATGGGTCACGCTTAACTAGAATCATTAAGCTTGTTGTGCCAAAGCCAAGGCTTAATTGATTGAGAGGAAAAAGGTTAGGGAATATATCGGATATATTAGCATATATTAGATATATGTTTCGGACTTGGATGTCCACCTACTGGATCTAAGAATTGGATGAGATCCAATTGATCTTAGAGATCTACCTAGTTAAATATCATATAGCTTGTTGGCCAAAGTCAAGGCTGTGTGTTATTTAATGGGATCCTAGCCCACTAGGAAACTAGGTTTCCCGAGTATTCCACAGAGGGTTAGAGGCTCGCCGAAAAATAGTGGGAGGCAAGTATTAAATTTGCAAATTTCGTTTAGATACTTGCCATTACGCACTCATTTCATTTTCATTATTATCTATTAATAAATATATTAGTTGGACTAATATTCAATTGTTGTTTTAATTAAACAGTTGGACTATATTCAAACTACTTCTTCATTTATAGTTAATTATATAATTGGAGTATAGTAATCAATATATTTGAATTTTACCCTTCATTCATAGTTGATTATATAATTGGATTATAGTCATCAATATATTTGAATTTTACCGATCATTTATAGTTGATTATATAATTGGATTATAGTAATCAATATATATTTTATTTTAACCAATAAAATTGTAATTATTTATATAGTTGGACTATAATAATCATTACATTAGATTGTACATGAAATCGTTGATTAAATAGTTGGACTATTAGAATCAAGATTAAATTGAAAGATTAGTGTTTAAAACATAATCCTAATGAAAATGTGTTTAAACTTTCAAATTGGGAATAAAATTTCAGGATGGTCCTAGAAACTAATAAGTTACTTTATTTGATAAAATAACATATTAGGCCTAATCCCAGAGTTAAGCAAATAGTAGAGCATGATCTTTGGAAGATTCATGTGATGATAACTTTAGTGCTTAATCCATTATACTTGTCAAAAGTACTCCTTAATTTCCTAATCAGAACTAAGAATTAGATTCTTAAAGTATGATGAAGAAATTGAAGGATCTTCATAGATCTATTCTTAGATCTTAGAAGTATTAAATTGCAATTAATAACTCTTGGAGAGTTCATGGCTATTCTCAAGGAGATAAATTCAAAGTTTGCAATAAGGCAAGTAGCGCAAGGCGCACCTTACTTCGATATTCTAGAAACCCAAGGCTTGGCCAAAGGCTTCTGGGATATAGAAAAGGGCAAAGGCAAAATCATTACTGTCTTCTTGGAAGACAAATGACATATCCCAAGATGTCTGCTAAATTGTGGAAAATGGGATCACTGAAGCGTGACTGCCGTATGGACAAAGCAGACATGAAGGAATTGAAGACGAGCAAGGCTCTGACTTCAAATATGTTTGTCATAAATATGTTCACTACTAGTATTAAAATTGGATTTTAAATACTAAGTGTGATACATAAATATGCATTGATGTGCAGAATATGCTATGTGTGGGATACTGACTTCAATTGAGATTAATCTGCGAATCGGAAACGGGACGAAAGTCATTGTTTTACCGTAGATGCCTAAGTTTAGGAACTACTCTTCGGGTGTGTACTTAAATTAGGTAACTGTTATAATGTAACTAGTTTGACTTGAAACATTATCTCTATATCGAGTATAACTCGTTGCGAGTATACCTTTATATTCTAGAACACTAAAGTGTTTTATTTTATAAAGATGATATTGAGAAAAACACATTAGATGTGAATAACAGTTTTTATATTTTGAATATAAATAAATCTCAAACATACAATATGACGAACAAATAACTCAAACTGATTTGATCAGATAAGACTTATTTGTGGCAGTGTTGTCTGGGACACATTAAACAAGACTCTTATATCTACACTTTTGAAGAGTGGATACTACTACAAATTTGATTCCATTCAAATGATGTCTAGAATCTAGTTTATTAGGTAAAGTACCTAAAATACCTTTCACTTGGTAAAAGTGTAAGTGCCATCGAACTGTTAGCCCTCGTTTATAGTGACGTAAGTGGACCCATGTCTAGCTAGGCTAGATGTGGATATGAATATTTCGTGACCTTTACGTATGTGGCATCGCGTTATGATTATGTGTTATGAAACACAAATCAGAACTTTTACAGTTTCGACACGAAGTAGACAAACAGATCGCTAAAGTATTAAAACCATCACAGTAAGACCGAGATGGAAAATACTTAAGCAATAAGTTTCTCAAATACTTGAAAGTGTATAGTATTCTTTCAATGAGGACTTCTCCCAGAACACGTCAGTTTGACGGTGTGTCCGAATGGAGAAACCGAATTTTGTTGGACATGATAAGGTTAATCATGAGTCGCTCTGAGCTACCATTTCCTTCAAAGGGGAAGCATTAACAGTGCAATACTTATTTTGAATAAGGTTCCATGAAAATCTGTTAGACAGAAATCATATTAGATATGAACAGGAAAGAAATCGGATTTTATCACTCCTAAAGATTTGGGAATGCTATGCATACGTTTGGATGATACTAAACTAGAACCCAAATTGGATAAGTGCCTAATGTAGTTGGTTATCCTAAGGAAACCAAAGTATAATACTTATATATCTCACATGAGAACAATGTGATTATTGCTCACCATGCAGTTTTCCTAAGAGGAATACTGATATGCAGTGGTAAGTGGGAGGATAGTAAAAATCGATGAAAATCGGAATAATACTATTCAAGGCACCGAGTCCTTAATGGAACATAAATAGTTCATCAAGGATGAAACTATACCAGTAATCTTCGAATACACAAGAACCGCGTAGATCGGAGAGAGTTAGAAAACAACCTGGGAGGTATGGGTTTCTGATCTCACCTCATAAAGATGTCAATCTTTTGAGGAATACCAACTGACTACGTATGAGGAAGTGATACAAGGTATCGACTCCCTATTATGGCAAAGTGCCATGACATCCGAAATAGATTCCATGTATATCAACTATGTTAGACACTAGTTGATGTACCACAAGGCATTATGCCTATTGGTACTATATAAGTCTTCAAGGAAGACATACATGGATGGCAACATACCAACGTACTAAGCTAGGCTTATAGCGGAAAGGTATCGTTATCAACATTGTGTTGATTACAACGAAATATTTACATGTTGCCACGTTAAATCCATTTTGATAATGCTTACTGATGATGTATGTTTCATTTATGAAATATGGCAGCTGGACGAGAAAATTGCTTTCCTGAAAAGGAAACCTTTTGGAGGATGTTGTACATCCTGAAGATTTTGTCGTACCAAAACTAGCAAACAAGGTTTGCAGGTTATTCGATCCATAGAGGGAATGAAGCAAGCATTTAGTTCTTGGAACTGATGTTTTGATATAATCATAATGGTATATGATTTAATTCAAAACAAATATAATTCTTGTGTATATAAGAGGGTTAGTGGGAGCGCACTGACACTGAATGTCCTAATAATGATGATATGTCATTTCTTGGAAATAATATTCCCACATATTACAATCGGTGAAAGCTTGGCTTTCATAAAAGATTCTCCTTAAAAATCTTGGGAGAAACAACCTTTATTCTAGGAATAAAGATCTAATGGGTTAGATTTAAAGGTTGTTGACACTCTCCGAGAACTCGTACATTGAAAAATATACGTGACCTGGTGTCTCATATGCTTTGAGCATATGGATTCATAAACAGAACAATCCAAGTGATAGTCACTAGATTGATGTTAAGAACATCCGTTAGTATCTTAGAGAACTAAGGATGCTGTCTTAAACTATGGAGAAGGAGAACTTGAAGTGACTGGGATCACTGCTGCCAGTTTCCTAACCGATGAAAACAACGGTACTATATAGTTTGAATAACGAAACAGTGAGCTGGAAATCTTCCAAGCAAGATACTATTACCGAATAAACAACAAATGCGGGTTATTGCTACAGCTGAGGCAGCAATAGAAGCCTTTTGGGTCGATAATAAATCTAATTAGATTAGATATACTTCCATTAGCAGCTGAGCTAAGCTTCAGCGCAGGCTAAAGAATTAATGGTCTCATCAACGATCCAGATATATACTTCGACTATTCATCTGATTCGTTCGGATCATACATCGTGGCGATGTGATGATCGTATAAATCACATCAGACGGTATTCATGTAAATCCGCTGACGAAAGCATTTCCTCAACAGTTGAGCGAACCGTACATAGTTCGGGTGTAAGACACTCGAGTGACTGGCTATAGGCCAAGTGGGAGATTGTTGGACAATTATGACTCATAGCGTCACTATTTTGTACAGATCATTGTGTTGTTGTAAAAATTAACTGTGGGATAAGAAGATTGCACTCTTATCATTGTGATTAGATCACATAGATGTATAAATGATAGGAGGTCCTTATGATTAGTTCATGGATTGAGATGATATGAGACAGTATCAGTCCTCGAAGGATTAATCATGAAATATCCCTAGTCGTAGTATTATCGAGATTGGACATCGATAATGCGCGTAATAGACTAGTATTACACTTGTGCGTGTTATGGAAGCGTAACATCATAGTTCTCATATATTTGGGTATTGGATACTCATGCAAGTGTAATAGGAGGTTGTGTTTACCGATGGTATGGAAACAGCTTCGCTCTGGATAGACCCCTCGGAATTCCATTGGTAGTATGACTACGTGTCTATGGAAGTCCGAAATCAGGATAGTGTATTTGGTCTTAATCTGAGACTTGCACCGCTAATACTTACGACAATCAATAGTCTTTGGTTTTGGTCGTCCAGGACTTTAATCGGTTCTGTGTACGCCTCTGCTGGGTATATTGAGAATCGTAGTGTATTGGGTGTGATGTCAAGACGGAAGTATCACTCCAGTCATAGTGGAGATGATGTCACATAGGATACGGAACTACTACTCTAAGTAATGGAGTCATCGGGATGATATGGCTAGATCATGTTCATCCGATTATAGAGACTAGTTACCAGACATCCGACATGTGTTTTATACGGAGCAGACACAATTCCAGCCCCAGGCCTAGCACGTGACACCTGATACTGGATCGTAATACGTAATACTACGTATACTACACCTGACATAGATTGTATATTCCAGTAAGAATATTTTGGAGAATTAGGTAGGCACAGTGCTTTGCTAGAAGCCAACCATGTCTTGTAAATCGGTAAGTACGTGGTACGAGGTATATAATCGGATTTACTACCAACATTTCTAGAGGTCTCTTGGGTCGCTTCCCAAAGATTCACCGATGACTGTTGACTAAAACTAGAATTAATCTGGGATTAACTTAGAGAGAGAAAATTAATCTGGGATTAATTGAGGCTTTATTTAATCTGGGATTAAATGTGTTCGGAATAGAGAGAACGCGATTAATTTGGAATTAATCGGTAAAATAAATTTAATAGTTAAATTTGATTTTTCTATTTAATTTATTCGTATAGGCTAAAATTAATATATCGGATATATTAATATGAATTAGATTTCATTACGAAATTAAAGTCGGACTTTAATACGAACGAACGAATTAATTTAGAATTAATTCGTAAACGACGTTCGTAATATATTTACGAGGCATCGTTATTTAATTAAATTAGATTTAATTATTTAGCGACGAAAGTTCGTTTAATCGAATTAAACAGATCCGAGCCGCGGAAAATGTTCGTAGAGATATTTGAATTTTGAATTCAAATATGGGGCCCACTTCACATGTGTGAAGTGGTAGTTGAGAAATTGGTTGGCAATTAAGCCAATACCACTTACTTTTCAACCACCAAGTTTTGGTTTTGTAAAACCAAGACTCTCAACTACCAAGCTTAGGTGAAAAGAGTAAAAGCTTTTTACCAAAACTCATCTCTCTCTCTCATTTTACACAACACTTGACACAAAACACAAACCTAGACACTAAGCACTTGGGCGTGAATGGCCTCTCTTATTCTCTTTGATTTTGTTTCAAAATCAACAAAGCTAGCACTTGTAGAAGTCTTCTAAGGTGATAGGGAAACCAACTCAAAGCTTGGAATCAACAAAGGAATGATCTTGGAGATCTTCTTGTCAAAATTTTAAAAGCTCAAATCCATTCAATGTAAGTAACTCCGCAACTTATAATGAATTTATGAACTTCTTTTCTTGCTTATTAGATCATTGGCATGTTCTAGGAACACTAAAAAAAAGAGCAATTTCCTTTGTCACATAGTTAATTTGTACAACAACACCATGTTCTGTATAAATAATGATGCTATGGTTTATATTTGTCCAACAGAGATAAGATGTATGATTAATTGTGGCAATGCTTAGAAACGTGAAGTAAATATGGGACACAGGTACGTGTTATAAATGTATGTCGAAACTTGAATGCGAGCCATGAAATTTGATTGATATGTGAACATGGGTGATGATGTATGATTTGATTGTGATCATCGGATCAAATAATAGTATGATGATATGTGCGTAAGAATGATAAATAGACATATTTCGTAGTATATGGTGTAAGTATAAACCTATACGAATGGAATCAGGTAGTGTGAATAAGCACACCGTTGTATGTTATGGATTTATGTGTGTATATAATAGCATATATAAAAGTATGTGCATGATATGAGAAATTATAAATTGACTTTACTTGAGTATATGTATAAGTATGAGTTATGAATATGTATGTACGTATGCATACATACATGTGTGTTGGACAGTTATGACCCATAGCGTCACTATTTATACAGTTCATGGTCTTGTTGTACAAATTAACTATGTGACAAATGAGATTGCGCTCTTATCATTTGTGATTAAATCACCTAGATGTATAAATGATAGGAGGTCCTTATGATTTGATCCTGGATTGAGAATGATATGAGACAGTATCAATCCACGAAGGGTAGATCATTAAATGTCCATAGTCAGAGTATTATCGAGATTGGACATCGATAAATACGTAAAAGACTAGTATTACCCTTGTGCGCGTTTGTGAGGGCACAATGACATAGTTCTCATATATTTGGGTATATGATACTCATGCAAGTGTAATAGGAGGTGTGTTTACCGATGGTACGGAAAATAGGTTCGCTTTGGATAGACCCCCTCGGAATTCCATTGGTAGTATGACTATGTGTCTATGGAAGTCCGAAATCAGGGTAGGTGTATTTGGTCTTAACCTGAGACTTGCACCGTTAATACTTGCGACAATCAATATGCTTTGGTTTTGGTCGTCCAGGGCTTTAACAGGTTCTGTGTACGCCTCTGCTGGGTATATTGAGAATCGTAGTGTAATGGGTGTGATATCAAGGTGGAAGTATCACTCCAGTCATATAGAGATGATGATCGCGCAGGGATACAGAACTGGTTCTCTAAAGGATTGCAACCATCAGGATAATATAACTTGGTCATGATTATCTGATTATAAAGAGACTAGTTGATCGTCATCCGATATATGCTTCGTACAGGGCAGACACTGAACCAGCCCCAGGCCTTGCATGTGATCTTCCGATACTGGATCAAAATACGCTATACTACGTATACTACGCCTGATACAGATCCTATATTCCTGTAAGGATATTTCTGGAGAATTGGGTAGGCATGACGCTTTGCTAGAAGCCAACCTTTTCTTGTAAATCGGTAAAACGTAGTACTTACGTGTTCGGATAGTCCGACGACCGAATTTACTGCCAACATATCCGGGGATCTCATGGGTCGCTTCCCGAAGATTCACCGATGACTTATGACTCATACTTTTATTAATCTGGGATTAATTAGATGAGAGAGAAAATTAATCTGGGATTAATTACGGAGATATTTTATCTGGGATAAAATATTATTTAAAGAGTGATAACGATTAATTTGGAATTAATCAGTTGTAATAATATATTTGATATATTAAACGAAATTGGATTTCGACGTGGGATAAAAATAGATTTTAATTCGGGCGAACGAATTAATTTAGAATTAATTCGTTAGCGACGTGAATAGTAATTATGTTTGGCATGATTATTTAATTAAATTAGATTTAATTACGTCGCAACGGAAAATTCGTTAATTTAGAATTAACAAACCCGAGCCCGAGATTATTTGCGAGCGCATTCGCATTTTAACTCGAGTGCGGTACGCAAGTCAAATCAAGCGTCAAATCATTAGTCGCATAAAGCGTCAAATCGCTAGTCACTTCAACCGTTAAATCACTTGTCACTTTGAGTGATGTGACTTGACACTTGAATGATGTGAATAGTGATGCAAGTGGTTGGAGCCTTAAAGGCTTGACTTTTTGAAAGCCAAATTCATTGCAAATGAATTTGAAATTCACATGTGTGTATAAGATGCACAAATTAGAAACCAACAACAATTTCTTCTCTCTCTTTTCTTCTCCCTCTCTGACGCCCTTGGGGTAAATTCTTCACTGGTTTTCTACCTAAAAATCGTGACATAGAGAAGCAAATTGTTTGATTTTTGTGGCAAAAATCATGAGAGCTAGCACTCCGAGAGACATGCGAAGGTGATAGGGAAGTCCACCCATGAGCCGGAAATCATTTGACGAAGCTTGGAGCTTGGATTCTTGAAGTTTGATGGCCGAAAATGGAGCCCAACAGCAGCTCACTTCCGAGCAGTCCACTGGGCAGAAAAACATTTTTGTTCATTGCCGCGTCGCTCAACCGATCAATGTAAGTATTCTACAACTTCCTCGATTTGTATTTGCACTTATTTCTTACTTTGTATTCGATCCTCGGGACTTAGAAACTCCAACAATGGTATCAGAGCGAGGTTGAAAAGCATGAAAATGAAATAGGGCTTAAAATTTGGGTAAAATATTTTTGAGCATGATTTGAATTAATTGGATGTTTGAGTATGCTTAATACATGTTTAATTGATGATTGATTGGATCAATTTGATTAAATTTTGTTTGGAACAATTTTCCCCAATAATGTTGGCTTGGCCGAGAGTGAGAAGCCCTAAGTGTCTTGGTGATTTTTGATTTTGATTCATTGGATGAGTTAGAATCATTCAGGAAATGTTAATTGAAGATTCAATTGGATTGGATTTGCAATCGGACATAAAAACCCCAATTGCCGAGACTTGAAGAGCATGTGAATGGGTTTGATTTTTGTCAAATTGTGTTGGACATGATTTAATGATGATAAGCATGATTAATTAGGCTAATTTGATGTTTTGGAAATATTGATTTGAGTGATTAATAATACTATACACTTTGGTAATTAAATTGAGAATTTGGAATATGTAATTTAATTATATTGCGCCTAATTTTGGAAATTTGACTTTTAAAATTGTAAATGGGCTTATTGGGCTTGGTAGTACCAAGTTGGGTTTAGGCTAAATTGGTTGGATCCAATTGGGCCCAAAACCACTTCCGTTAAGCCCAAATGCGACTAATAGACCTTTAACGTTAATTGGGCCTAATGGACCTAAATTGGTTTCAAAGGCATATAAGGGTGATTCCTTTAATGAGCTTTAGTCTTTGGGTTTGACCCATGTTGACCAAAAGCCCATGCCTTAAGAAATTAATTGAAAGCCCATTGGACTTTAATTAAATTAACGTTGGACGTTAATCGGGCTTTGAGACCCGAAGCGATTAAATTTAGAATTTAAGTCGTAAAGATTCTTAATAAAGTGTAGTATTTAATTTGGAATTAAATAGCGAATTAGTATTAAATACAAATTGAATTGGATTTAATTATTTAGTTTAATTTAATTCGAGAATTCGTACTTCGAGTGCTTATTCGCAAAATGAGTTTGACTCGCACAAAATCAAATCGTTGTTTGAACATTGGATGGTCATTAATTATCAGATTAATTAATTTGATTAGATTGATTGATAACATGCTTGTGTGAATACATGGTTGCGATGCATGAATAATGTATATCGGATGGATATTAGATGGGTGGGGCATTTTTAGAAATTATTGTAATAAATTTGGAATTTATTAATTGGACCTGCGTGTCCAGCCTTATTACCTCCTTATTCTTTGTATTCTCTTCTCACATATTCCCCTCAATGTAAATGAGGTTTCTTTAGAAGTTTAGTGTAACAGGTAGAAGTAATACATGTGCTAGCGGGAGAGAGAAATTGAGAGATTTGATCTAGGATCAATGTGTAAAATATCCATCTGCATATCATTATTATTTATTCATATGCGCTTTATTATGTGTTTAGAATGCTTGTTTAAAGGTGTATAATGATGAGACCTTAACAAAGATAATAAATTGGTTACCAATTTGCACGCGAAAAACCCTCACAAATATTAAGCATTTTTCCTTCCATTGAGTGATTCTCACTCAAGATCCAAGACTGGCATTGGCTTGTTGGCCAAAGTGAAGGCCTTTGTCCATCGAGGATGTGTTTGAATCACAAGAGCTTTTTTCCATATCGGTGTCTTGTCCAAGTTGTGGTTTGTTGGCCAAAGTCAAGACCACTTCTTGTCCATCGACAATGATTACGAAGCTTTCCATGGTTAATGGGTCGCGCTTAACTGGGATCACTAAGTTTGTTGTACCAAAGCCAAGGCTTAGTTGATTCAGAGGAAAAAGGTTAGGTAATATATTGGATATATTGACATATATAAGATATATGTTTCGGACTTGGATGTCCCCCTACCGGATCTAGGAATTGGATGGGATCCAATCGATCTTAGAGATCTACCTAGTTAATTATCATAAAATTTGTTGGACAAAGTCAAGATTGTGTGATATTTAACGGGATCCTAGCCCACTAGGAAACACGGTTTCCCGAGTACTCAACAGAGAGTTAGAGGCTCGCCGAAAAAATAGTGGGAGGCAAGTATTAAATTTGCAATATTCGTTTAGTTACTTGCCATACGCGCTCAAACAAATATCATTCGTCAAATAAATTAAATGTTAGTTGGACTAATATTTAAATCGTTGTTTTAACCAAACAGTTGGAATGTATTCAAACTAATTCAATATATAGTTGATTTTATAATTAGATTATAGTAATCAATATAATTGAATTTAACCAATTAAAGTATAGTTGATTAATATAGTTGGACTATAATAATCATTATATTTAATAGTACCTAAATCGTTGATTAAACAGTCAGACTATTAGAATCAAGATGAAATTGAAAGATTGACATTTAAAACATAATCCTAGGGAAAATGTATTTAAATGGTTTAATTTTCAAATTGGGAATAAAATTTTAGGAGGGTCCTGGAATCTAATAAGTTACTTTATTTGATAAAATAACATATTAGGCCTAAGCCCGGAGTTAAGCAAATAGTAGAGCATAATCTTTGGAAGATTTATGTGATGATAACTTTAATGCTTAATCCATTAAGCTTGTCGCGGTAGACTCCTTAATTTCTTATTCAGAACTAAGGATTAGATCCTTAAAGTATGATATTGAAATTGAAGGATCTTTGTAGGTCTATAATTAGATTTTAGAAGTACTGAATTACAATTAATAACTCTTGGAGAGTTAATGACTATTCTCTAGAAGATAAAGTCAAACTTTGCAATTAGGCAAGTAGCGCAAAGCGCACCTTACTTCGATATTCTAGAAGGCCAAGGCTTGGCCAAAAGCTTCTGGAGTGTTAAAAAAAGGCAAAGGCAAAATCATTATTATCTTATATGAATATAAAAGACATATCCCAAAATATCTGCCTAAATTGTGGCAAACGGGGTCACTGAAGCGTGACTGCCGTACGGACAAGGCAGACATGAAGGAATTGAAAACGAGCAAGGCTCTGACCTCAAATATGATTGTCATAAATATGTTCACTACTAGTATTAAAATTAGATTTTAAATACTTAGTGTGGTACATAAATATGTGCTGATATTCAGAATCTGCTAGGAGCAGGATACTGACTTCAGTTGAGATTAATCTGCGAATTGGAAATAGGACGAAAGTCACTATTTTGACCGTAGATACCTAAAGTTTAGGAACTACCCTTCGGGTGTGTACCTAAATTTGGAAACTGTTATAATGTAACTAGTTTGACTAGAAACATTATCTCTATATCAGTGTTCAATCCGTTGTGGATTTACCTTTATATTCTAGAACACTAAAGTGTTTTATTATATAAAGATGATATTGAGATAAACACATTAGATGTGAATAACAGTATTTATATTTTGAATATAAATAAATCTTGAACATATCGCATGAAAAACAAATAGCTCAAACTGATTTGATCAGATGAAACTTACAATGGCATTATGTCTGGGACACAATTAAACAAGACTCGTATATCCACACTTTTGAAGAGTGGGTACTCGGACTGTTTTGATTCTAATAAAATAAAGTCTACGAATCTAGTTTATTGGGCAAAGTGCCTAAAACACTATTTACTTGGTAAAAGTGTAAATGCCACCAATCTGTTTGCCCTAGTTCATAGTGAAGCAAGTGGGCCCATGTCTAGCTAGGCTAGATGTGGATATGAATATTTCGTGACCTTACAGATGTGGCATTGCGTTATGGTTATGTGTCTCTTTTGAAACACAAATCGGAAACTTTTAAAGTTTCGACACGAAATAGACAAACAGATCGGCTAAAGTATTAAACCGTCACGGTAAGACCGTAATAGAAAATACTTAAGCAATAAGTTTCTAGTATACTTGAAAGAGTATAGTATTCTTTCAAAGAGGACTCCTCCCGGAACACGTCAATTTGACAGTGTGTCCGAACTGAGTAACCGAATTTTGTTGGACATGATAAGGTTAATCATGAGTCGCTCTGAGCTTCCATTTCCTTCAATGGATAAGCATAAACAGTGCAGAACTTATTTTGAATAAGGTTCCATAATAATCTGTTTGACAGACTTCATGTTAGATATGAACGAGAAAGAAACCGGGTTTCTCACTCCTATAGATTTGGGAATGCTAGGCATATGTTTGGATGATACCAAACTAAAACCCAAATTGGATAAGTGCCAATTATAGGTTATCCTATGGATACAAAAGTATAGTACTTATACATCTCACATGAGAATAATTAATAGTTGCTCGCCATGTGGTTTTCCTAAGAGGAATACCGATATGCAGTGGAAAGTGGGAGGATAGAAAAACTCGATAAAAATCGGAGTAATACTACTCTAGGCACAGAGTCCTTAATGGAAAATAAATAGTTCATCAAGGATGTAACTATACCAGTAATCTTCGAATACACGAGAACCGCGTAGATCGGAGAGAGTCAGAAAACACCTGGGGTATGGGTTTCTGATCTCACCTCATAAAGATGTCAATCTTTTGGGAAATACCAACTGACTACGTATGAGGAAGTGATACAAGGTATCGACTCCCTATTATGACAAAGTGTCATAAGTCCGAAATGGATTCCAAATATATCAACCAAGTTTGGACACTAGTTGATGTACCGCAAGGCATTGTGCCTATTGGTACTATATAAGTCTTCAAGGAAGACATACATGGAAGGCAACATACCAACGTTCTAAGCTAGGCTTGTAGCGGAAAGGTATCGTTATCAACATTGTGATTGATTACGATGAAAGTTTTTACCTGTTGCCACGGTAAATCCATTTGGATAATGCTTGCTGAAGCTGTATGTTTCATTTATGAAATATGACAGCTGAACGGGAAAATCACTTTCCTGAAAAGGAAACCTTTTGGAGTATGTTTACAATATCCTGACGGTTTTGTCGTATCAAAACTAGCAAACAAGGTTTGAAGGTTATTCGATCCATGTTTGGATTGAAGCAAGCATTAGGTTCTTGGAATTACCGTTTTGATGTAATCATAATGGTTTATGATTTAATTCAAAATGTAAATGATTCTTGTGTATATAAGGAGGTTAGTGGGAGCGCACTGACAGTGGCTGTCCTATAAATAATGATGATACATCATTTCTTGGAAATGAAATTCCCATAATAACAATCAGTGAAAGCTTGGCTTTCATGAAAATTCTCCATAGAAATCTTGGGAGAAACAACCTTTATTCTAGGAATAAAGATCTACTGGGATAGATTTAAAGTTGTTGACACTCTCCGAGAACTCCTACATTGAAAAATATACTTGATCTGGTGTCTCGTACGCTTTGAGCTTATGGATTCACAATCAGGCCAATCCAAGTGATAGTTACTGGATTGATGTTAAGAACATCTGTTAGCATCTTAGAGAACTAAGGATGATGTCTTAAACTATGGAGAATGAGAACTTGAAGTGCCTGGGATCACTGCTGCAAGTTTCCTAACCGATAAAAATGACTATAAGTCGCAAACAGTACTATACAGTTTGAATAACGGAAAAGTGAGCTGTAAATCTTCCAAGCAAGATACTGTTACCGAATAAACAACAAATGCGGGTTATTAATGCTGCTGAGACAGCAATTGAAGCCATCTGGGTCATTAACAAATCTAATTAGATTAGATATAGTTCTGTTAGCAACTGAGCTAGGCGTCAGCACATGCTAAAGAATTAATGGTCTCATCAACGATCCAGATATATACTTCGACTACATATCTGATTCGTTCGGATCATACATCGTGGCGATGTGATGATCGTATTAATCGCATAAGATGATAATCAAGCAAATCCACTGACAAAAGCACTTTCTCAGCAGTTTGAGCCAACCGTACATAGTTCGGGTGTCAGACACTCGAGTGACTGGCTATAGGCCAAGTGGGAGATTGTTGGACAGTTATGACCCATAGCGTCACTATTTGTACAGATCATGGTGTTGTTGTACAAATTAACTATGTGACAAAGGAGATTGCGCTCTTATCATTTGTGATTAGATCACCTAGATGTATAAATGATAGGAGGTCCTTATGATTTCTTACTGGATTGAGAATGATATGAGACAGTATCAATCCACGAAGGATAGATCATTAAATGTCCCTAGTCAGAGTATTATCAAGATTTGACATTGATAAATACGTAAAAGACTAGTATTACACTTGTGCGCGTTTGTGAGGGCACAATGGCTTAGTTCTCATATATTTGGGTATATGATACTCATGCAAGTGTAATCAGGGGTTGTGTTTTACCGATGGTACGGAAAACAGCTTCGCTCTGGATAGACCCCATCGGAATTCCATTGGTAGTATGACTATGTGTCTATGGAAGTCCGAAATCAGGGTAGGTTTATTTGGTCTTAACTTGAGACTTGCACCGCTAATACTTGCGACAATCAATATGCTTTGGTCTTGGTCATCCAGGGCTTTAACAGGTTCTGTGTAAGACTCTGCTGGGTATATTGAGAATCGTAGTGTATTGGGTGTGATGTCAAGACAGAAGTATCACTCCAGTCATATAGAGATGATGATCGCGCAGAGATACAGAACTGGTTCTCTATAAGGTTGCAACCATCAGGATAATATGACTTGGTCATGATTATCTGATTATAAAGAGACTAGTTGCTCGTCATCCGATATATGCTTCGTACGGGGCAGACACTGAACCAGCCCCAGGCCTTGCATGTGATCTTCCGATACTGGATCAAAATACGCTATACTACGTATACTACGCCTAATACAGATCCTATATTCCTGTAAGGATATTTCTGGAGAATTGGGTAGGCATGACGCTTTGCTAGAAGTCAACCTTGTCTTGTAAATCGGTAAAACGCAGTACTTGGTACTACGTGTTCGGATAGTCCGACGACCAATTTACAGCCAACATATCCGGGGATCTCATGGCCCGCTTCCCGAAGATTCACCGATGACGTATGACTCACACTTTTATTAATCTTGGATTAATTAGATGAGAGAGAAAATTAATCTGGGATTAATTGCGGAGATATTTTATCTAGGATAAAATATTATTTAAAGAGATATAACGATTAATTTGGAATTAATCAGTTGTAATAATATATTCGATATATTAAACGAAATTAGATTTCAACGCGGAATTAAAATTAGATTTTAATTCGGGCGAATGAATTAATTTAGAATTGATTTGTTAGCTACGTGAATAGTATTATGTTTGGCATGATTATTTAATTAAATTAGATTTAATTACGTCTCAACGGAAAATTCGTTAATTTAGAATTAACGAACCTAAGCCCGAGATTATTTGCGAGCGGATTCACATTTCGAACTAGAGTGCGGCACGCAAGTCAAATCAAGCGTCAAATCATTAGTCGTATCAAGCGTCAAATCGCTAGTCACTTCAAGCGTCAAATCACTTGTCACTTTGAATGATGTGACTTGACAACTTGAGTGATGTGACTTGACACATGAATGATATGAATAGTGATGCAAGTGGTTGGAGCCTTAAGGCTTGACTTTTGGAAAGCCAAATTCATTGCAAATGAATTTGAAATTCACATGTGTGTATAAGATACACAAATTAGAAACCAACCATAATTTCTTCTCTCTATTTTCTTCTCCCTCTCTGACGCCCTTGGGGCAAATTCTTCACTGGCTTTCTGCCTAAAAACCGTGACGTAGGGAAGCAAAGTGTTTGATTTTTATGGAAAAAAATCATGAGAGCTAGCACTCCGAGAGACATTCGAAGGTGATAGAGAAGTCCACCTATGAGCCGGGAATCATTTGACGAAGCTTGGAGCTTGGATTCTTGAAGTTTGATGGCCAAAATGGAGCCTAACAGAAGCTCACTGCCGAGCAGTCCAGTGGGCAGAAAAACATTTTTTTTCGTTGCCGCGTCGCTCAACCGATCGATGTAAGTATTCGCAACTTCCTCGATTTGTATTCTTACTTATTTCTTGCTTTGTATTTGATCCTCGGGACTTAGAAACTCCAACAATGTGCATATGTGATAGCAGTATCATATATAGTATAAGTAAGCATGAAAGCATGTATTGAGTGAATGAAAGCATAATGCATTGAACATGCATATTGGGTAATCTTTTCTGAATTGCAGTTGAAATTGATTTTAAAGTTTAAAGTATTTTAACATTTTTAAATGTTTTCAAAATAAAAATTATAATGAATTTTATCGGGATCGGCATATAAACCCATCCCAGAGAGATTTTATGAACAATTATGGAATTGACGGATTTCATATGGATTCGGGACTTGGGATTTGACCCATCCCAGTTGTACACTAATTGGAATTGACGGATTAGATACATGTGCACATGTGGAGGACTGGGGGGACGACCTTAGATCCTCAGCACTGAGATGGTATATTCCTAGGAAGAGATGCGCCTTCGGGCGGAGATACGCCTACAGGCAGAGATGAGCCTACGGGTGGAGATGCACCAACGGGTGGATATTCGGTTTTCAGAAAAAGGATTTCAGATTTCAGTTTTCAGAATAGAGTTTTAGAAAAGAACTTAGAAAGACGGTTTTAGAGAGAAGTACAAGAAAAAAAAAGATTTTCAGAAATGAGTTTTCAGAAAGCAGATTTTTAGTAAAAGAGTTTTCTAGAACAGAAAAAGAAAGGGAGTTTCAAACATGAGTTTTCCGAAAAGGATTTTTTTTTTTTTTTTAAAAAAAATGTTTTCTAAATGGAATGTATTATAAAGAATTGTGAGTTTTTTTTAAAAAAAAGAAAGAAACTTTCCAAGCAAAGTGAAGTTATGAGATGTCAATATGAATTAAAGCTTTTTAATGTTCGTGTGATTTATGCATATGATGTTTGAGCACGATGATATTGTTACTTATGTGTGTATATATGATTGATGATTGTATGTTGCATGGTAGAGGTGCTGGATAGGATCCGTTCGGATGGAATCCATTTCATACCTGTTCTAAAATAGGTAATGGGTTCTATACGAGCATTGTTTGCATGAACCATTACTAGTGCATATATGTAACATCCCGCCTAGGTCAGGATGCTACCGGTAGGAGACAGGCTAACCCTACCTCCATAAGCTTCTTATTCTAACGAAATTTTGGCATGATATATTCGTAACATCATACAACCTGGCTTATAGCCAGCATAATGAGACAGCCTGCTTAAACAAACTCAACAAATATGCAACATCACTAGGCCTCAGGCCTGAACTCAATGACCAAAAGTAAATCACTTGGCCTCTGGCCAGAACTCAAAATGAAACTATGCTATTACAATTTTTACACATGAAATCCAAATGCAAGTACAAAGACAAGGGCCGTGAGGACCCATAACTCGACCCAGGACTCAAAACACTCTTGACTGCAGTTGGGGTGGTCCACTGTCTTCACCGAACTTCTGCTAGTTCTATATGACTGCTACAGACCTGCAAAACTAACAAACTGAGGTGGTGTGAGTCATAATGACTCAGTAAGTAATCATGCAAATATTTATAAATTCTGAATTAGCTATACAATTCCTATCTATTACAGAGACACATTATTCTTTCGTCCACCATTTTTACCTGATCATACTTATACTTAAATTTCTATTAGCATTCACATTACAAGCATTTATCACGCGTTAGTTACACTACTTTGACATCTAGTACTGACCTGCTTATTCCGGTGTTTCATTATTTCCCAAACATATCACATGCTTCTAATCCTTTATCTGATTACTTACATACTTAAATTATGTTGTCGTTTATAAATTAAACGTCTTAATACATGTACACATAAACATCAAGTTTTTATATTACTGACAACCATGTCATTATTAAAACTCCTCTCGTCTAATCACATTAAGACTCATCATGTTTTTACTACGCTACACTGATTTCTACTTTCTTTCTATACTCATTACAAGTCTGATTCATGTTTTTACTATAACTTTCTCTCTTTCATTATCTTGAAATATCATCAAGTCGGAAAAAAATAAATATTTTTTCTTTCAAATATTTATCACTCTACTTAGATCATGCTGACATGTATGAATGTAATTATATAATCACGTATTAATATTCACAAGGAGAATCTCTTATAAAGCCCTACATCTCATGCCAACCATCATCTATAATTACATGTAAACATAATAATGATAACATGTATCAATGTTAACTACATGCATCTAAATGTACTCATGCTACAACACATTAACATCAAATATATGCATCTCATATGACTTACTAGAATACATGACTTATATGCAATAATTGCAAATCAAACTTTACTTCAACATGCTGTGTCTTTAGAACATGTTTCGTGAAATCCTTTTCTAAAGAACTCTTTATTAAAAACATTACTCGAAAATTGATTCTGTTTTAAAAATATGAATTTTTTATAAAGCCAATATTTCTGAAGACTTTCTTTTCTAAGGAGCTCTTTCTGAAAACTGTAACTAAAATCAAAATCTGAAAAGCTGTGTTTTAAAATCTGTTTCTGAAAACCGTGTACTATAATCTAATTTCTGAAATCTGGATACAGAAAATCTAAAAGTTTTATACTAAAGATTTGAAAATTTGAATGAAACTATTTATAAAAAAACTTATTTCTGAAAACTATATACTGAAAACTGAAAACTGCTCTACGTCCAGGACCATAACTCAACTGGACGTCTCTCTACACCCAGGACCATAACTCAACTGGGTGTACTCGATGCCCAGGACCAAAACTCAACTGGGCATCTCTAAAACTGGTGGTACCCTACGTCTATGGGCGGAGATGCGCCTATGGGCGGAGATGCGCCTACGGGCGGAGATCGGTTTTCAGAAAAAGGATTTCAGATTTCAGTTTTCAGAATAGAGTTTTAGAAAAGAACTTAGAAATATGGTTTTAGAGAGAAGTACAATAAAAAAAAAAGATTTTCATAAATGAGTTTTCAGAAAGCAGATTTTTAGTAAAAGAGTTTTCTAGAACAGAAAAAGAAAGGGAGTTTCAAACATGAGTTTTCCAAAATGATTTTTTTTTTTAAAGAATATTTTCTAAATGGAATGTTTTATAAAGAATTGTGAGTTTTTTTTAAAAAAAAGAAAGAAACTTTCCAAGCAAAGTGCAGTTATGAAATGTCAATATGAATTAAAGCTTTTTAATGTTCATGTGATTCATACATATGATGTTTGAGCACGATGATATTATTACTTATGTATGTATATATGATTGAGGATTGTATGTTGCATGTTAGAGGTACTGGATAGGATCCGTTTGGATGGAATCCATTTCATACTTGTTCTAAAATAGGTAATGGGTTCTATACGACCATTGTTTGCACGAACCAGCACTAGTGCATACATATGATGATAAGATGCATATTTGATGTATATATAAATAATATGGATTGTATATGATAAATCGATGATGTGTTAAATAGAATGGTAAGAAGATAACTTTCATAATTCACTTGAGCTTGAGGTAGCGAAGTAAGAGAAAGATAAGAAGATGATATGTATATATATGTGAACATTGCTCTATGATATGCCATGAATGTTATATTTCTGACATCATGAATGTCTTAAGTATGCTAGATAGAGGTAAAAGTTATAAGTAAGGATAAATGTGGATCATCATTGGTTATTGAATTATTCAAGTAAGAGAGGAACTACATGTTGCGCTTATATGGTTAAAAACAAAGGAAATTGTTAAAAGAACATAAAGGAATATGCTTAATGTAAAGACGATATGAGTATATATGTGATAGAATGAATGATACGATGATATGTTAAGATTGATATTTGTATGTATACAATGATTTCAAGCGAACAAGCTAGGAAGCATGACACAAGAAAGTAGAACGAGATGAGTGTGTGGATGTTCACATAAGAGGAATATAAGAAATGGAATGTTTGCCAATCAGCTAGGAAACAGACATCATGAACAGTTGGTAATTTAGAGAATGTGTAAATCACTTAGAAATCCCACAAATAATATGTAAACTGGAATTCAAACCTTGCTTGTGTATGATGCTTAAGGTAGGATCATAGTTACTTACTAAGTTTTATGACTCACTATACTACAGGATTTGAGTTTTGCAGGTTGGCGACCTAAATGGTCGACCGTGGATTTCAGAGTTGCGGAGCATTCGAGTAGCAGCGTTGCAGCCAACCAGTCCCCAGGTCTTGGGGGAAATAAAGAGTCTAATAGTTTATGTTTTAGATTGTATAAGTTGTAACATGCTGAGCACGAGTTTATTTTAGAAAATTTTTTGTATATACGTACCTTCGGGTACAGAGCCCTGGTTGTATTATGTCTGCATCATATTTTAATTGGACTCTTAGATTACATTGATGTTGAGATACCAGCCTAAGGTCGAGATTTTATGTTTATGTTGTATATGGATGTTGGCTATAGGCCAGGTTGCATGATGTTACGAATACATCATGCCGAAATTTTTCTAGAATCAGAGGCTTATGGAGATGGGTTTAGATTGTATCCTACCGGTAACATCACTGCTAAGGTGGGATGTTACAATAATGGTAGGTGACTGCAGCAGCTGGCTATTCGACTACCTCGGTAAGTTTTTGTGCATATAAACCATATCGGTATTTGGTTTGTGGTATGATAGGAATGTTATCCGAAATAGATAGACATGAGAAAGAGCATAAGTATGATATTCAAATATATATTTATATATATGTGTATATTTTGATGTGTTTAGATATAGCGAACACGATATGTTTTCTTTTTTTGTGCTTTGCTTGCTTGAATAGGAGTCCATGGGTGGCTCAGTTTTTATGCGCATATAATAGTTATCTCCGTGAGAGAGGAGGATGCAGTAAGAAAAAAATTTAATGACTTTTGTAAGTCTATAGATTTCGAAGTAACGGAAAAGTGATGGTATTCCATAATAGTGTTAGCATGAGGCCCTATTGAGGCTAGATGATTCAAGTTGAGAATGAAACTAGCTGAGTTAGATCAAGATCGTAGAATGATAATTTAAGATTCTAGCGTGAATATGAAGGTTATTTATCAGTGTGAGACAGATAAGTCATACTAGTAAAGTACAGAGAAGGTAAATTATAAGCAGTAGGAAGTATTTTACGAAAGTATATTTAGATTCGAAATAGAAGATATAAGGATACAGAAATTTCGAGGACGAACTTTTATAAGGAGGGGTGAATGTAACATCCCAGATTTCCGGAACAGTTCTGGAAAGTTCTCAGACCTAATTTATTCGAAATAAGATGATAATGAAGAATATGAGTGTAAGTGATGATATATGGGTTGGAATAATATAAAGTGAAGATTTTTCGCATTAAAAGTTGCGTTGTCTTAAAAATCAGTTACTCGAATTTTATTATAAGCGTAAATTTTACGGATTTGGTCAAGAAAAGGGCAAACGAACTCCGATTGAGTTGATTCTTGAACTATCGGACTCGTTATTCCGAGACGAACAACTTTCATGTTGAACACTTTTCGAAATTTGCATTAGAAGAGCTTCAAAAATATGCAATTCTAGAAAATTCCATGGTAGGGGCCTAAATGAAATTTTTCGGGGCCAGTTTGTAATTTTCAGAAACTTACCTTTATAAACCTCATAGTTTCAGCATTTTGCAAAAATGGTAAATTTCTTCACACACACATATATTAGTGTTCCTAGAACATGCCAAGGATCTAATAAGCAAGAAAATGTGTTCATAAATTCAAAAATAAGTTGCGGAATACACTTACAATGAACAGATTTGAGGTTTAAAATTTGAGAAGAGATCTCCAAGATCCAAGCTTTGAGTGATGATTCCAACTCTTGAAGTGGTTTACCTATCACCTTAGTTGATTTCTTTAAGTGCTAGCTTTGTTGATTTTGCCACAAAATCAAAGAGAAGAAGGAGGCAAGTTCACGCCCATTCCATGGCTTCTAGGGCTTTTCATTTTGTTCCAAGTGTGTTAGATACACCAAATGAGAGAGAGAGAAGGGTTTTGGTAAAAGCCAATTCACCATTTTCACCTAAACAAGGTGGTTGGGTAAATGGTTTTGCCAAAACCATTCCAAGGTGGTTGGAAAGTGGATGGTATGACATAAATGCCAACCACTCTCCTAACTACCACATTTAAAGTGGGCCCCACATTTGAATTCAAAATTCGAATGTCTCTACGAATATTTACCGCGGCTCGGATCCGTTTAATCCGATTAAACGAACTTTCGTCGCTAAATAATTAAATCTAATTTAATTAAATAACGATGCCTCGCAAATATATTACGAACGTCGTTTACGAATTAATTCTAAATTAATTCGTTCGCTCGTATTAAAGCCCGACTTTAATTTCGTAATGAAATTCAATTCATATTAATATATCTGATATATTAATTTTAGCCCATACGAATAAATTAAATAGAAAAATCAAATTTAACTATTAATTTATTCTACCGATTAATTCAAAATTAATCGCGTTCTCTCTCTTCTGAACACATTTAATCCCAGATTAAATAAAGCCTCAATTAATCCCACATTAATTTTCTCTCTCTTTTAATTAATCCCAGATTAATTCTAGTTTTAATCAACTGTCATCGGTGAATCTTTGGGAAGCGACCCAAGAGATCCCTGGATATATTGGCAGTAAATACGGTCATCGGATTATCCGAATACGTGCGTACCTCGTACCACGTGCTTACCGATTTACAAGACACGGTTGGCTTCTAGCAAAGCACCGTGCCTTTCCAATTCTCCAGAAATATTCTTACTGGAATATATAATCTATGTCAGGCGTAGTATACGTAGTATTGCGATCCAGTATCGGGTGTCATGTGCTAGGCCTGGGGCTGGAATTGTGTCTGCCCCGTACGAAGCACATGTCGGATGTCTGGTAACTAGCCTCTATAATCGGATGAACATGACCTAGTCATATCATCCCGATGACTGCAGTACTTAAGAGTAATAGTTCCGTATCCTACGTGACATCATCTCCACTATTAATGGAGTGATACTTCCGTCTTGACATCACACAATACACTACGATTCTCAATATACCCAGCAGAGGCGTACACAGAACCGGTTAAAGCTCTGGACGACCAAAACCAAAGCATATTGATTATCGCAAGTATTAGCGGTGCAAGTCTCAGGTTAAGACCAAATACACCTACCCTTATTTCGGACTTCCATAGACACGTAGTCATACTACCAATGGAATTCCGAGGGGTCTATCCAGAGCGAAGCTGTTTCCGTACCATCGGTAAACACAATCTCCTATTACACTTGCATGAGTATCCAATACCCATATACATGAGAACTATGTTATTGTGCCCTCACAACTCGCACAAGTGTAATACTAGTTTTTTACGCATTATCGATGTCCAGTCTCGATAATACTACGACTAGGGATATTTAATGATTAATCCTTCAAAGACTGATACTGTCTCATATCATCTCAATCCATGAACTAATCATAAGGACCTCCTATCATTTATACATCTAGATGATCTAATCACAAATGATAAGAGTGCAATCTCCTTGTCACATAGTTAATTTTTAAAACAACACCATGATCTGTACAAATAGTGACACTATGGGTCATAATTGTCCAACAATCTCCCACTTGGCCTATAACCAGTCACTCGAGTGTCATACACCCGAACTATGTACGGTCTGCTTAAACTGTTGAGGAAAGGCTTTCATCAACGGATTTGCGTATTATCGTCTGATGCGATTTATTCGATCATCACATCGCCACGATGTATGATCCGAATGAATCAGATGAATAGTTGAAGTATATATCTGGATCGTTGATGAGACCATTAATTCTTTAGCCTTTCTGACGCATAGCTCAGCTGCTAACAGAACTATATCTAATCTAATTAGATATATTATCGACCCAAATGGCTTGTATTGTTGCCTCAGCCGCAACAATAACCCGCATTTGTTGTTTATTCGGTAACAGTATCTTGCTTGGAAGATTTACAGCTCACTGTTCCGTTATTCAAACTGTATAGTACTGTTTGCGATTTATAGTCATTTTTATCGGTTAGGAAACTTGCAGCAGTGATCTCAGTCACTTCAAGTTCTCATTCTCCATAGTTTAAGACATCATCCTTAGTTCTCTAAGATGCTAACGGATGTTCTTAACATCAATCCAGTAACTATCACTTGGATTGGCCTGATTGTGAATCCATATGCTCAAAGCGTACGAGACACCAGGTCACGTATATTTTTCAATGTACGAGTTCTCGGAGAGTGTCAACAACTTTAAATCTATCCCAGTAGATCTTTATTCCTAGAATAAAGGTTGTTTCTCCCAAGAATTCTACGGAGAAGTTTCATGAAAGACAAGCTTTCACCGATTATAATATGGGAATATCATTTCCAAGAAATGACATATCATCATTATTTAGGACATCATTGTCAGTGCGCTCCCACTAACCTCCTTATATACACAAGAATCATATGCGTTTTGAATCAAATCATACACCATTATGATTACATCAAAACGATAGTTCCAAGAATCTAATGTTTGCTTAAATCCAACATGGATCGAATAACCTGCAAACCTTGTTTGCTAGTTTTGGTATGACAAAACCGTTAGGATGTTATGAACATCCTCCAAAAGGTTCCCTTTTCAGGAAAGCGATTTTCCCGTTCAGCTGCCATATTTCATGAATGAAACATGCAGCATCAGCAAGCATTATCCAAATGGATTTATCCATGGCAACAGGTAAAAGGTTTCGTTGTAATCGACACAATGTTGATAACGATACCTTTCTGCTGCAAGCCTAGCTTAGTAAGTTGGTATGCTTTCATCCACGTATGTCTTCCTTGAAGACTTATATAGTACCAATAGGCACAATGCCTTGCGGTATAACAACTAGTGTCCAAACATAGTTGATATACATGGAATCAATTTCGGACTCATGGCACTTTCCATGATAGGGAGTCGATACCTTGTATCACTTCCTCATACGTAGTCAGTTCGTATTCCTCAATAAGATTGACATCTTTATGAGGTGAGATCAGAACCCATACCCCAGGTTTTTTCTGACTTTCTCCGATCTACGCGGTTCTTGTGTATTAGAAGATTACTGGTATAGTTTCATCCTTGATGAACTGTTTGTGTTCCATTAAGGACTTGGTGCCTTGAACAGTATAACTCCATTTTCATCGAGTTTTACTATCCTCCCACTTACCACTGCATTTCGGTATTCCTCTTAAGAAAACGCATGCATGGTGAGCAACAATTACATTGTTCTCAAGTGAGTTGTATAAGTACTATACTTTGGTTTCCCTAAGATAACCTACAATTGGCACTTATCCAGTTTGGGTTCTAGCTTGGTATCATCCAAACGTATGCCCAGTATTCCCAAATCATCAGGAATGAGAAAATCCTGTTTCTTTCATGTTCATATCTAATATGAAATATGTCAAACAGACTTTCATGGAACCTCATTAAAAATAAGTATTGTACTGTTAATGCTTATCCCTTTGAAGGAAAATGGTAGCTCAGAGTGACTCATGATTAACCTTATCATGTCTAACAAAATTTGGTTTCTCCGTTCAGACACACAGTTAAACTGACGTGTTCCGGGAGGAGTCCTCATTGAAAGAATACTATACTCTTTCAAGTATTTGAGAAATTTATTGCTTAAGTATTTTCATCATGGTCTAACCGTGATGGTATAATACTTTAGCCGATCTGTTTATCTATTTCGTGTCGAAACTCTAAAAGTTTCCGATTTATTTTTCAAAAGAAACACATAACCATAACGCGATGCCACATCCGTAAAGGTCACGAAATATTCATATCCACCTCTAGCTTTGCTAGATATGGCCCCACTTACATCACTATGAACAAGGGCTGACAGATTGATGGCACTTATGCTTTTACCAAGTAAATAGTGTTTTAGGTACTTTACCTAATAAACTAAATTCGTAGACATCATTTGAATAGAATCAAATCCGTCCTAGTACCCACTTTTCAAAAGTGCGGATATACGAGTCTTGTTTAATTGTGTCCCAGACTACAATGCCACAATTAAGTTTCTTCCGATCAAATCAGTTTAAGCTACTTGTTTGTCATGTTATATGTTTGAGATTTATTTATATTTAAAATATAAATACTGTTATTCACATCTAATGTGTTTATCTCAATATAATCTTTATATAATAAAACACTTTAGTGTTCTAGAATATAAAGGTATACTCGCAACGAGTTATACTCGATATAGAGATAATGTTTCTAGTCAAACTAGTTACATTATAGCAGTTCCTAATTTAAGTATATACCCGAAGAGTAATTCTTAAACTTAGGTATCTACGGTTGAAACAGCGACTGTCGTCCCGTTCCTATTCGTAGAGTAATCTCAATCTGAAGTCAGTATCCTGCTCAAAGCAGATTCTGCACATCAGTACATCTATTTATGTACCACTTTTAGTATCTAAAAGCCAATTTTAATACTATTAGTGAACATGTTTATGACAAACATGTTTAAAGTCAGAGCCTTGCCCCGTCTTTAATTCCTTCATGTCTGCCTTGTCCATACGGCAGTCACGCTTCAGTGACCCCGTTTGCCACATTTTAGGCAGACATTTTGGGATATGTCATTTATCTTTCTAGAAGATTATACTGATATTGCCTTTGCCTTTTTCTACAACTCAAAAGCCTTTGGCCAAGCCTTGGCCTTTTAGAATATCGAAGTCGGGTGCGCCTTGCGCTACTTGCCTTATTGCAAACTTTGGTTTTATCTCCTTGAGAATAGCCATTAACTCTCCAAGAGTTTATTAATTGCAATTTAATACTTCTAAGATCTAAGAATAGATCTATGAAGATTCTTCAATTTCTTCATCATACTTTAAGGATCTAATCCTTAGTTCTGATTAGGAAATTAAGGAGTCCTATTGACAAGTATAATGGATTAAGCACTAAAGTTATCATCACATGAATCTTCCAAAGATCATGCTCTACTATTTGCTTAACTCTGGGCTTAGGCCTAATATGTTATTTTATCAAATAAAGTAACTTATTAGTTTCCAGGACCATTCTGAAATTTTATTCCCAATTTGAAAATTAAAGTCGTTTAAACACACTTTCATTTGGATTATGTTTTAAACACTAATCTTTCAAATTTAATCTTGATTCTAATAGTCCAACTATTTAATCAATGATTTCAGGTACAATCTAATGTAATGATTACTATAGTCTAACTATATAAATAATTACAATTTTATTGGTTAAAAAAAATATATATTGATTACTATAATCCAATTATATAATCAACTATAAATGATCGGTAATATTCAAATATATTGATTACTATAATCCAATTATATAATCAATTATAAATGAAGGGTAAAATTCAAATATATTGATTACTATAATCCAATTATATAATCAACTATAAATGAAGTAGTTTGAATACAGTCCAACTGTTTAATTAAAACAACAATTAAATATTAGTCTAACTAATACTTTAATTTATTTGACGAGATATTTGATATGAGCGCGTATGGCAAGTTATTAAACGAAAATTACAAATTTAATTCTTACCTCCCAGTATTTTTCGGCGAGCCTCTAACCCTCTGTCGATTACTCGGGAAACCTAGTTTTCTAGTGGGCTAGGATCCCGTTAAATAACACACAATCTTGACTTTGGCCAACAAATTATATGATACTTAACTAGGTAGATCTCTAAGATCAATTGGATCTAATCCAATTCCTAGATCCAGTAGGTGGACTTCCAAGTCCGAAACATATCTTATATATGCCAATATATTTTTTCCTAACCTTTTTCCTCTGAATCAACTAAGCCTTGACTTTGGCACAACAAGCTTAATGATTCCAGTTAAGCGGGACCCATTGACATGGAAAGCTTCGTAATCAATATCGATGGACAAGAAGTGATCTTGACTTTGGCTAAAAAAATCACGACTGGGACAAGACACCGATATGAACAAAACTTTCATGATTCAAACACATCCGCAATTGACAAAGGTCTTGACTTTGGCCAACAAACCAATGCCAACTTTGGATCCTGAGTAAGAATAACTCAACGGAAGGAAAAACGCTTAATATGTTTTTTAGGGTTTTTCGCGTGCAAATTGGCAACCAATTTATTATCTTTGATTAGGTCTCATCATACACCCTTAAGCATGCATTCTAAAAGCATAATAAGGCCCGATAAATAAATAAATTAATAATGATATGCGGATGGATATCTCACAAATTGTTCATAGAACAATCACTCTATTTCCTCTCCCCGGCTAGAACTATTCTAACTTCTACCCAATTAATTAATACAATAAAGAAACCTCATTAACATTGAGGGGAATTGGTAAGAAGAGAATTACAAAGAGTAAAGAGATAAAAGGCTGGACACGCAGGTCCAATTTATAAATTCTAAATTTATTACAATTTCCAAAATTGCCCTCGCCCTTCTAATATCCATCTTGTTGAGTTTCTATTAGGTCCAAGATCAAATCAATGCATGAAATTATGTGTAAACACATCAACGGAGGTAGCGGAATACTCACATCGATCGGTTGAGTCGATTTGGAGACGATTCGAAGCCAAAAGTCCACTGCATTACACGCCCACTGCAGCAGTCCACTCTTTAAAAATTTCAGTTTTGAGCTGAGAAAACGGAGCTCCAAGCCTCGTCCGACGGATCCCGGCTCATGGGTGAACCTCCCTACCACCTTCGCAAGACTCGTATGTGTGCTAGCACATGAATTTTCACCATGAAAACCCACTCTTGCTCCCCTATAATGCACGCCAAAACAGATTCAAAACAGTGAAGAATGGGCTGGTTTGGGCGTGAGAGACATGAGAGAGATGAGAGAGAAATGTGTTTTGTTAACTTAATAAAATGTAAAGCAATTTGATTATATATATTTTCCAAAAATAAATAATCAATTTTCATTTAATTTTATCAAATAAATCAAAATGAATCTTGGAGCCAAATCCATAAAGTATTTCCCTCCAAATGCTTTAACACTTTATGTCAAGTCCATCACTATTCACATCAACTTTAAGTCTGTCAACTTTAGTCATGTCTTTCAATCAATCACATCAATCAATCACATCACTCAAAGTGACATTTGATTTGACGCTTGATGTTACGATTGATTGAC